>JAJTUV010000955.1:0-489878 GCA_021653895.1 Mastomys natalensis | reverse complement strand
CCCCCCTTGTATTTTGATCCTAGTTCCCAACCCTTCTGGGAGAGGCTGAAAGAGGATGATTGACTCTGTACACAGAGGACATCTTGTAACCTTCTGTCCAATTAAAACCTGTAAAAAAAAAGACTAAAGCCAGATATTGGGCAGTAGAAGGGGAGGCAGAGAAAAAGGCTTAGAGGAGGAGAGAGTGAGAGGAATCCGATTTAAAAAAGGGGCAGAGCAGAAGCAGAAGAGAAGGGAAGTCGCCCGGGGAGCAGAAGCAGAAAGAAAGCAGAGGGAGAAGCAGGAGGAAGCTGAAGCAGAAGGAAGCTGGCGGTAGAAGGAAGCCGACGACGGAGCTGGACCACCATGCGGCCTGAATAACCGCAAGTTATAAGGGATCTCATAGCCGGGGATTAGAGTAGTGTAGTGTAAATCTGCCCAATCTAGGCATGCATTTATACTATAATTATCGAGTTGTGTCTTCCTTGACTGGTCTCCTTCGTAGGATATTTACCCCTAACAAATTTGTGGGGTTAAATAATTCCCTCTACAATAAAGGAGCCTTTTGTTGGTGAGACCTTTGCTGCAGTGAATATCTGACTAATGACTGGTCAGGATGGAACAGGCAGAACAGCACACATCTTTCCCAAGGACATCTGTAGGGGGAGATGCTGCATGTGTTGATTTTGCTGTACATTCCACAGTTTTGCACAATGTACAGTTTGAGTTCTTTCTGGAAAACAGACAATTTCAATGTGTGTAACTCAGGAAGAGAGAGGGCTTAAGTAGAGTATTTCTTCATCTGGTTTGTTACTGTTTAGAATGCAACCTAAAGAGGAGAGTTTTAGGGTGCTGACAGCAATATGATCAAGTCATAAACTCATCCCTGGAGTATTCACATGGTCAAGACTGTCCCAGTAAGTACTGTACCTGCCCCAAGGTTCTTCTCTAGTATTTATTCATCCCCTCTAAAGACAGATCTGTATGCTCCATCAGAGTCCTACACTCAGATCCATGTTCTTAGTGAAAGGGCTGGCTGAGAGGCATGCCAGCACTCCCTCTGAAAGATGAATGTCTCCAAGATTGATAGCTCAGTGATCTTGTTAGAGATTGTATAAAAATATTGATTATGTTGCTAAGTTGTAGAAAATGCGCTCTGGGGTTCTGAAATAGCCTCTTTCTCTTAAAATAATCCAGAAGCAGTAGATAAATCAATGCATAGGGCATCAAAGACATCATAACTATCATAACTTCACAAACAGCTTTGGATTCCATTTGAAAAGGTCAATACCTTTCTGAAAGTAATAGAAACTGTTATCTTGGCATGCTAAAACATAAGCTAGGGTTTTCTTATAGTGTTTACATTTCAATTGTACCAAATTTCTAACATCTAACACTCTTGTCTTCCCCCAAACCTTCGAGGAAGACTGTGGCAGTTGTGGCAGTTGCAGCTTTTGTTTTCCTTCTTCAAAACCACATATAAAAAAAATGTCATATAAGATATTGTAGGTTTGACAGCTGAAGCTGACAAAAGTACTCTCGCTTAGTGGGTTTTGATTTCTTTTTGTGCCTTAAGACCACTCATTCTCATTCACAAGAGAAAAAAGGTAGCAGTGAACTTGCTGAAAGAACAGCTCAATTTTGGAAAGCATGAGTTTTGTTTAGTTAATTTGAACAGTTGCTTTCACATTCTTTGCTTTGAAGGATTCATAAAGGACTCTGTACAAGTGACCACCCCTGGGAACACAGAGGACCATTTATGAGAAACTGTCTACTCCAAGGAAAGACTATCCCAGAAGAGTAACTAGGGTGGCCATAGTGAGGCTGAAGACAGCACCACCACTAGTCTTCATCATCTTCAGAAGATGACAAGAAGGTCCATCAATGTACACAGAGTATCATTAAAGCTTCTGCAAACTTCAATGTGTGATTGCTAGAGACAAGGCTACACTCAGATTTTAGTTTTGTGTACAACACAAAATGGAAGTCAAGATACCAAACAGTGTTCTTCTAGAAACCTATTGACTAGCATTGCAAGCTGCCACACCCCTTACTTCTGGCCTTCTTTCTGGTTCTTCTCCGAGTAAGGGCACAGCTCTGGTTTATGATCTCAGCCCATGAGACATTTCCTGATGACAATCAGAGAAGTTGCATATAACATTAAAAAATTGACTATTTTTTAAAAGGTTATACCCTCTTTCAGCTTTTCACTATTGTGTTTGTGCTGCCTATGAGACTGAAATCTCTGTATTGAACTTACTTCCTAGCTATTCAGTATTTTCTAGATAGTTCAGCTGGTGACAGTAGCAAGGCACACACATCCCAAAAGGAATGCAGTCTACACATACCAGAGTTTTGCCTCATTGAAACCAAGCTGAACAGAGGTGGAAAGCCTAGTGGTCAGGGAAGAAAGGCTGAGTTCAAACTCATTCTCTGCTACTAGGAAAAAGAAGTTTGATGGTCTTAACAACAACAAAAAAAGTATAATAATATTTTCTAAACTATAAAAATAATCTGTAATGTTTTAAAATGTTAAATTCAGTTGGGTTTTTAATTTATTATAACACCAGTAATATGAAACCATTAAGCAGATAAAGAATTAGAGATGCTGGATGGGTCTACGGATTTCATCAATAATCTTTACTGACAAGTTTAGTAGAAGTAAATCACATCATCTCTGTATCAAAATGATGCCTTATAGATGATTTAGTGAGAATGAAGGTGAACTGGAGGAACACACACACTAGATACATTAAGAAAGCCAAGGATTTGAGGGTCTGCTGGGCCACACCTACCTGGCAACACTGAGTAGATCAGAGACTCAACTAAATAGGCTATTTCCTAATAGGTGATCAGGTAAAACGGTACTTATTGTTCAGTATTAAATGCAGAACAGTGGGAGACTAGAGAGATTGCTCAATGGTTAAAATCATTTGCTATTCTTCCAGAGGACCTATATCATGCAGCACAGAATTATCTGCAACAACAGTTTCAAAGAATTGGCTATCTCTGGCCTCCAAGGTCACCTATGCTCATGTGCACATACTCACATGCAGACACATATACCTACATACAATGAAAAAATAATAAACTTAAGTGTTTTTAAAAATGTAGCACAGTGAGATCATCTTGCACCTTGCATCTTGCATCTACATCTCTATTTCTGCACTTCCTGTAGGAGACTGACAGGGCGGGCCCTGACATTGCTATTTGAAACAATAGCTCATTCTTAGAAACTCTGAAAATACAAGGGTCAAGATAACCTGATTTGGCTGCTCCTTGTTAAATGGTCTTCCCAGCCAGCATTTGACATATTTAACTGGTAAAAGGAGGAAAATATTTTTATCTTTTAATATGGATGGTCATAAAACTATGGAGACTGACAATTTTGTATTTGCTGATGATAGTAGCCGGGGGTAACTCTTATGATTCCTTATGATCAGTTTTAAAGTAAAACAGAATAGAAGACAGTAACACCTTCAAGAGGATCTTTACAAGATTATAATTGTATAAAAAAATTAAGTAACCATTGGGGAGCCACATTCAATAAAAGACTTGGGAAGTGTAATTATGTTCCACATGCCATAATAGTAGTCATTTCAAAGCTAAAGATGCAACTGTCTGAGTCAATATTTAAATAGGATACTCTCAGATGCATCCTGGATACCTCATCTTACCTTAGCCCTTCATCTTTATGCATATGAAAGCACATACCTCTTGCCAACATTTTAGTTGCTATACCGTAGTTTTAAGAATGCACTCTAAATTATTTAATTTTCTATTGGTAGTCTCTTAGTATCTTTAAAGTTTTTCTTCTTAAATTTGGAACTGTGCTGTAATGAAGATATCTAAAGTACTTTCTCATATAATTTTGTACAAGGCTACTATAGGTTAAAGTTAAATGTATTTAAGGTCTCCAATTACACATTTCTAAGTTGACCTCTAACATACAATAAATTTGGTGCCCCAAACCAATCCCAACAGTAGTGGGAAAGTGTCACTTAAGGAAGGTCAATCAAGATAAGGTTAAATTCTAATGACTTTGAATTCTTTACTCTCTAGTAGCAGAGAATATTATAATTTTTGTATTGATGCCTTAATGAAAAGATTTTCTATAGTACAGCCTTCTGAATGCACTTGTTTTATAAGCTATTCTTTTGTGTTTCTTTCCCTCACTTTCTTCTGAATTAATCTATACCTTTTCTCTGTATTTCCTTCCAGGACGGACATGTGATATGATGGGTATGACTATGGAATACTGTATGGGCACAAGGCCTCCTTCCTGCCTCATCCTCCTGCTTCTGAAGCTGTTTGCCACCATTTCCCAGGGGCTGCCAGGGACAGGGCCCCTGGGCTTCCATTTCACACATGCCACTATAATGCTACAGTTTATGAGAATCGGCAGCGCGGACCTATGTCAACAGCCAGAGCAGAATGGGCATCACCTTAATAGATCTGTCCTGGGATATCAAGTATAGAATAGTGTCTGGTGATGAGGAAGGATTTTTTAAGGCTGAAGAGGTCATCATTGCAGATTTCTGCTTTCTCAGGATAAGAACTAAAGGTGGCAACTCTGCCATATTGAACAGGGAAATCCAAGACAATTATTTATTAATCATAAAAGGTTCAGTCAGAGGAGAAGACTTGGAAGCATGGACCAAAGTGAACATCCAGGTTTTAGACATGAATGACTTGAGGCCTCTGTTTTCGCCCACCACCTACTCAGTCACCATTGCAGAAAGCACACCACTCAGGACTAGCGTTGCCCAGGTGACAGCTACAGATGCAGACATCGGTTCCAATGGGGAATTCTACTACTACTTCAAAAACAAGGTTGATCTTTTTTCAGTTCACCAACAAGTGGTGTCATTTCTTTAAGTGGCCGATTAAATTATGACGAGAAGAACAGATATGATCTAGAAATCTTAGCAGTGGACCGGGGGATGAAACTCTACGGTAATAATGGAGTGAGCAGTACGGCTAAGCTTTATGTTCACATTGAACGCATAAATGAACATGCTCCAATTATCCATGTGGTCACTCACACCCCTTTCTCATTGGATAAGGAGCCAACATATGCTGTAGTGACAGTTGATGACCTGGATGAGGGGGCCAATGGAGAGATTGAATCTGTTTCCATTGTGGATGGAGATCCTTTGGAGCAGTTCTTCCTGGCTAAAGAAGGAAAGTGGATGAACGAGTATAAAGTCAAGGAGAGAAGGCAGGTGGACTGGGAAAGTTTCTCCTATGGCTATAACCTCACTATTCAAGCAAAAGACAAAGGGTCACCTCAGAAGTTTTCAGAATTAAGGACAGTCCACATTGCCAACCCTAGGAGAGACAGCATCCCAGTCAGGTTTGAAAAAGATGTCTATGAAGTCAGTATAAGTGAGTTTTCCCCTCCTGGTGTCATGGTGGCTATAGTCAAGGTAAATCCTGAGCCACTGGATGTGGAATACAAACTATTGCCTGGTAAGGATGCAGAGTACTTCAAAATTAATCCCCGTTCAGGTCTGATTGTCACAGCACAGCCCTTGAATACAGTGAAGAAGGAAGTTTATAAACTGGAAGTGTCAGACAAGGAAGGAGATGCGAAGGCACAAGTCACCATTGGGATTGAAGATGCCAATGACCATACCCCAGAATTCCAGGAGACACTGTATGAGACTTTTGTGAATGAGAGTGTTCCTGTTGGAACAAATTTCTCACTGTGTCCGCCTCTGATAAGGATAAAGGGGAAAACGGATACATCACCTACAGCATCGCCAGCCTGAACCTTTTACCATTTGCCATTAACCAGTTCACAGGTGTGATCAGCACAACTGAAGAATTAGATTTTGAATCCTCCCCAGAGACATATAGATTCATTGTGAGAGCCTCTGACTGGGGCTCCCCATACCGCCATGAAAGTGAGGTGAATGTGACCATTAGGGTAGGAAATGTCAATGACAATAGCCCTCTCTTTGAAAAGTGGCTTGCCAGGGAGTTATTTCGTATGACTTTCCTGTTGGAGGTCACATCACAGCCATCTCTGCTATTGATATTGATGAACTTGAACTTGTAAAGTACAAAATCATCTCTGGAAATGAACTTGGGTTTTTTTATTTAAACCCAGACTCTGGTGTTTTGCAGCTTAAGAAGTCACTGATGAATTCTGGCATTAAAAATGGCAATTTTGCCCTCAGAATCACAGCTACCGATGGGGAAAACTTCGCAGACCCCATGGCCATTAACATCTCAGTCCTCCATGGGAAAGTGTCTTCAAAGAGCTTCAGTTGCAGAGAAACTCGTGTGGCTCAGAAATTGGCAGAGAAACTACTCATTAAAGCAAAAGCTAATGGGAAACTGAATCTAGAAGATGGATTTCTTGACTTTTATTCAATTAATAGGCAAGGACCGCATTTTGACAAGTCTTTTCCCTCTGATGTGGCTGTAAAGGAGGACATGCCAGTTGGAACTAACATCCTGAAGATTAAAGCATATGATGCTGACTCTGGCTTCAATGGGAAGGTGCTGTTTACAATATCAGATGGAAATACAGATAGCTGCTTCAATATTGATATGGAAACTGGACAACTTCAAGTCCTCATGCCCATGGACAGAGAGCATACTGACCTCTATGTCCTCAACATAACCATCTATGACCTTGGAAAGCCACAGAAATCATCATGGCGATTGCTGACTGTCAATGTGGAGGATGCTAATGACAATAACCCAGTCTTTCTTCAGGACAGCTACTCAGTCAGTATTCTTGAAAGTTCAAGTATTGGCATGGAAATTATTCAAGTGGAAGCGAGAGACAAAGACCTGGGTTCTAATGGTGAGGTAATGTACTCAGTCTTGACAGACACACACCAGTTTATCATCAATAGCTCAACTGGAATTGTTTATATAGCTGATCAACTGGACAGAGAATCCAAAGCCAACTATTCTTTGAAAATAGAAGCCAGGGACAAGGCAGAAAGTGGCCAGCAGCTGTTTTCTGTTGTCACCCTGAAGATCTTTCTGGATGATGTCAACGATTGCTCTCCAGCTTTTATCCCCAGTAGCTACAGTGTGAAGGTCCTTGAAGATCTTCCTGTTGGTACAGTTATTGCTTGGCTTGAGACTCAGGATCCTGACCTCGGATTGGGGGTCAAGTACGTTACTCATTAGTCAATGATTATAATGGAAGATTTGAAATAGACAAAGCAAGTGGTGCCATCCGATTGAGCAAAGAGCTAGACTATGAGAAGCAACAATTCTATAACCTTACAGTCAGGGCCAAAGACAAAGGGCGGCCTGTCTCTCTGTCATCAGTTTCTTTTGTTGAGGTGGAGGTAGTAGATGTCAATGAAAACCTTCATACACCTTATTTCCCAGACTTTGCTGTCGTTGGATCTGTAAAAGAAAACTCACGAATTGGAACAAGTGTGCTACAGGTGACTGCCCATGATGAGGATTCTGGTAGGGATGGAGAGATCCAGTACTCCATCAGAGATGGCAGTGGTCTTGGGAGGTTCAACATAGATGATGAGAGTGGTAAGTTTAATGTTTTCTGCTGAATGTGTTCTTTTACCTCTTCTACTTAGCAGCATTGGAAATGGTTTGAACTAGGGCATTGGAACAGATCAGAAAGTCTTCATCTGAGTAGAAATGACACAGAGCATGAGCCATGTCTTAGAATGGCTTGGTTTCTAAGTAGATCAGTTTACACGGTGATAGTCACAGTGCTCAGTAAGTCTCCTAATCTGTGTTGTGTTGTTTTTCCTTGCTCAGCATGTCTGTTAGAAGGTTATCTTCTGAGAAGCAACATCATTGTTGCCCCTGGTGATTGTATTTCTGACCCTAGCCAAATGGATGGTCCTGATACAGTAATTGCATTTGAATTGGCTTTAAATTAGAAGTGTGAAATTGATTTTTGAATGCATCTTATATATGAATCTTTCCCTTTACGGTAAAGCTTTGCTGTAGGAAATTGTTGCCTGGTCTTTCATGTTGAACTGGTATATCCAGCCCTTGAAAAGTGGGTATTCATAATCTGTGTGCCTAATCAACACATGATCATGTGACTTGAAAAGCATTTCTATGAAAGAACAGTCATGTCATAAATCTATTTATAAAGAGCTGTCTGTAAAACATTTTTGAATGTTAACTGTTTATTTTTTTTTCTTTTATTGACAATGGGTTTTAAAAAATATAATATATCTTAATTACTGGGTTTTTCCCGGCCAGACCCCCAGAGTTCCTGGGGATTGAACCACTAACCAAAGAGTACACATGGAGGAAACCCATGGCTCCAGCCTTATATGTGGCAGAGGATGGCCTTGTTGGATATCAGTGAGAGGAGCAGCCCTGGGGCCTGTGGCAGTTCAATGCCCCAGTGTAGAGGAATGCCAGGGTGGGAAGGCAGGAGTGGGTAGGTGAGTACTGGAGCACCATTCATAGAGGCAGAGGGAGAGGGATGGGGTGGGGGTTTCTGGAGGGGAGACTTGGAAAGGGGATAACATTTGAAATGTGAATAAAGAAAAATATCCAATAAAAGAAAAAAATGATGGGTTTTTTTCTTCCCTCTCCTCCAGCTTCTCCCCACCTCCCCACCCATCTGGTTCTACTCCTTTTCTGTCTCTTATTAGAAAATTAGCAGTCTTCTAAGAAATAATAATAAAATAAGATAAATCAAAATCAATCACATCCAAATAGAGCAAAATAAGCAAACAGAATAAAAAGAGCCCAAGAAAAGACAGATACAAGGAACAGACATGGACACACAGACTCATTTGCACACCAAGAATCCCATAAAAACAGCACAGGAAGCCATAATACATATGCAAAAGACCTGTAGTATAAAAAAAAGAAAAAATAAATAAAAAATAAAATGAGATTAAACAAAGAGAAAGAAATGAAAAGTTCTGAGATTAAACTATGAGACAAGGAACCTCAAGACGCCATTGGGTTCTCTTTCTGTCGGCCATCTACAGTGGGACATGTGTCCTAACCTTCAGTGTAGTTAGTTTTCCAGTGAGACTCCCTTGAAGAAAACTAAATTATGATTTACAAGTGGATATTAATTGTAGATAGCCTCTGTGTTGGGGAAGAGCACATATGTTCACTTCTTTTATCTCTGGCATCCCATCTGCTTTAGACCACTGCAGTCCTTGTGCATGTCACCTCCATCTCTGTGAGTTCACATGTGAATCGATGGTGTTATGTTTGGAAGGCCTTGTTTCCTTGATGTCCTACATCCTCTCTGGCTGTTAACACTTTTTCCACCTCCTCTTCTGAAGAATTCCTTGAGAATTAAGGGGTGGGATTTGATGAAGACAAATCATTTATGGCTGTATGTTCCCAGCTCTCTCACTCTCTGTATATTGAACTATAGTTCTCTGTATATTTTTCCCATCTGATGCAGGAGGAAGCTTCTCTGACAAAGGCTGAGCAAGACATGATCTATTAGTATTGCTGAAAGTCACTGGGAGTCATTTTATTTCTTGGTTCTTTTAATAGAGCAGTAGTATTTGCTTTTACCCTAGATCCCTGGGCTACCTATTCTCTTGTTGCTGGCCATTCAAGCAATATTGGGTACAGATTCCATCTCATAGATTGGGGTTTAAGTCAAACTAGACATTGTTTGGATACTCCCATAAGCTGTATGCTACCATAGCCGTTAGCAAAGCTTGCAGGCAGAACACTTTCTACATCAAAGGGTTTGAGCCTGGATTAGCATTTACAGGTCTTTTTTGTCATGTACCAAGTACCAAGTGCCAAAAACAACAGTCTGTAAGGGTGAAGACTCTCTGTAAAAAACAGCTCAACTTCTCCATGTCCAATGAGTTGTGTAAGTGTCTCCAACAAGAGTGCTTTTCTCTCAGTTTGTGAAGAATAACTTATAGCCTTAGCAATAGCCTGGGTGGTTTAGGGGTTCCCATGGAACCTGTTTGGCCAGCAACTCAGTTAGATTCAATCCAACACCAGTACTGGAAGCTTCGTTTGGCAATAAGAGATGTCCAGTTGGCATTCTTACTCCCCTGTTATTTGGCATTTTATTTAGATTTCCTTCATATATGTATGTGTTTTATGAAATTTCTGCTGTATTAGATTTCCACACTACCCCTCAAATAGCCCTTAATCTTAGCTGTCTCTCCCCATATTCCTTCCCACATTCTATTTTCCCTCTCCCTCCCACTTCATTGCTCCTTCTTGTCCTTACATAAATATCTATTCTGTTTCTTTTTTAAGATGATCTGTTACCCAAGTCCCTCACTCGCTGTCTAGTCTGTGGCTTATAAGTTATAACCTGGTTATCATTGACTTAACAACTGATATTCACTTGTAAGTGAATACATACCATATTTGTCTTTTGATGTCTGGCTTATCTCACTCAAGATGGTTTTTTTTCTAGTTCCATTTCTAAGAATTTCCCTCTTTAATGGCTGAGTAACATTAAGTTGTATGTGTGTGCGTGTGTGTTTGTGTGTGTGTGTGTGTTGTGTTAATTTATTTTCTTTATCCATTTATAAGTTAAGGTATATCTAGCTTGTTTCTAATTTCTGGCTATTATGAATAGAGCAGCAATAAACATGGTTGAGCAAGTATTTTTATGGTAGGATAAAAAATCTTTTGAGTATATGTATGAGAGTTTTACAGTTAGATCTTAAGGTAGATGAACTCCCATTTTCCTAATTAACCATCACACAGATTTTCAGATTAGTTGTACAACTTTGGGCTCCAATCGCAATGGATGAGCGTTCCAATGGATGAATTACTAAAATCCTTCACAGTATGAGCTATCTGTCACTTATTTTATTGACTTTATCCATTCTGGTCAGTATAAGAGGAAACCTCAAGTAGTTTTGATTTTAATTTCCCTGATCTTTAAGTATGTTAAAAATTTAAGTGTTTCTCGCCCATTTGAGTTTCTGCCTTTGAGAGTTCTGTGTTTAGACCTATACCTAATTTTCAATTTGGGTTATTTGTTTTCTTGATATTTAGTTGTTTAATTCTTTAAATATTTTGGACTTTAGCCCTTTATCAGATGTATAGTTGGCGAAAATCTTTCCCGTTTTGTAGGTTGCAATTTTATCAGCATGGTGGTGTCCTCTGCCATCCAGAAGCTTCACAGTTTCATTAGGTCCATTTTTTAACTGTCAGAGTTAGTGCCTGTGGAATAGTGTGCTGTTAAGAAATTCTTTTACTATGTCACCGAGATCAGGAATATTCCCCTCTTTCTTTCTTCCTTACTTCCTTTCTTTCTTTCTTTTCTGCATTTTTTTTTTATCATATTTACTGTATCTAGTGTTGTGTTGAGGTTTTGGATGAGTTTTGTGCAGGGTGATAAATATGTCACCGAGTTCAGGAATATTCCCGTCTTCCTTTCTTCCTTCCTTCCTTCCTTCCTTCCTTCCTTCCTTCCTTTCCTTTCTTTCTTTCTTTCTGCATTTTTTTTTATCAGATTCACTGTATCTAGTGTTGTGTTGAGGTTTTGGTTGAGTTTTGTGCAGGGTGATAAATAGAAATTTTTTGGATTCTTCTACATGCAGACAATCAGTTTGACCAGCACCATTTGTTGAAAATGCTTGTCATTTTTCCAGTGTATATGTTAGCTTCTTTATCAAAATCAGATGTCTATAGATTCGTGGATTCATGTCTCGGTCTTCAATTTAATACCATTGATTAATGTGTCTGATTTTGTGCCAATACCATGCTAATCATATCACTATAGCTATGCAGTACAAGTTGAGGTCAGGAATTATCATTTCTACAAATGTATATGTATCTGGGCACAGGTGTGTGTGTGTATATGTTTGTGAATGTTTGCACATTCTTTCTATGTGCAACTACATACACACATGTAGGGGTATGTGTTGCATGCATGCATGTGTGTGTGTGTTCTGTTGTTAATATCACATATTTTTCTAGACTTAGTGGAATGTAAAAATCTCAAAAGAAGAAAATGAATCTTTTCTATTTTTCTATGAATGGTCATAGTAGTTTCTTTTGTTTTTAGACCATATTCATACATAATAACTAATTTTCTACAATAATCATAAAATTGCTTGCCTTCTATCTTTAAAAAAAGTCTGCTAAAAAGGTCACCTAAAACTATGGATGGCTTTAATAGACATTTATTTTTCATATCTGTGTTTGCTGGAGACCCAAGATCAGTGTGCCCGCACAGTCAAGGTAGACATCATCTTCTGGACTTAGAGACTACAGTATTCTTATTTTGTCCTTAAGAAGGGCTTTAGTTTCCTTCTACAATAAATAAGGATTTTAGCTTTTATCTCAGGATGGTGTCAATAGGAGGACATATACTTAAGTAATTACTTCTATCCTTCTATCTAAGCTCCAGCAAGTTGTCCAATTAGGAAGCTACATCTTAGACTTTATTTAAAGAGTCAAGGGCAGGGAAAGTTTGTGAGGAGTGCCCTATACTTTGCCTCTATGTTGAACAGGTTATTTTTTTACTTGAGTTTTTAATTTAGAAAATGACTCCAAACATTTAATATCTTGTTCTTGGAAACGCCCCACCAAGCAAACAAATAAAAAGACTTCAATAGCTCATGTCTGTTGCTTTGTATTCTGAACTTAGTGAAATAGATTTTTTTCATTTATAAAAATAATGTCAATTGTGCTGTAACAGTGCTTGATTAATTAAAATTTCATTGGATGTAAACATTAACTTTCTTGAGTCAAAGCTAAGTGCATTGTGAAGGTTACCTTTATGCTAACTGGGGAAGCAAGCCAGACCATGGACCTTGACCTCCTGAGACTGAACATGCTGCTGTCTTTTTCCACAGTTGTTGTGTGTTTCTGAGATCTGTTTTCTCAGAGCATCTTTTAGTTTATAAAGGCATAGCAGTGTCCTTTTACACTTTCATTTCATTCTCTTCTCTTAGATAATGAAACTTCCCCCCTTATATTATATAAATTATGTCTGAATGTGTAACTGAGATTGCATGTTTAAAGAAGAGGATTCTCAGAAAATATTCTGTATCCCATCCCTTCCTTGTATCTCACTGACTCTAGCCTTCAGAATCTAAGCCCAGGAGCTCCTGAGTAATTGCTGGGTGCACTTGTGCCAGGAGCAGAAAATTGAGAGGTTTTCAGCAAAGAATCCATTACCATGCACCTCTGAGGCTCATGTGATTCTTGAAGGATATATTGACTCCTTGCTTTTAAGTACTGAAAAGCGTTACTAGAACCAAGGCTGACTGCATGGGTTTGGGGCCTGGCTACAAGTCCTGAGACTCAGGCCTAAACTCTACTGTGCCTATTTACTTGACCTGAAGGCAGACATGACCTCTGCTTGTTTGGATTTTTGTCTTTTAAAACTTTTTAAGTCAGCTGCCAAGGTTGCCCAGTGCCTTGCATTACTTACCAACTTTCAGATTCAGAGCAAGAATCCTAGGGATTGTTTTCACAATCCATGATCCCTGGCAAGGTCCCAGACTGTGGGTGAGTAGATCTCAGGTAAACTGAGAAACTTGAAATTAGTTCTCTAACCATTTCTGCCACACAGGCTTTCCAAGGACTGCCCTAGTCCTGAGCTCCCAGGAAAGGGGCTGGCAATCTGAATTTTTCCCCTCTAAGCTCTTTTTTTTCTTTCTTTTTTTTTTCATCCTTTTGAATGGCAGATTTAGTTCAGGTGCTAGGTACATTTCTTTTCTAATCAAATTTTATAATCCAAATAAACCTTTTATTATTCCTCAGTGACAATCTTTTTCTGAATGTCTTCCTTATGGTTCCTAAACCTATATGTGCTTCAATAATTACGGATGCTTCTGCCATATAAAAGGGAGACACTGGGGAGAGTTGAAGCATTCCCTAGATTTATGTTCTTGACTCTTCGGTGCTCAGCATACAAAACCACACCTTTGAAATTCTTTACCATGCATGGGCGTTTATGAAATGTTTAATAATATTCACAGCAGCTGGATTAACTTTCCTCATGCTACATTGAGTCTGATCTCAATTTAAATCACCAGTGTGCAAGATGCAATTTAATCAGATTTTCTTTCACAAAGAATGGATTCTTACTCTTTGCCACATCAGTAATCCATATTCTTGATGACTCAGAGGTATAAAATATTCTAGGAAGAGCACAACGTATATTTTAAGCTGTGACTTTCTACTAGATTGTTTTGTAAACTATGAACTACAACATTGATTTCCCTAATTTGTTTACCTGAGGTTCATTAAAGAAATATTTAATCAAGACAAATGATTTCCAGTTTGGAACTTTAATCAGCCATAATTGGAAAGGCATTATATTACCTAGTGTTAGTATTTATTTCTTCCACTCACTGAGACTCTATTAAGGACTAGTCCTGGGGCAAATTTATTTTAAAATTTACCTGTCATCATCACAGCCATTCACAAGGTGTTTCCAAAGACTTGAATAGTCAAGGTCATATGTCCCTGCATGATGGGATCATTAGCAGTACAGAGATTTGAAGTCCAGTGGAACAGAGTCTAGATTTATGCCATTTATACCATTTCCCTTCCTATTCCAACAAGCCATCATATGTGGCCTCTATGTCTTCCTCACAAGAAGGGATGCTGAACCTCATAGAAACTCACAAAGATTCTACATAGAACCTTCTCATATTCTGAAAGTGAGAACACATCACAGAGATAAACTCAGCACTGACTTGGGACACAGGGACAGTTGGAAAGAGTCTATAAGTCAGCATCTACCTGGAGTCCATGTGCTGGAAGCTAATAGCCAGAGGGGACAGTGTGAAGATGTGGGTTTCGTGAGAAGCAAATCAGGAGGGCCCCACCCTCGTAAGTGGGATTAAGAACCTCAGGACATTATCACAAGAGAACTTCCTTACCCTTCTATCATGTGAGGGTTCCACTGAAGAAGACATCTCAGAGGAATGTGCACTCACCAAGGTGTTTTCACCTTGGTTAAGCAGTATTTTTGTGTTTATTCATCAACTACCCAGTGTGTAGTGCTTTTGTATAGAAGTCCAAGTGGATGCCAGCTGACAGCACCTGTCCTGAGGGAGAGAGACAGCAAATGAATCGTTACTGAATGATACCATAAATGAGACAGTGATGAGAAGAGTCACTATTATCTCTGCCTCTCTAAATGAGCCATACTGGGCACACACTACTGATGGAAAGATATGCAGGTGTAAGGTGTAGATCTTTCATAGTGGTGGCCTTTCCAGAATATTCCACAACAGCAATGCTAATATTTTACAGAGCACTATCTGTTTATGTGCCACATTCTTCATAAGACACTCATGTATATGACCATACTTGGAGGTCTCATGTGTCAGGGTTCATATCCTTGAGATTTTACACATGAGACGTTGCAGGGGAAGCTCACATGCACAGTGAATTTACCTTGACCTATTTTTTTTTTTTTTTTTTTTTGTATTTAGGCTCTCTGTAGCTTTCTCCAATTTGCCTGGACATAGAATGCTTTGCTTATTTCACTTTTTGATTTTTTTATTTGTTTCTATAGCATCCATAGAAGCTAGGGAACTAATATATGCCTATATCTAACTTTACACTCCAACAAGGGATCTGAGATAGTAATTACAGGGGAAGTAACAACTTTTGGAGAATGTATTTCAACAATCAAGAAATAAAACTCCATAGTTTCATAGGTATGTTCATGTGTGTGAGTTCTCTCCCGTTTTACTCTTCAGATCTACAATGTCCTGTATCCATTTGTGTGTCAAGGAGACTATTAGCCTCTTTTCTGTCTGACATAAGTGAAGCTGAGAAGGAGAAGGATAGGGTCAAGGTATCAGACTCTTTTCACACTAGATGTTGTGGGCATCCTTGATGGATTGGCAGTCTGTTATTACTACTCCTAGATTATAAAATATAAACTATTAACATTCGTTAATCTCCACCCATGCCAATACACCCATGTATTGAGTTAATGCTTCCCCTTTAGTTTAGCAGTGTGTGCTGTCTGCTTTTCTCCAGGAACCTAACTGGAATATTCTTCTTAGGTAAGTATTTTTAAAACAGATTTATGTTTAACTATATTTTGAGGACTGTTTTCTACTAATTTTTTTTAAATGCAGTTCCTATAACCCCCACAATGATGTACTGGAGCCCTGGGGAAACAATAGAGGTGATAGATATCTATTTTGTAGGGAGGAGAGTAAAGCAGGAGGGCTTCATCTTGCTATCTAACTCCTTCCCTGTTTCTCTGCTACCACAAATGGATACTTTTTGCTGTGTTAAAGACCTAGTCCCACCAGCCAAAAGAGACAGAGGTTAATGGACAGTAGAGCAACCTGAATATTTCAAACTCTCCATCATTGTAATGTTGTGCTTTGATCCTTGGCAAAGAGACCGATTTATCTCACCTGGTGGCCAACGAAACATTAAAGGCATGAGATGAGCAGCATATAATATAGTTCCCCTAAAAAAGTGAGGCAGTGCTATGTTTAGAATGAGTTCTCTGCTGTCTCTGATAACCGGATAACTCAGAAGGTGGATGCAAACAACGAAAAGGAAGTTCTGAATTGCTAGAAAGAACTAGGTAGCCTTATGATACTGCAAAACTCAAGCATTTCTAGAGTGTTTAATCCCTACAGGAGCATCTTTGAGTTTCTTCACTGTAAACTTCTGTTCCCTTATATTCAGACTCACTGGAAACAGTATTTATCTCCTGGTCATTTTCTCTATTTCTTCAAACTTGGTGGGAAGTCCACTCTGATAAGCTGAA
Organism: Mastomys natalensis; assembly: GCA_021653895.1. NCBI lineage: Eukaryota > Metazoa > Chordata > Mammalia > Rodentia > Muridae > Mastomys > Mastomys natalensis. The sequence continues at coordinate 473,215 of JAJTUV010000955.1, read as the reverse complement.
CATGAAGACACTCATTATTTGGAGAGCTTGGTGTAATTCATGACAACTTTGGACTAAACAGTGTTCTTGGTTCTCAAGTACTTCATACACAATGTCTTACTGGACTTCATTTAACTTAAAAAGGGCTAGATGCTGTCTGAGCCTTGCCCTTAACCTTCCCTTGGGATCAGAATGAGCAAAGGGGAGAAATGAAGTTATGATCAAGTGACAGCAGAAACTTTGCTTGGCTCTGAAATTTCTGCCTGTAATGACTTGGAGAAAAAAAATAATACTTCCCAGAGGAGCTCTAAACACTGTACAACATTTGATGAACTTAGGAGTTGTCATGTAAGCCAGGCAGGAAAGAGGATGAGAAGCTTCTGGAAATGATGGATGGTGAGTTTCTATCACTGTTTCCAGCAGGTGCTTTTCTCTTGACCTCTTTTAGTTGTTGGCTGAAGGCAATTTAGGTTTAATAGAGGACTGTAGGTTTATGTCTACATTGTGTATCAATCTGGGGCTGTTACTGTCCTCCTTATAACGAGCAAATGGTGAAAGTAATGACAACCATAAAGAAGTAATCCAAATAGAGTGGCAAGATGACCACCTGAGACATGTATGGTCTTTTCTCAGTATGTGGTTTTTCTTTAACATTTAAAAAATGGCCATAAGCAGCAGTGAAAGGGCATACAATAAGGAAGTCTGCACGCATTTGTGTATCCATGGCTGTGAAGAAGATGATGGGATGGACTTAGCATCCTCAGTGACTTTGGATAGCTTATATCAGTTCAGTTTTCTCACCAGGGCAATTTTGGGAAGTGTTTTGCATGTACCTTGAAGGATATTTTCATTTATCATTACAGTTGGAAGAATTATAGAGTTTGATAAATATTTATGCGATGCCACTACACTCATAGTTTTTTCTCTGAAATGAAACTGAAAATGGGCTGCAGCCTGTATTTGCAGCTTGCCAGTTTCTTATGAAAGCACATCTTATCAAGAAAGAATCTGCAAAGAATGTTGAGTAGGACTTGGTTCAATTCATATTAAATCCTGAATGCTGTTATGCAAGTTATTGAATATAATAGAGCTCTCCAAATTTCCCCATTGGACACTGTAGAATTTAGTGGTTCCTATGGGTCATCCTTTGTGACTAAATTCACAGATTTTTATTTGCATAGCACAGTTAATATTTTAGCTGTTTTAAAAGACCAATATACTAGTGAAAAATGATAGCTAGTAAAATATATCAAATATGAAACATAGTGACCTAAAAACTACATAAAACTTGTGAAAATTAAGATACAACTTTTAGGTATGCACAGCACACACATTAAAAGATAGTTTGGCAAGAATATAAAGACATAGTGGCTTACCTCTGAGACCTATAAAATGTTTCTAGCCCTCTACTTCCTTCTTCCCAAATTCTAATATTATATACCTAGTCCCTGTTGTTACACAGCTTTTCACAAAAGAGAATGTATAATGGGCTAAGTCAAGGGGTAGTAGTACAGGCAGAGGAATACATAATAGTCAACTATGCCATGTACAAGAAGCACAAACATCTGCCAGCCACTTTTCCTGTGGCCTTAACCTCACTTCTGGATTTTGAGATGATTTCCATACATTGTGAAGTCAGACTGTCTTGAGAGGCCACTGGAACCCAGAAAGGAGTTAGTGATGAGACAAAGGTCTTATGAGGAAGAAATGCCAACCCCAGAAATGAACCCAAATTTCTTAGGGCCAAAGAGGCACCATGGAGTGGCTGCTTTAAGGAATGGAAGATACAACAGAAAAGAAAATGTGATTTTTTACTACAAGGAAAGAAATTATGGTTCCATATACTCGAAAGTCCATAAGTATCACAGACATCATTTAAACCCACAGAAATAACATGATACTTTGCTGATCAAATCCTAACATTTGCCTACATTTCTAGCTTTATCTTTGGTTTACATGCCTCTCTGTAGTATAGCAATTTTGTAGTAATTGCTCTAAAAAGCATGGAAATACCATTTACTTATCTTCCACAGTGGATGACTGAAATCTGTTTTTTATTATTAAGACTTTAAGATGTATTTTTCCAGGCTCACTTGTTATTTGTAATTTAATGTAAACTTTCAACCCTGCTATCAGATTTTGGAAGAATTTCTATCAAACTCCTTTTCATGTTCACTGCCACAAATATTCTTACCATTAATGTTGAATATTGACACCGATATGGATTCTACATAGTAGGAAGAACCATATAGCCTCTCTCTCTTCTTCCCCCTGTCTCTGTCTGTCTCTCATCTCATTATTTAAAGAAAACAAGCTCAGTGTATGGACAATATTGGTACTTCATTATCCAGGAGAAAGCATCCATTCTGACTTTGGTAGGAGTCTTATATAAGGTTTGTACATCTTTTGACTTGGGAATTTTCCTTAGACAACCTTCTGGATCTTTTTGTTTTATTTATAGATCCCAGAAAAAAATGAATAAACTAAACAATAAACAGTAAAACTGGTATGTTGGGGGCAGGAGAGATAGTTCAATTGGAAATGCCTCAAACACAAGCATCAGACCTTGATTTGGAATCTTATCACCCACATAAAAGCTAAACATGGCTAGGGGTGCGCGTAATCCTGGTCCTATACAAGTGGAGACGAAACAGTCTTAAGGCTAACTGCCAAGCTAGTCTAGCTGTACTGGTTGAATTCCAGGTACACAGAGAGACCTGATCTCACATAACAAAATGGAAGGCAACGAAGAGATGGCACAGACGGTAAAAACACTGGCTTTTCAACTGTGTGAACTAGAGTTTGTATTCCAGCACCAAATGCCTATAAAGCCAGCTCCAAGAGATCCAATATTCTCTTCTGGTGTTTAGAGTCACCTACAGACACTTCCAGATGCACTCACACAGACATGCACAAGTCAAAATAAATCTTAAAACAGTAAGTGTAAGATGAAGAATGACTGAAGACATCAACATCAACCCCTGCTATTTCCATGCATTCTACCCATGTATACATATACATAGACATACCTATATCATATATATGTATTATGTAATATGTATGTATGTATGTATTTTTGTATGTGTGTACAAAACTCACAGTTCTCTTGCCTTGCTTGTGTGTGTGCTGGGATGTGCTTGGTAAGCTCTTGTTAAATCATTCAGCATAGCTGCAAATGTTTATATAGGCTAATCTTAGCTCAGAATTCTAAACTTTATAGGCACAAAGCATGGTTCAAAAAATATAATCATAGCTTAGCTAATTTAGGACTTTACAATTTGGTGGGATACCCAGAAGAAGCAGGAAGTAAGTAAAGGCTGCTATTAGGAGCTTCTCAAGCCACCCCTAAGACAAATTTGCTCTAATTATAGGAATTTTATACTTTACCCATGGCTTGTTTATGTTAGCTTGCACATAATTCTTATACGAAAAATTTCCAACACATAACCCAGTAACATTTGAAACGCTACAGCAAAAATTCTTTTCAAAATAAGTTTGTAACCTACAATGAGAAGTCACCTCTCAACCAGGTAGCAAGAGAGATCATAGACCAACCCATTGTGTACTTTATTATCTTTTCCCATCCCATTATGTCCTTTATTACTGGATAGTGAATTAGTATTGTTTCATCTCTTTTCAGTCCCACTAGGTGCTTTATTATGAGGTAGTGAATTAGTGTTATCTCATCTCTCTTCCAATCTCACTATGTGCTTTAGTACTGGGAAGTGAATTAACATTTTCTCATCTCTCTTCCATATTTCGCAAATGAGAAAACCAGCTTGTTTTTGAATTCTGAGTCTTCCTCTTTTTGATGGAGATGCTGTTTGGGCCAGGCAGCCCAGCAGTAGGGTCAGAGAGCTGAATCAGGCACTACAGTCATTTTCTGAATTAACAACTCCAAGCATCCCTTATGGGTTCAAGGCAGAAAGAGTTTGTCAGTTCATTACCACACAGTAAGATAGTGATCATTGTAATGAAGAGACAGGATTATCACCACTGCCCAGGTTCCCTATGAAACAGATGGGAGAAGCCACATTACCTGATATGTCCCAAGAGTACAATCCCAGTAAAGCACAGGTGAGGACAACTGGAAGCCAGACCAGATAGAAGGGAGTCCAAGAACATACTGGCATGTTATTAAATTGGTCTCATCTTCACAACAATCTCCAGATTTTTTCTCAGTACCCTGAATGTCTCCAAGAGGTCACAGGCAACCCTAGGGAAGGATAATTTTAGCCTGGACTTAGAAGAAAGGTGAACAGAGGCTAGCTTTGTTGTCTCTGCTTTGTGTCTGGCCTTTATTAATATAATCTTTCTCACAAGGTAGTACCAACTTCTCAGCTAAGACTTCTCTGATATGCTGATATATCTGGATAGCTGTCTGGGAATCCAAGAACTTTCATATTCACTGTCCCTTCATTTTTGCTATCGCCACCTTCCCTTTTTTATGGGTGTTGCTAGGGGTGAGCGCCAAGGATCTCTGCTATTTTTTTTATCAATGAAGGGTTCTAGTTAGGAAACAAGATGCGGATGACTTGACACTGATGAAGCACTACCTGAAGAGTAGGCACAAAGTTGAACTGTGCTTTGTAATTATTTTGTACCTACAACAAAACAAAACAGCAAGACAAAGTCCTACACATTATGATCCTTATATGTATGGGTATTTTACTACTAGAAACTCATGTTAAAAATCATGTATCTCTCAAAACTTTGGTTTGTCAAAGCTCCACAGTTCCAGGTTCTCTGGACCCTAGAATTTTTAAAAGTATAAAACAAAAAGACAGATGGTTGACTCTTTGATCCATGTGGCCAGAACATAGCTTTGTAACCTTCCTTTATTGTGAGTATCCAAGGTCAGTATGTAGTTTTATCAAATATACATGTATGAGTTTGTGGGCTAGAAATTGAGAGATAGAGAAGAGACTGGGGATTGAAGATCTAAGGGAATGCTATCTGCCTAACATTTTCCCTGTCTTCATCCCCCAACTTTACCATCCCTGTATGAGTGTGTGTGTGGGGGGGGGGGTGTTAAATTTATCTATATGGTTGTGGAGGCCTCCAGGATTGTTTTCTAAGCTGGAGAGCAAGGGAAGCTGGCAGCATTTCTCAGTGCTAATCAGAAAAAAAGCTACAGTTCTCGGTCTTAGGCCTTGTCTACATGATTTTCATTACTCTCTGTAATTGACAAAAATATATGAGACAATTTTAAAGGAGATAATTTTCTGGGTGCCATAATTTCAGTCCATTGTTAATTGGTGTCATTTTTCCTGGGCTTATGTCAGGTACATCACAGGGGAATGTTTTAGTATAAGCAGAGTCACTAAGTTCATTGGGAACCAAGATGTAGACAGGGACTCCAAGTAGCAAGAATAATAGTCCAAGGATCAGAGACAACCTTTAAACATCCCTGCAGTAATCCACTTCCCTACCCCTGGATAACACACCCATCAGCTATGAGCTAGTCAGAGGGTTACCTCTGATAAAGTCAGTACTTTCAGGACCACTAGTAATCCCATAGTGCCACTAGTTGGCCACCAAGACTTCAGCATGTAAAGGAAGATTGTTTATGTTTAAACCACAACAATCTTGGAGATGAGGACACTGTTAGGAATCCCACAGTTCAATCCAGAAGAGCCTTGAGCTCTAATCTCCAATTATAAGATAAAGTGTTCAAGATCCACAAGAGGATGCTCACTTAGGTGTTCTGCTCCACAGCTTAGTGCTCGTTCATGTAGGATGATGGTAAGGTCTTGTGTACTTGCACAGGTGCAAATGCCTAGTGGTGCTAATGGCATACCCAGAATAAAGCTGTCCTGCAATCCCAGCCTCCCTCAACCTGAGATTCCCCTATCATTCTAATACAGAAGGTCATAGTCAACACAGATAAATGTAAGGGACAGTAAACCAGGTAGCTTTATATGTGACAAGAAAAGAATACACAAGCAGCTGCTGTAAATTACAAAGAAAGAAATCCTGAGATGCAGCTCCCAATGACAGATATAACTTGTAGGAAAAATAAATTATTAGAACAAAGTTGGATGTTTGCCACAAACTCTGAAAACTACTCTAAAACAAAGATATAATGGAGACTGGAGAGATGGCTCAGCAGGTAACAGTTCATACTCTTCAAAAGGACACAAGGTTCAGGTCTCAGCACCTATATTAGGTGTCTCACAACTTCCTATAACTCCAGCACCAGGAGATCTAACACTCTCTTCTGCTCTCTGTAGGCACTTGCATATGTGTGGGAACACACAAATACACACATAAATTTAAAAAAGAAAAGTAAATCTTAAAAAGGAAGGACATTGTTAATTTCTAAAGAATTAGCTATTCAAAAATGTTTACTTAAATTGTGATTCGATTGGATTTTTCTATAACTGTTGATGATTCCTTGGAACATCCAGAGTAAATATTTCTGGAACTGAAATTATGGGATAAAGTCATTTTCACAGAGCCCTCATCCACTCAATGAGATAGTCAGCCTAGAACCCAACACTAGTCAATATGGCCACTATTCATCTCAAGTCTGCCTTGCTCATCTAGAAGGTGCTTTTGATGTCTGAGGTTATCGTTCTTTTACTGAGTGCATCCCCAAGATGTTAAGTTTCTGATAAGGCTTCAAATAAAATTTGCTTCTTACTAGAGTTGGTGTCATTATGTATATTTCATATTTATACTATGAAGTTTGGGTAGTTCTCCTCTGAGAGAGAGAGAGAGAGAGAGAGAGAGAGAGAGAGAGAGAGAGAGAGAATATGTCTCTGTGTGTCTCTGTCTGTGTGACTGTATGTGCATGCATGTGTGTGTGTGCACATATGTGTGTGCCTGTGTGTGTCTAAGTGTTCATATGTGTATGTGTGTGAGTGTGTCTGTGTGTGTGTGTGTGTGTGTGTGTGTGTGTGTGTGTGTGTGTTGTTTGTGTGACCCGTACATGAATGTGATGTGTGTGGATGGAGACTGGCAGTCAACATAGAGTTTTAACACATCAACATTAAAATGCAGACCATAGTGCTGCTGTAAAATATAGGAGGGCTATGGCAAACACCCATGCATTTGTGGCTGCAGGCAGTGAATCCTAGGAAACTCTGCCCCCTCTGCACTCCATCTCCTCAGGCTGAATGATTAGGAGAGGGCACTGAAATACTTCTGCTGGAATTCACTTGCAGGGGGCTACCTGTGGTGGATCAGAGAAGAGAAGCTTCTGTGGCCTTTTATTCAAACCATTGCAGTTTCCCCAGCTGTGAGGAGAGCTTCTCACCCCTTACTCCATTTAAGCTCCTGGTTATATCCATTGTCAGTCTTGTTCCAGGTAGACAAAGCCACCTGAAAAGCACCCTGAGAGCTAATAGAGCAGGCAGACATGCTGTTGGCTCTTCATCCAGTAATCATCTTGGGGGGTTTGGGATGGGACTCTTGCTCCACAGGCAGAGCTTGCCAGGCAGCTACTGCCTCCAAGAACATGCCTTTGTGAAGCAGAATGTTTTCCTCTTAGTCTGTGGGGTTCTCAATAATGACGCTGGAAGCCGCTGTCTGTCTGTGTGTTGCACTTCTAAGCGGAAGATGCTTGAGCCCAGGGCCATTGTGCTTCTGTGAACCTTCCAGCCATTCACTTTGGAAATTGGGTTTTCTTTGTATGGTTGCTTGTTGGTATGGTTGTCTGTCTTCCTAGTGTTTCTAAGTTGCATTGATTTGACAAGTCTTGAATAGACATATGGGCCCCAAATAATTGTACTGAAAAATGCAGGAAATATTGAGCAAGAGGCTATTGGATTTCCATAAGTAAGCAAATATATTTTAAGAACTCACTGGTGAAAATTGCTTTTTATTTAATGAGTCATTTTTATTGGAAGGTAATGATTATGTCCAAGCCATAAATACAGTATAAATTCTCTTTGGAGGACATTAAAAAGATGACTCTCAACTGCAAGCAGCTTTTTAAAGAGTGTACGGATATTGAGGTATCAGTTTCCAAAGCTGAGGATTCTGTACATGTAGGAGGAGAATGAAGAAGTAAAGGGGATCACCCAAGGGCTTGTGCATGGGAGCAGATGTTCATAGCCTGTGCCAAGCTTCATGTAGGGATATGTAATGATGAAGGGCTTCCATTTTCAAATGTCGAATTTCATACTTTATTTTCTTATCACAAGATACTACATAAGTTCCCAGTCCTCTTCCCATTTTATAGGTGGGGAGATTGAGGTTCAGGGAAATTTAGAGCCTTGTTCATATGCTCAGTGATTTTTCTCAGTTCTTTGAGTAGCCCACGAATGCATATAATTATCAGAGTTAGCAATCTGTGTAGGAGAGGGTTCTGGTAACATTCAACCAGAAGCAAGAACTTTGTTTGTGATTAAAGGTAATATAACCTTTGTTTGAGTCTTGATTTGTTTGGTTTGGTTGGTTTTTATTGGTTTTGTGCTTGTTGTTTGTTTGTTTGTTTGTTTGTTTTAAACAAGGTCTTATACACCAATTAACCTTAAAATCCTGACCTTCCTGCTTGCCCCTCTGGAATGCCATGACTGCAGACAGATATCACTATGTACAATTCAGGGTACAAAGAAATAGTTATATTCGGTTATGTATTCTGTCTGTGTTAAATTGTTTTATTTTAAAATAACATGAAGAAAATATTATAATATAATAATAATAATGATAATGATACAGAGGAGGATTCTGTCTATCTGGCCAGCTTGCAAGTACAATGAGAGGGCCTTTCCACTTTATATTCATGCTGCCAAGATTCCTGACTATGTTCTCTATCGGCCATAATGGTCAGCTTCCTTTCATAGGGTCCTGAGCACACACCAGCTATAGACACAGACCAATCTTACACTGACATCACTGAAGATTCTCCTCATAGTTCAATTCAGGATCAGTTGTCTGACTTCCACTTGACTGCAAATTCTTGCAGTCAGGATGTCTGGCTCATTCAATACTGGCATTGTAGGTATTTCTGGAAGAAGACCAAGAGAGGCCCCATGCAGAGCCAAAAGCAGGTGAGGGTCTTGATGCAGTGGTTTTGGACACTTGTGTAACATGCAGAAGCTATGCCGTGCACACATCAGTTCCAAATCCTGTAAGGAGAATCTCTTCTGCTTCCTTTGTTCTTGTGTGGTTAAAAGTGTTGAATAATGTATGTGTCCATAAAAATAATTAAACCATTGAGGGCCTTTGAAGATCTTGACTGTGAACACTGGGGTTTTCCCATACTGCTTCTCAACCATTTAAGAGTCTGAGAACCGAGATGATGACAGGTTAGGTTTCGAGAAATCAAACTGAAAATTATTGACTGTGTTATTTCACTGTGTTCCATTGGCCCCTGACAGAGATTTTGCAGCTTGTACTTATGATTTCTTCTCTCTCTCTCTCTCTTTTCTCCTCTCTCTCTCTCTCTCTCTCTCTCTTCTTCTCTCTTCTTCCTCTTCTCTCCCTCCCTCCCTCATTTCCTTTCCACCTCCTGTGTGTTTGTATCTTTCTCCCTGCCTCTCTCCCCCAACTCCCCTCTCAAAAACAAACAAACAAACAAACAACAACAACAAATAACACAGAGATATACTCACGACACTAGTGTACACAGTCAACTCAGATTCTGGGGTTTGTTTTGTTGTTTGTTAGTTTGTGTCCTCTGGCTTGCTTTTCCACAATGATGTGTTTAATGCTATCTTGATCAGTTTTTAAGGAGGCTTTATCTATGGGACATTATCTGTTCTCTCTTTACTATAAATCCTCCACTCTGCATCAGGACCATAGCCTTGCCTCAGCAGTTGCTCTCAGCCTTGAGTTGTTTGGACTACAGTTTTTTGTTGTTGTTTTTTGTTTTTTTTTTCTCTAAGGTCTTCCATGTTACCTCAGCTTTGCCCTGGGGGTTCATTTTCACTACTCCAAGATTTAAGAATTTTTCCTTAATGTTCTCATTTTTTATATATATTAACTTATTTTTCTATTTGTTTATTTAAAAAAAAGTCCTTTCTTAGTTCATATAGGCTGCTATTAAAGACATTTGTCTGCTGAGGTCTGTTTTCTGTTTCCAAGGCAGTGTCTGGTGGTTGGGTCCTTACACAGTGGAAGGATGAACATTTTTCCCAGGCCTTCTTCAAGGGATGTTATCTCTTTCATTGGGGACTTTGTTCCTTTCCCTGTTTATCTCCCAGTCTTGTTGCCAGGGTGAAGATATTTTCATACTACTTTTGGAAAAACAAACATGCAGATCTTAGAGTTACATTTTTTCATTTTACATCTCTGCCTTGTCATCCCCTCACCCCTCCTAAGCCCTCTTCTATCTACTTCTTGTAGGCAACACTTTCCTGAACTCTTCAGAATTCTGCGTCTTCTATGCCAGCATGGGAAAATATGCTTACATACTTTCTTCCTATTCTTTTCATACTATATGGCAATGAGAAATGTTATGTATAGCACAGATTCTTCACATAGTTTCATCTGACTTCCTCCTTCCAAAAGAGACTCCAGCTTTGATCCAGAAGATTCTAAGTATGTATCGTGTCTACCTTAAACAGGCCTTTGGCACTGCTCTCCTCTGGCAGGTAGCAGAAGCTAATTTTCATAGTTTTATTTTGCTTCATGGGACTAAGTAGAAGTTACCAAGCTACTGAATAGGGTTCATCTCTTTTCTTTTTACCCCACAATCTTAGAACTGCTTGGTAACTCAGATCACCCCAATTGTTCTAGCCTTAAAACCCTGAAAAGTCTCTTTAGTGGGTTGTAGATGAGAAGAAAAGCAAAACAGTAGCAACAAGCAACAAGCAAGCAAGCAAGCAAACAGAAAATCCTAAGTTTTAGACACAGCAGTTTGCTTTACCCTAGCAGGGCAGTTGTGATGATGTCCAGGTTTTTAAGTCAGCTTTTGGCATTAGTATCTTCCTCTGTTCAAGGTCAATGCCAGAATCTTTAGAAGTTAGAGACCAAGGAGGTAAATGACCTTTTGATTTGGCTTTGAGCTTTCCTTGTTATATTGTGGAAAACTCCAATGACTGGCACAGAATCTTTTTTTTTTTTTTGGCTTTTCGTTTTCTTTTTTTTTTGTTTTTTTTTTCGAGACAGATTTCTCTGTGTAGCCTGGCTGTCCTGGAACTCACTCTGTAAACCAGGCTAGCCTTGAACTCAGAAATCCGCCTGCCTCTGCCTCCCAAGTGCTGGGATTAAAGGCGTGCGCCACCACGCCCAGCTCAGAATCTTTGAAGTAGAGAAGCTTGGGGTTCTAACTACTAAATGCTAGAGGAAGAAGAAGTTCAAGAAGGAAGCAGACAAAGTCTGGAAAAGGATGTAGCGGGGTGGGGCTACAGAGTCCTGTGAGGCTGGAGACTACACTGCAGAATCAACTGGAGAAACATTGGAGGATATACTCAATAGACATGAAGGGACCCACAGCTCTGCCTGGTGATACTTTGGGCAAGACCACCAACTGTTAAATTTTCTAAGAGAAATTTGTGAGAGGCTGGAAAATGAATGGGAACGCACTTGCCACACAGAGTGGTGTTATTAATATCTAAAATAATACTTTTTGATCTCCAGGATGCTTAGAATGAGTACTTTGTACTGGTACATGAAATATCCTTTTTCCATAGCTTTCAATGGAATCCAGCAGTTCTATGGCCTTTATTGAGTCTACTTATCCATGGCTCTCAGCATCTTGAAGCTCTTAGCACTTCTGCATCTCTATCTTCTTATGTGACCTTTGTTTCACTGTTCATATGCAGTTTATACAGCATCTCCTTTCTTATACCGACTGAGCTCCATGTTGTGAGATGGTACCCATGTGACCAACCACTATCACTGTAAGACCAATTATGCTTCATAGATGATATAAGACAGTTTGTGTGATTTAGCCTTCTCAAGATCCTAGACTGAGCCAGTTTCCTAACCCTCAGGCCACCTATCCTTTGAGAAATACCTTCTTCCTAGTATACATCAGTCTCTGAATTCCTGTTGGATGTTTTTACAGATTGGGAAAATATGGGGGTCACATTCCATCAGCAGTGCTAAAATAAACCGCCTCTTCTCTGCACCCCTAGTTGACATCATGAGTCTGTGAGCTATGATGAGACAAAGTCCTCTGAGAAAATGGGAGTTTTAGTTTGTTTTATTGAGATGAAGTTCACAGAGGCATGCTCTCTCTTTTTTGAGTGTATACTTCAGTGCTTTAGTTTATTCACAGCATGTACATCCATCAGCCTTTTTATTTTTAGCATTTTCTCTTGCCCTAGAAAGAAACACTAAACCTAAAAGGTAAGCATTTCCAGTCTCTTCCTTGACCCCTTGGCAACCACAAATCTCTTCTCTGACTTCGTTTATGTTTTTTATAAATACAGAATACTTCTGTGGCATGTTACTGCCCATCTGTCATCCTAGCACTTTGGAAGTGGCAGCAAGGAAGTCAGGAGTTCTTGGATAGCTCCATACAGAGCTTGAGGCTAGCCTGGACTAACTGAGACCTTGCCTTTAAAAGATAGAACATAATCATTGTAAAGAAATGAATGAAACATACATTGTTGTGGCAGAAGAGAAGGTGAAATCTTAGAGACTGAGACTGATATTTGTCTTTATGTCATTATATATCAAGGCATTGTGGTTGAGCTATTCTGTTTTCTCTCGTCTTTCCTTTCTTTTTATTTTCTTTTTTTTTCAATTATTCTTGAGATAGTTTCATTATATAGCTCTAGATGGTCTGAAACTTACTGTGTAGAGATGGCTGGATTTGGCATTGTGTTGATCCTCCTGTCTCTGCCTTCTTTATTACGGCTGTGAGCCACTATGCTCAAATAAAGATTCTGCTCTTTTTTGATATTTTTTTGTGTTGCTTGTTGCAAGTCACTAAGAATTGAACCTAGGACCTTAGAGGGGCTGTGCAAATGCTATGGCACTGAGCTGTACACTAAGCCCTAAACTTTCACTTATTTATTTGCTTGTTGGCTTTCTTGTTTATTTTGAAAAATCAAAATGTTAGCATTAGTCTGGGGAAGACTGTGATTTAGCCTCCATTTTAAGTACATAATTCTGCCCATTTTCTTAAAGGACAGTGTTTGGGAGACATTGGTTACTCATGTGGAAATGTATGCAAACAATAAACAGAATGAAGGTGACACTCCAGAAATGTTTCTCTGAGACATTGAAGGGCAGTTTCTGTCCTTCTAGTAAGGTTTTCCTTGATGTTCTTCTGTTGAGTTTTGTTGGTTCTTCATCACAACACTGAACTTACTTTAGGGGAAGGAAGTCTAATAAAATACCAGGAGCTCGGGTTTTCTTTGGATTTCGTATTTGATACAGGCTTCTAGTTCTTAATAGTAAAGAAAAGATATATCTTCACATGTATTTTTAATTTCTGTAAGTGTGAACTTTGTGTGAGTGTTACACTGGCCCTCAGAAATGGTTTTCAGAGCTGATATTTAAACTATAAAAAACACAAGCCTTATGGTGGGGGCTGTGCCAGGGTGACATTTAAGGAGCGGGCAATATTTGTTTCCTTCCATGTCTGTTTGGGGAGTCTGGTTGTCATCTAAGTGACAACAATAATAGAATTACCTGCTGAGGTGCTCTCACCCAACAAGGCACAGGGTTCCAACTATCCTATAGCTCAGAGACGATGGGAAGCATTTGGGGGTCATAAGTAGAAGGTTTAAGCTGGGGCAACACCCTCCTCTCCACCCCTGGCTTTGGCCTGAAGCTTCTTGCTGCCCCCTTGTCTTTCATCTTCATGCAGTGTCTATCCCTCCCACCTCCAGCTTGGCTATTCTATGGCCTTTCCCTGAAGTTAAAAACATCAAAGCAAGAGCTTGAGAAATCACCCATCAGGTAGGTGAAGTGCTTGCTGCACAAGCATACAGGGCTGAGTTTAGATCCCTATCACCGAAGACAAGTACTGGTTGTGCTCCTGTGTACCTGTCATCCCAGTGCTGTGAACATCAACCCAGGTTCATTGGTCAACTAGTCTAGAGATTTGGTGAGTTTGAGGTTCAATACGAAACCCTGTCTCAAAAAAATAGGATAGAAGTGCTGAAGAGCTGGCTCAGCAGTTCAAAGCCTTTGTAGCTCTGGCAGAAGACCCAGGTTCATTTCACAATGCCCACATGGTGGTTCACAATCATCTCCAGGTCCCGGAAATCGGATGCATTCTTCCCTTATGAAGTCCCAAGGTACCAAGTGTGCATATGTAGCAAAACAATACTCATATACATAAAATAATTGAATCTTAAACCAATGTAAGGTAGTGAGATATGGGAGGAGGAGTTCTAGAGGTTGACCTCTGGTTTCCATACACAATATGCACATTCACGTGCACACTACACACATAGACACACACCCCAAAACAATTCTTTAAAAAAAATCAAACCAAACATCTTTCTCTTCCTTCAGGTTCAAGTCTTAAGATAGCCAGTTTGCTGGCCTTTCTCACATGTTTAAGCAAAGACAAGGCAAGGTCAAACCTAGCTATGGATCAGGATCTTCCCTGTTGTGAATATTTCCTGGTGTTAAAGCTGCCCACACACCTTCGGGAATACCAATCACACTCAGAGAAATGCTGCACTGACCTTTCGAAATCACATTTGTGCTTGATGTACATGTTTGTTGTTTGTCCCAGTTTTGTACCATGTGGGCTTTTGGTGACTTGATCCAGGTCATTCCTGTGGATAGAAGATTGAATTCAGAGCCAAGGCAAGCCATGAGATATCTGCTCCAGTGGGCACTCTTCCTTTTAACTACTGAAGTCAATCTTCTAGGAAGCCCTTTCTCATTTGATGCCACATTTTCCCTGCCTTGCCTATGGAATCTATTTTTACTGTGTGTGTGTGTGTGTGTGTGTGTGTGTGTGGTGTGTGTGTGTTCCTGTTGTGGTGCATACACGGACTGTGTCCTGTGAGAATCAGTTCTCTATCTACCATATAAATACTGGGAATCAAATCGGATCCTCAGAATTGAGGGCAAGCACCCACAAACACGTCCTTTAAAAAGATAACTAAGAAAAGGAGGTAGAGGAAAAAGAGAGAAGATGTGAGAGAAAGGGAGGGAGAAGGAGAGGGAGAAGAAAAAATGGAAAAGTAAAGGGGTGGTATGATATCTCATTTAGCATGGTATTCCTGCTCTTGACTGTCTGATGGTAAAATTAGAACCAGCAATTTATTTAGTTATCTTATGTGGAGCCCTCAAGTTGTTAGGCGGCTTTCCAGCAGTCAGTAAATCTTAACAAAGAAATCCATGTGCATTTTATAGAACCCCCACCCCCACAGGAACATGGGCTGACCTAGAATGTCATTAATCTCAGCTTCTTTTGTGTGGTGGGAAAGGGCACTAATTCTTAAGCAGTGGTTTGGGGAGAGGTACAGAGAGGGGCATTTGGGTAAAACAATTCAAAGGCTTCAAAGGGGTCACGCCTCACTTTCTCATCCCACTGGCCACCCTGAGGGTTCACTCTGCCTCCTCCATCATTGCTTATTGGTTCTGATGACTTTGTCTATTCTCTTTGTGCATCAAGTAGGAAACCAGGGAGAGTTGCTGCCCTGAGGAGAATGGGCAATTGGGAAGCACATTTGAATGACAAAACAGAATTTCTCTGACAGGGAGTTGGGGGTGGAGAAATTAGCAGCAGTGGGTGTGTCTTCCAATTCTGACCAGGAAACTACAGAAAAGAATTTTCACTCTTACCTCATTTAAACTAATTCCTCCAGAGTCCTATATCCCACGGCCTGGTGAACTTATTGTGAAAGTCTGAAACAAACTGAGTCAGGGAAATCACACACAGCTATCATCCTGCAAGAGTTGCTTCAAAGCTCTGCTGATATACAGATTGAAAGAGTGGGGAAAGCAAATTAATTATATTCAAAAGGAATTTAAAAGAGGCTAATCAGCATAGTAGAAAAGACAGAGATGGGGAGCTGTTTACAGATGTGCCTGGATGCAAAGAAATCAGCGTTGGCTTGAAGTGGGAGAAGGAGTGGGGCTCCTCTTCCCCTGCTAATTAAAACAGGCTTATCTGTACATTTACTTATTCATAAAGCTGGCTTCCACAGAGCTGATGTTTCTCTAATAGGACAGGAAGGCTGCTCATCTGTGGATGTGGGTCAGCTCTGTGATGGAGTGACCCAGATTCCTGCAGACGCCTAGACAGACAGAGAGAGAGAGAGAGAGAGAGAGAGAGAGAGAGAGAGAGAGAGAGAGGTGAATTGCAGGTAGCTTTAGCATCAAGGCACGCCCACTCCCTGATCCATTTGGGACAGCAGCTGCACATGAACCTGAGTGTCTCCACCTAGAAATCTTAAGCTCTCGCCACCCTCAGAAGCTGGAATCTCTGTATTCTCAGTTACCTAATTGAGAGTTGAATACACATTCTAAAGTCAGATCCATCCTGCCTTTTAATTAAAGTAAATCTTTATCATGCGAGTCTCTGCTTGTGATAGGCCTAGTGGACAAGGGGGTGGGTGACCGGGAGTACCCATAGGTGGTCAGTTTGGAATTAGATTCTGGCTGCCCTTTATACAGCTCATCTTAGCATTTTGTTATCGCTTGGCACATTAGCACATTTTCTCTATCATATGACTGTTTTCATGTGATAGTCAGCCAGTGTTTTCTCTATCATAACAATGCGACTAAGATTGCATATTCATTGCAGAAAAAATAACCCAAAGAGATAAATAAGCAAAATAGAATGAATAATAAAATTAACAGCTCAGAGAAGCAAACGTTCGTCTTTCCACCAGTCAGAAGAAAAGTATCCTTAGTGTTTGAGGCAATAAACAAAAGACAGTTTTACCTGATATATTATACAGCTCTGCTGTGCCTCAGCTGCAGCATTTGGACAATTTAATGTGGCCTGTGTCTGTTTCCTCCTCGGAAAAGTGTAGATGTTCACCTGAGGAAAATACTTTGGAACATATAAAAGACTTCAGATATGATGAGTGTCTCACTGATTTTGTTGGAGAAGACATTAAGGATAGAATGTTTCCCATGTAACATAACACCATATGTGGGTCTGCTCCCAGTTCAATGCTGAGAGCAGTCCTCAGAACCTGATGGAACTGGCTTGGCCTATAGCTTGAGCAGTGTGTTCTGGGTAAGCATTAGTTAACATCCAGCCAGTAAAGAGTTATGGAGCTCTGTCCTTATTTTAAGTAAGGTACAGGGATATGGGTCTTCATCTGAATGGCTTGTTTGCATTTTGAAATTTTGCCAACCCTTATAAGGCAGCACTTAAAAACAGGGAGAAGCAAATTAGCACTGACTATAGCTTTTGATGTTTTTGCTCCAAGCTGATAAAATAATGAAATTTTAAATTTCTATTCCAGCATGGTTTTGGGAAAATACTACAATCATTTATCTGCTTTTTCTTAAGTCTAGGAAATGAAATTGTTTCAGGAATTTGTCCTCATCTTGTCGCTGACTCTATTTGGTCCTGTCCACTCCTCCCCTACCTCCTTCTCCCATTTACTTGGGTCCAATCATTTTCATCATATTCTCTGTAGGAAATGCCTCTTAATATTGCTCATTTGTTTTAGCATACACAGTGCCTCAGGTAAAGTTATCTCTGGAGGAGAAATGACAGAGGAACAGTATATAGGAGGATGAAGACATAGCTATAATTTATTTCTTAATTTTCCAGTTATATATTTCTGCAAGATAAGGCATTTGTTATATGTTTCCATGACATTTACTTATGACAATTCACTGTATGGCATATAGGAGGGAGTTTCCTGGCAGAAGAATAAGGGCTTGCTCATCTACAGACCAACTGAACAGAAGCTCTGTCCTGACAAACTTTACACTTCCTAAGAAAGACAGCCTTTCAAACAAATAAATTCAAGGCAGTGGGGATGATAACACTAAAAGCGACGCAGGGATCAGAGCACAGCTGCCTGGAGAAAGCCTACTGGGCAGTCTTTGCACCTCCATACCAAGTTTCACCTTGAGAAGGTCATGCCGCTTTCCCTAGACAAGACCTTCTATTCACCTTCAGTGACTTCTCTGAGGTCTCTGCTTGGCTCTTTCTTTGATATGAATCTCATTTACACTTGCTACCAGGACATCTTCAGGAGAAGATCTCTGTCTACCCAGAAGTCCCCCCATGCTGTACACAACAAGCACCATTGTATGTGAGCACTGATAATATATGTTCAACAACATTATAACACCGCTGCTGTTGTAGCCTCTGAATTACAACTCAAGAAACTAAAACTAAGAGTTTCCATGTCACTAAAACATTTTCATGATTTTTTAGGATGCTTTAACAAAATACCCAAGATTGCTGGCTTATGAAATTTATTTCTCATAGGCATCTGGGGAGGCTGATCAGGATCCAACAAAGAAAAGTCCTGGTGTAGGTGCATTTCTTGACATGCCTTCTTGTCTTCTCTCCATGTCCTCATGAGTGGAAATGAAGGCAGAATTCAGTCTGGTGCTAGGGATGGCATATGGTAAGGGTTGTTCCTCAGTGTGATGAAGTTGGGAGGCAGGGCTAATCTGGATCAGGAGGGCAGAGTCTGTAGGAATGAGCTTCCACCCTTCCTAAGAAAAAAAGAGAATTCTCAATTTCACATCATTGGGTTATTTGCTGCAGAGCTCGGCTCAAGTTGTTTGTGGTACTTTATTCTCTTACCATGAGTTCTTTACCACCCTTATCAGTCTGATGATTGCCTGATCAGACCAGAAGCTGAAAATCATAGGCTCCTGCCTTTGACTTCTGTAATATACTTCCTTTCCCTATAATTACCCTCTATCAGACATCATGTTTTAGCTACAAGATCTGGACTAAGACAGGTACCAATCTCGTTCATGAGTTGTCCACCTACATTGTTTATTTACAGACTAAAAATCTCACCTGTTAATAGCACCACTGTAGGAATGGGAGTTTCTGTATATGAATTTTAGGCAGATACTTAATTCAGGACAAAAAGTTACACAGTTCACTGAGAGAAAAAGCCAACACCATATTTTCTGACTTAAATGTCCATCTGATTTCATTGAACCCCTTTCTTCATTAGCTGTAAACTCCATATTGGAAGACAGGTATTATGGGATTGTGCTTTGTAAAAAATGAACTCTTCCTCTGGACTTGAAATTTCTAATACTTGAATTTAGGGAGGAAATTTAGGAGAATGCTGAGCACTGCTGAAATTGTGAGGAAGAAATTTTAAGAAAGTAGACATCTAAAAGAATTGTCTTACTGCTCATTTATGCAATGAACGCATGAGGGCTTATTACAAGAAGACACTCTGGAAAGTCAAGTGCAGTTTTGAGGTCTATCGATCAAGATGAGAGGGAAATAGGGTTCTTCAGGACCATTAGCATCAGGCATTATTATGGACCAATAGTGATGGAAGATTAATCTCCTTGAACTATACATCCTCTTATGAGTTGGCAAAGTGTCCTTGATTAGTTCCAGAAACAACAATAGAAATATAATATTTAAAGAAACAAAAAGCAAACTCCTCAGATCTGGATTGTCCAGAGCATGCCCTGGCATGGCAGTAGGATCCAAAGATTTGAGAAAGCTCTGGAATCTCCCGTGACTATCATCACTTCATCCGTCCAAGCTTAGAAATATTCTTGGGTATCTGGCTTTTTCTATAGGTAATGTAATATGATGACTTCTAATCTCTGCCTTAAATTGGGTTCAACACTCACAAACAGGTCTGTTTATTTACAGCTTCACTTTATTCCTAATGCTGCTCTACAAATAGGAAAATACCACAAAAACTAGAGGTCATGTTGGAGAAAGAAGGTTTATATGCACAGAGAATTGAAGAAACATAGATAACAAGAGACTGATTCCTTTAGAGGCATGAGCCCCAAAGCCAAGTGTGTGGTTTCTCCCAGGAGCCATCACTTCTTGAGCACTCTAGATGTGAGGTATCCTCACTAAAGCACTTCAAAATCATTGGTCCCCAGGTAGCAGTCAGAAATGAAGACAATTACTTCCTCCTTCTACTTAGGATGAGACAGCCCTGGTGAGCCAATTGCTGATGGATAAGTGTCAGATGTGGTAGCTTGGCGTTTGCCATGTTTTTTTTTTTTCTTTAAATAGTGTGAGAGTAGAGTAATTTTAGGAGAGTAAGCTTTGAGCTTTCCTTTCTACACTGTGTTATCTTTAGCTAGTGGTCTTCACAGGACCTTCTGAGTGTCACAGGGATTCCAGGAAGAGAACAAAATAAGCAGGAGGCAGGAGGCATGCTGGAGCAAAGCAAAGAAAGCAAAGCAAGGGGAAAGAGAGAAAACCTGTCGTTTATATAAAAGAGAGAGAGAGAGAGAGAGAAAGAAAAGAAAGAAACTTCCAAAATACGCTTTTGAAGTCCACATCAAAATGACAGTTTTAAAAGCAAAGTTTTTGATCTTTAAGAGCTAAGTTTTGTTGGCAAAGAAAAGACTCCTGAAAAAAAAATACAGGAAAAAAGAAAAGTTTCTAAAAGATCTAGGAATATAGCTTATGCTGTGATGGATTAGAAAGAGCCAGAAAAAAAAAATGACTAAAAGCTTTCCTAAGTCTCTCAGGTCTCTCAGGCGAGTAATGTAGGTCTTGAGCTAAAAATGAATTTTCAGACTACAACATTGGAGAGACCTGAGCAAAGCCAGGTGTGGAGAATGTGCCAGGGGTAATGCCCATGCGTGTCTGAGGGTCCAGCTCAACACTGGCATGGCTGTCTTTGTTGGTGAGCATCCTAAATCACTTGTATTAAGGAGGTACTATGCTCCATGTCATGGTTTACTGGGCCTTGATGTTTGCCTGTGTTTTGCCTCTGAACCACTAAACATAATTCCACATATTTTCCCTGTGCCTAGTGTATGGCATGCCTTACAAGGAAATTCCACTTCTTATGCCCACAATAATCATAACAACACACAGGAAACCAATTCTCAGTTGGATGAAATCTTCATACATTAAGAGAAGCGAGAGTGTCTTAAGGTGGATTCCTGACTCGAACAATGGCTCATAGAGTAAACATATTGGCCATATAAACCTCTTGACATGAATTCAGTCCCCACACCACATACAAAGATAGAAGGAGAAAATGAAATTTGCAGTGTTCACATACACTGCATGGCTATGACATGTACTCCACACACACTAGTAAGAAATAAAATAAAATAGATAGATGGCCTTTTGAAATTGGTGGGACCCAGATAGGATGGGACACTGTAGGATACATAGGTGCTGGTAAGACAGATAGTGTAGAAGAAGACTTGGTGACATGGATCACAATGTGCAAGGACTTGTTCTTGGAAAGGCACCATGTGGTGAATGCACAAATCCTGCAGATACAGACTGAAACTACAGTCTAGCCTGTGGGTTTTAAAGTAGAACATTAGACTTTATGTTTCAGCTTCTGGGCATTGAGAAGCTGTTGAAGCTATCTATTGCTTGTTTATTGGTATTCATACTGCCTCACAAAACCCCTTATTAATTAGTTCACACAGACCTAAAGAATTAGTATTCAAACTCCACAGGAAATAATACCTCCATGTAGTTCAAGCTATGTCACTTCCTGTGGAAGGAAGTGGTTTGATTTCTGTCTGCATGATTCAGTATCTATATTGTTCTAGCTCACCATCCTGTCCTTCAACCCTCTCTCCCAACTTGGCTAGTGCTTGAATCAGGAATCATGTTTCTGCTGGCATCTGGTCCACAGACTGTGGAAGAGCCAGGTCATACCTGAAAATAAAAATAAACACCCTAACACTCAACCAACCCACAAACTTTTCCTAGTTTTGTTATTTCTAGCTTGTGTGCTCCCTCATTCTCCGAAGTTCTACCTAGACTGAAAAAAAATGTATGCAAGCCACTGTGGTGACATTGTTGCTGGGGCTCCAGGCAAAGGGTTAGCAGCTCAGGTCCTGGATCCACATCTTGAAAACCCCAGTGTACAATCCTTCCTTCTCACTTCTTCAGGGTAGCTTAACCCTTCTGTGAAGGGGGACAGCACTGTGCTTTCTGTGGGCTATTATTCAAATGTGGATTAGATCTCTACCCTGTCAGCTCATTAATTTGTCTACTTTTCATCTGGTTAATGACAAATGTGGGCTATGCAAATGTTTGACATTCAAAACAGACAGGTCTGCAGTTTTGTGCTATTAAATCATTTTCCTATTTCGACTTAGAGATTTATCTAAATTAGTGTGATGGTGGCAATGTTTCCTGGTATTTGTATCTGTCTTTTCTGAGTCATATTTGGCGCCTCAGCATCAGGACCCAGGTCTGTGAACACCAGCATGCCTCTCAGAAGGACAGGCTCTATTACATAGGAGGCAGCAGCAGGACATATTCCCTGGTGCTGCTGTCAAGGTCCTGTTCATTGCTACAAATGCTTGCTGCTACATGGTTACTATTCAGCTCCACACTCAAAGTAGACATCACTCAAGCTCAGACTTAACTTACAGAATACATGTACCACAAGCATCCTGCTCTAGCCCAGCTGACCAGTCTTCATCTTCTTACCCTGAAGTCTGTGAATAATGATGGCTGTAGATTATTGGATGCTATGCTTGTTAGTCACATCCTCTCATTTCTGTCATTTTGGCATTTAAGAGATGAACTGATTCCTGGAACGTTTGTTGAACTTGTGTGAGTTGAACGAGCAAGTGTGCAAGCGTGTTTGTATGTGCATGTGCACATGAATGCTAAATAGTAGTTGGGCAGGCAGAAACAAAGTCATTCTCTGGTTGCTGATTCTTTCCTACCTGGCTTCATACCACTGGCTATGTGCATGGAAGCTGTATATACCTCATCTGATATTGCATACATGTGCACTTACATGTTAGTGTCTAAGTGTTTGTATGTGTCCATGTATGTGAGTGAGTGTGTAAGTATGTGTGTGCTGTCTATCTTGAAACTGGAGAAGGCTTCTGTTTTGCCACCAGCCTCCTTGAGAGAAACATTGCTGTCATCGTAGGAAACATGTGGCATCAAAGTGCAGTATCAATTAGGCCAACATTTGGATGGCTGAGTTGTGCAGCGTCTGCTGATGCCTTCCAGACTCTTCTGCCAGGATTCCGCCTGCCAAGCCATTCAAACCATATGTTCTCAGCAGCAGCAACACCCTCATCCCAAGCCTTTTAGGAGCAAGGCATCATAGATCAATGGCCGACACTGCGATCAGGAAACAGCACAGCTCCTGTTTGACTTAGAATGGAGGGGAGGGAAAGGGAGCTAGCAATCTTGTTGTCAGACACAATAGGTATTAAAAAGAATGCAGAATTTACTTCTGACTTGCGATCATCGACAGTATAATTAATGGGTTAATTAAGTTCCACGAGAACAGTGTTTTCCTTAGTGTAATCTGCTCGCTGAGTATCGGTGAGCAATCATCGAAGAAGACTGTGTGGAGAATTTTACTCACAAACTGCTGCCTAGCTAAATGGGAGAATCTTTTAACTTCTAGCTGGGGAGGCATCTACTTTCTGGGGGTGCTGACACAGGAATTTCACATCCTTGCTGTCTTGCTGTATTTTAGGAATTGCTTTAGATTGATTTATGCTTTTTACCATGTGCTTGCTTTGTTCCATACCATCCCCTACTCCTAAAGAATAGACATGCTGGCAGAGGCTGGGGAAGGAATCACAGGAGCCCACACAAGCACTGAAGTGGTGAGTGCTTGCTGACAATATCCATGACCCCCATCTTCTCAAATGTTATAACTGGCATATATGACTACATTCATGCTTAGTAACACTATTAAAATAGAGTCACTATTCATAAGGATTTCCCCATAATTCTCCCAGCAATGCTTCTGTTATGTCCCAGTAAAATGAAAAGACTTGAGTTTTAAGGGGAGACCTCAATGGATTGAGGGGATAGATGTTATTTAGCACCTGAAATCTTGCCCATAATTTAGTAGATGTCACACATGTACTTGCTGAAGCATTGCAGCCTAGTTATGCAGCTATTGACTCCTTTCTTTCTCTGTCTGGCTCCTTTTCATTCATTAATATTAGGAAATGAGACTGTGCAGGAAGGACCAGGTCTTCTGTGCAAGCATCATCTGCCAAGAGACCCACTTTCCTTGGAACTGCTTTCCTCTGTTTTCTATGAAGATGCTCAGTGCAAAGCCAGGCTTTACTTCTTCATCCAAACCATTTTCACACTGATTCTTCTGCTCCCTCACTACCTTCATAAAGGGCTTTTATATAACAAGACTTGTAGACAATAAATGTCTCACCACTTGCTCCTCCTTCTTGGGCATTTGCATCATCATGAGGATCTTTGTTGACAGTGGGGATCTGATGAAGGTGAGGCAGGAATCAGGCTCCTCTACCCAGAGGTGAAACACAGCCAGGTTTCCATGGAGAGCTGTGAGGTCATGAAAACCTGCAGTACAGGCAGTGGGGTGGGGGAGCCAGTTGGATGTGACCTACTGAGATCATCACCCTATGACAGAATAAGCCCTTGGCTTTTGTTTTATGTTCCTTTGGTAGTCTTATTGGGCATGCCTTTAGAAATAAATGAGCCTTTTGATAATGCTGTTTCCTCAGTAAATGGAACTCATACCCTATCCTGCAGGAATTTAGAGTCACTTTATTTGTATCGCCAACATGTGCAACACTCGTCTGCAGTAAGGCAAAATAAAACTGTTTGCAAAGTGCTTTTTGGTTTGGCCTTTGTAAAAATAAAATTTAACCAGGATTTTTTTTTGAGGATTTGGGCATTAAGAAGTACACTTTCCCAGATGCAAAAGGCTAATTTCTAAGGGGTACGGATGTCTTGTTCATGGTATACAGAGGAAGCTTAAAGGGAATTAGTTTAATTGTGTAAGAATATTAAGCAATCTCCCACCGTCTGCTGTCAACATCACATGGGTCCCTGAAGGTCTGCCTTTCCTTTCCATTCCTCTTTTCTCCTCTCTGGATGGAGATCCTAGTATCATTAGCAAGCTTCACATCATTTCCTTTGAAGCTTTGGCTGGGTTAAATCATTTCTACTTATGCAAAGAGGATGGCTAAAACCCTTTCCCCAAATACCTGCCAAAACTAGCTCATTTTGTTTGCTATCTTGCAAGTGCCACATGGCTAGTCTCACACAGTGTGTCACCAGCTCATTCGTGTCTCTATTTAATGATGCTGTTCATCCTATCCGTCTTTCCTTTCTTAAGTTGCTGCTCTCCACCCCCCACCCACCCACATATCACATCTTCTTTCTCATACTTTTACATTTTAACTTTGATCTGGATCCAGATTTGAAAGGGTTAGAGATAATCTACTTGCTTGTCTTACTGGGCTGTTTTTAAAATCTTCTTATGACTGACATCCACAGTAGGAATTGGATTTTACACTGTAACCCAGAATATTCACACTGTCACATACCCATACAGACTCCTACACACAAATGAATTAGTATTCATTTCCAAATACAGGGAGGGTAAGTAATAGAAATCTATTGTCTAGCAGTTCCATGTAGCAGATGTTTGAAATCTTCCTGCTGTTGTCAGAGCCATGGCCCCCGTAAAGGGCTCTGAGAATCCTGACTTGTCTCTTCCTACTTCTGGATGCTGGTCTTCAGTATCCCTCCTCATCCCTTGTGCCAAGGGGGTTATTCCAGCCCCACGATACCTTCTCTTATGTAATCTTCCCTGTTGCATTTGTGTCTGTGCTCAAATGTATCTTGAGATAAGAACAGCAAACACATCACAACAGCACCTATGCTGTTGACTTGTTTTATAATTTGATAATCTCTTCACAGATGCCAACAACACATAAAGCCTGGGATGTTACAAGCAGAGGATATGAACCCAGTAATACTTTTCAGGAGACAGAATTCAACTCATAACAAAAGAACATAAGGCATAAAAAATATCTTCCTGGGTATTCCACTTTGATCTTTCATTTAGAATGGTTGCTTTTAGCTAATATAAGCTCCTATTATGTCAAGCCAGTGCTCTGGGTGTCAGTATGAGATTCTCCGATTTTTTTTTCCCTCATATATGACCCAGTCTTGCTTTACAGGACTGCAGCAAGAATTAAAAAGAAATGCAAGAAAAAAAAAACTTGGTAATTTAAATGTAATAAAGGCAAAACAAGTGATTGGGGATAAATAAGTATTAATCAGCTCCAAGAATTCACACAGAATCATTCGTAAATCTAATGCAGCTATGGCCCCTAGTTTCTTCCTAATTAAGATAGTCATCAACTATCTGCTTTGTTACATTTCACAAATACAAGAAAGATGTGAATGTTTACTCTCCAAGCCTTTAATGTGATACCAAGTGCTTTACTTTGGTTTATCACCATTGTTTTGTAAATACTCCCATGACTTATATAATTTTTTCTTTACAGAAGTCCAAGTACTCTGTACTTTCCTCTTGCAGACTCTACAAGATAGCTTGGAAATGAAAAATACCTAATCGCCCTAGTGTTGAAGTCTGTATCCATACAGGCATACTATTTCCCTGTGAAGCCCAAACTCGAATTTGATGACTGATTTTGTAAACCTATTTTCATTTAACTTTTCTTTCTGTTCAGAATGATACTCTTTGGCTTGTGAAAAATTTAAGTCATTTATAACATACTGTTCGTAAGTCATACTAACTTGTGTAAACGTAGTTTGCTTGTAGCACAAGTCCAGCATCAGCAACAGAGAGCAGATGTCATGGGGGATGAGCTGATACAACCTAGCCAAGGGCATGGCACTATTTTCCAGACAGAAAGGAGAACAATGGCTGAGCTGGATATACAGTAGTGGATTAAGGACACTTTTATGTTTTAACAGGAATCTGTTCTGAGCCATAGACAGACAGCATAGGTAGCTGGGGGGTGGCTTTTCCATATCTGTACATCTCCTGCTTGGCAGGCTTTCAATCAAGAGGACAGACAGGATGTACATCAATGGTGGAGCTATAGGGAAGAAGAAGTGGTACTTGTGTCTGCTCATACCTGCGGCAGTCCAGTGATGACCTTGGTTTGAATTTGGATCTGTGTTGTTGTCTGCTTACCCAAGACCTCTGAGATGGTCAGGAAAAAATACTCACCACTATGGAGCTGCCTTTTTACTCATGTACATGGTATTTTTTTCTTTGTGTTCCTATTTTATCTCACAAAATAGGCATAAGCTGAACTTTTAGAAAGGCAGATGTGTAACTTCATTAGGTGTTTATTTGAAATGTCAAATGCTGATTTATTAGCCTGGCAAGGTAATGCCAAAGAAACCCAGAGGAGGCTTACAGCCTGGCTGGAAACACAGCGAGCCTTTTTCTCTGTAACTGCTCTAGCCTTGGATCACTTATCAAGAGAAGGAATGTGCTTTTGACTTTGAATTGTGTTCTTTCAAGTGTTTTCTCTATGGATCAGAGTCCTCAACAAGCATGCATAATGTTCAGAAGATAAGGTTGGGGCGAATACTGTATAGGAGCCAGGGTCTGAAAGAATCAGAGATGAGGGTATTTGAAATTAAAGTGTTGTAAGCTGCACTAAGTGACAGTGTCATCTGACATTTCTACTCCATTTAGTCAGACAGCACTTCTTCCACACAGCAAAGCCACTACTGGTTCCTAGAAATAAGATCTCATGGTATCTTGCTGAGAACAAAGGAAATTATTACTGTACGTACTTGAGGCTAATTAGGATAATCAGATAGAAAAGCTGTTTTAAGGAGTTTTAAAAATGGACTTTAATGACTGACAAATCAGAGAAAATAGTGCCTCTGTGTGGAGCTTAAACCCAGACAGGGAAGAAAAGGGTCCGCTATTGCCTGTCCCGAAATGTATTTGATCCTAAAAAATGTAATGCATCATACCCTACTAGGTTTGGATGTTGCTTCAAACTCTCAGTAATTTAGAGGCTCTCACAAATGTTTGATGACAGTTTTCCAACAAATCCTAGTTTGTCACAGTCCAAATGTTAACACATATCTTGGAACATCCACTTAGGCAGCTAAGTTCAAAGGTTCAGCTGTAGATATGTGTGAGACCATGTTAACAGTAGCCACCTGATGTGATTTAGTGCTAGATGAATAGCAATGTTGATAGCTCTCCCACATAGAAGAAAAATAAATACAGAAGTTAATACAATATATAATTAAATATTGAAACAGGTTGGTATGACCAAAACCTTGAGAAAGTACATTCAAAAGAATACATGTCTTCCAGTTTAGTAGAAATTAAGATATTTGTATGAGTTCCTTCACAACTAAATGAGAGACAGATATAGATTAGGTATCTTAGTAATTTTAAAAGCTTTTACAATGAAAAGCTTCTGGAAACTACAGATAACTTAAATCAACTATAGAAAAATAAAAAACCTGAAAATATAAAAATCATCAATGGGACTACTTAAATTCTAACAAGGGGAGATTTAAAAGCCATAACCTTTGCTATTGAAAAAAAAAAAAAAAAAAACAAGGGATCCCTACATTTTTATTTTTGTTTAGAATATATTTATTTGAAAATTTTATACATATATAGAATATATCCTGATTCATCCCTCATTCTCTGCACGACCCTCCAGCACACCCTCTCTTAATTTCATGCTGTTCTTTTATATATTTTATATTTATTATTTGCTACTTTATTTAATTTATTAACCCACTAAGTCCAATTAGTATTGTCCATATGCTCTTGGACACAGGGTCGTCCACTGGAAAATGAGGACTCTACCAGTGGCCACATTCCCAAAGAAAAGTGACTTTTCCTCCCTCAAGAACCATCGATTGCCAATAACTGTTCTTCTAAGAATGATGCCCTCCTCAGCTCATGCTGTTTTTTTTTTTTTAAAAACTGTCTTAATCTTACACAGTTCTCATGTATATAATCGCAGCTGCTGTGAGTTTGTATATAAAACAGCCATCTTATACAGCGTCCAGAATATTGAGTGCTCTTTTATATTCTCTGGCCATTAAAGTTCTTCTACCTTTTCTTTCTCAATGTTCCCTAAGCCCTGCATAGGTCAGGGGCTGGCGATAATACAGATATCCCGCCTGTAGCACTCACTGTTGCTTATTTTCAACATATTGAGCAGTAATGAATTTCTTCATTAAACAGTACCCAGTGCTTCTCAAATTAAGTTTCAGAGCAGCACAAACATATGGGTATAAACATAAATATTTATAAGAAAATTACACAGCACATCTATTTAGGAAAAAAAAAAAAAAAACATCAATAGGTTCCATCTTAGGACCTGTCACATCTCTAGACATGGTTTTAACCATGTTTACACTGCCAGGTATAAATTCTATCCCATGGAGAAAACCTTAAATACAGTCAAGAGAGCAGTTGGTTATCTCCATAAACAGTCTTGCCACTACAGCACTAATGGGAACACCTTGCCTAGCTGGTCCATATTCAAAGATGCAGGGCCCTGTGCTAGATAAAGCCATTGAGATCCTTTTCCCCTAACAGCCTGCATAACATCTTCCAACACTATGAAAGCTAACCAACAGTAGGAGAGCATCCTGGTCAGTTTCCGATTGATGTTGCTAGTCTCTGTACTAAACGTGTGGTGCCCTCAGCAGTAAGCACTTGCCGCTTAGTTAGAGTGGGCACTGTGAACAGTCACAACAGCCGGTGATGCTCTCACTGCCTTTGGAGTAAGAACTCACAGGCAGGAAACCTGAGCCTGCACAGACGTGTTCATGTATAAACTATGTCTCACAATGTGTTTTATAATTTTAAACAGGTTTACCAAAATGGATGCACTCTGGATAACAAAACTATAAGCAGTTCTCCCTTGCAAATGTTCACATGAAAATCCCAAGTTACATATTAGCAAGGGGAACAAATCTAATACTGTAACCAGGAAGAAACACAATATTTCAGAGCAGGATTTAGTTTAGGAGTGAATTCAGCATTGAGAAATTCGACAGTTTGGAGCTGGGGAGATGGCTCAGTTGTTGAAGTTGAGGCCTGCTCTTCCAGAGGACCTGGTTCAAATTCTACACCCACATGGCAGTTAACTACTGTCTATACTTCCAAGATCTGACACTTTCACCCAGACATTCATGCAGGTAAAACACAGTTGCATATAAAATTAAAATAAATAAATTATATAAAAAATAAATTTGACAATTTAAAAACCTGGTGAATATAAAGAAGCTAAACTGCTTACTCAGTCATACAACTGTTCATTGTTCACTAGGTGAGTGTGACGTTCACACCAGAGCCTAAGCTCTTCTCCAATGAGCTCTACAGGATAAAAGGACCCTTGGGGCTCTCAGAGTGCCACCATTGCCCAGCTGCGATATGCTCTTCTAGCTGGTGCCAGTAGGAGATCTCACAGACTTGATGTGCCAGGATGGGAGTGTGGATAGCTAGGGGACCTCCACTCACTCAGAGGAGAAGAGGAAAGGGGATCGGGGAGAGGTGACGAAAACAGGGGCAGTGAGCAGGATGTAAAGTGAATAAAGAAAAGACAGTAGAATCCTTAGATGGTAGTAGGCACATTGGAGCAGTGATTGGGGAGATAGAGGTGTAATGGTCACAAGAAACTAAAGGCTGATTGTATTAGTCTTCCATTTATTTCTCTTTGTTATACCAAATCTTTCAAGTCTGACCTTGTGTCTTTTTATGGTTTAATTTATAGTTTTCTTATTAATGGGTTGGGTTTTCTCATCCAGTCTTGTTTACTCTTACACCCCTTGGGAATATATATATATATATATAATATATCTCCTCCCAGAAAGAGCAAACTAAACAAAACACTGTGTTATGGGGAAGTATCAGGTGAACACCACAGAATATAAACAAAGAGAGTAAGGTCCAGAGACAGTCCAGGAAAATAAAGGAACAGAGTTTGAGCAGTGGTATTGGTAAGGACCTGGGTGTGCTATGTGTAAGACAATGTTATGATGAACCTGTCCCATCTGCCCTGTCTGGCATGTTTTAAACACATACCACCTCCAGGTGCTGGGACAGTTTCCTGTTGTCCTTATATGGTTATATCACTCTGCTCTTGGAAGCTCCCAAATGCCCCAGGAGTGTCCCTGGAACACTGTTAGATTAACATCTAAAATTCATAGCTGCAATCCTTTGTAAGCCTTTGTCCAAAGAGGCTTATTTCTTGGCAATAATTTCTCAAGTATAATCTTTTTAAAATACCTTTCTGCTTCCATCTTGGGATATCAGTGGAGCAAGCCTCCTGTTTACACAGTAAAATCTGTTAATATACCAGAAAAGTTATCAACTGTTCCATTTGACTCTCTTTTAGCAAAATTGTATTATTTTGAGCTTCCCCTCATTTTCCAGTTAAAAATCTGTGAATATTTTGTATCCCTGACTATTTCAAGACTTGTTCTTGAAGTATTTTGTGTCTTGTTACTGTAAAAGCTGTAAAAATCCCTCCATTGTTTGGTTCATGGTGACACATTGCTTGATTTATAACAAAGTGCTTAAAATATCCTTTTAAATTCTACTAACTTCAGGTTTTTAAAATCTGGTAGGAAGACTTCTTTGCTATTCACAACATACTTTCTATGGCTTTTAAAAAATGTTTCTATGGATAATGTCATATGCTTTGAAAATAAACTATTTTAGAATTTGTAGTCTAAAGAAGCAGACCTATATTGTTTCCCATTCTTGTATTGCACAAGGCTTTGACAGAATGTGGTCACATTTTAGAAACGGGTTAATCTTACTCACTGATTCTATTTTCAGCAATAAGGTATTCTTAAAAATTCTTTCACAACTAACTGCTCTCTTCATTAAGTAAATACCTTAGCACATCCTAAATTAGCTTAACCAAGGAATGGTGTTCCTATTTCCCTGAATGGAATGTAGTACTTTTTGCTTCATACCATGCTTAATTAGTTGATGTGAAAGCCATGCAGTGGACTGGAAGAGTTGTTTAAGAAGGAAAGTAAATTTGTCTATATTATTCCAGGAAGGTTCTCTGGGTGAGCCATACCTGGAGGGACATTGGATTTCAAATACTTTTCAGAAATTAGAAACAGCCAATCATGGAAATTCTCTAATGTGCAGGTCCAGGTGGTTTTGGAATTCAGGCAACTGAAACCTCCCACATGGGCTAGATAGAGCTTTCCTGACAGGCACTCCCTAGACTTCACATGGTACACATTGTTTTCCTGACTAGATACAGGACCTATCCTAAGGATCCCAGAGGGAGGAGGCTTTTAATTCACTCAAAGCTATTCAGCCAGTGATTTGTTGCTTCTCCTTACCATAGCTTTGAAGATTCTACCCATGAGGACTATCACAGAAAAGGGCCATAGGAAGCTAAGTGTTTGTGAAGGTGAAACAAGTTATTCCAGACTCGTGGTATGTTGTACAGGCTTACTCAGAGGATGCTATTAGAAAAGATCTTTAAAAGATACTGCAAGAGACTGTGGGAGTATGATTCAGTCATTCTCTCTGAATTGAACCTGTCTCTCCAAGAGGAAGGAGAGAAGTCCATCCATCTTTCCTGGATCAGGAAGCTCAATATTAAAGACTTCACGTGACTGTGACCTAGCCTCAAATTACAGAAGCATCAGCAACTGCTGAGAGAGAAGACTCTCTGCTGAGTTGCCTGCAAGTTTAGCAACCGGCTTCAGGCATGCAAGTTTCATGAGTTACTTATGCCCCTGTGATCTATCTAGATAAACTTATTAGTTTATCAGGTTGGATGGGATGGTCAGCCATCAGTACTCTGTATAAGGTCATGTCATTTCTGTATATCTCTCCAGGAAAAAGTCACACAACAGAAAGGTAATGTGTTTAAGAGAGAAAGAGGGAGATGGAGATGGACTAGTCAGGTTTCATGGTATCTTTTCAGTTAGTATGTTTTTCTTTTCCATTAGTCATGGAGCAAGTACCAAGATCAGGCAGTGTTTTAGGATCTGGGCATGCAGTGGAGAAAGAGAATTCAGATACAGGCCTGAAGCATTTCTTAGAATTAGGCCTTTTTCACTCCACAACCCTCAAACATCTTCTACCCTACCTACTGCATGACAATTATTCAGGAAATATTTGCTGAGGGCTGTGATGAATAAATGATTTGATTAAATTTATCTGGTACATATCCTCTTGTTTGTGTTACGTTCTGTGCCTTAGCTGGTTTCAAGCATTGACCATAATTTCCTGTGTCTGTGGGCTGATGTGAGAGGAAATGCCTGTGATTATAGAAATATAACTGGTCAGGACTGATCAGATTGAAATCTAATGTAGAAACCTAATTTAATGATGAGAGAAAAAATTATCCAAACAAGAGCATATGTGATTATGCTAAATTCCATAACTCCAGGGTCACAAATGGATTTTCTTTTGCTGTCCTTCTGACATGAATTAATTCCAGTTGTTACTGACTGATGCGCAGATGTGTGATTGTAGGGCCCTTTATAATAAGAGGACATTAATTCCTGTTAAATTATAATGATCTTCCTGTAGAGTAACACATCTCATTCACATGAATGTTACTAATAAAGAGACAATGAAAAACCATGAGGATCAGAGGGAAGCGTTGCTACAGAAACCGATGGGGAATACATCTTCCCTTCCCACACAGCAGAGTGGTAGGTGAGAGTGTCCCAATGAACTGTTGTGTTGTCTGTCGGGATGTCATAACAGATGTGTAGTATGTCAGATGATACGGCATGCACAGCGGAAATGTACTGTACACAATACAATTGAACATGTCAAGGTCAGGGATCCAACTTCCAGTGTTCAGTCTCCACTAACACAGCCCATAGATTCTTTTTAATTCATACAGGGATTTGTTTCTGATTGTTCAAGGTGGGAGACAGAAAGTGAGTGAGATAGTCAATAGATGTTGTTCCTTCTGCGGCCACTAACTCTAGCATATGAGAGCCTGTCTTCCATGACCTCACTTAAACTCTGATTTTATAAGCCAGTACTCCAAATGACGTTATTTTAGAGCCTGAACTTTTCAACCTGTGAGTTTTAAAGGTGATAGAGCTCAGTGCATCCTCATGGATTAGTCGATTGTCTGATGTTGAGGTTCTCAAGGCCCTGGTTCTTCTGACTCTAATGCACCACTGACTATGCTCACTGCTCCTGCCAGGGGAGTCACAACAGCTAGAAGCTCTCATTAAGCTGCATGAGGCTGCCTGTTCACATCTCAGTGGACCAGGAAGAAAGAAAGAAAAGCAAGAATGGCTCAGCTCACTGTGTCACTTCCCTCTTTGTATTCAGTCTGGGACTTGATGTGGGACACCATGTGATGGAGCCTCTCAAATTCAAGGTAGATCTTCTACCTAGCATTAACTTTCTTGAATACACACCGCATACTTACAGGTGCATCACACACACACACACACACACACACACACACAGACAAGTGTCACAATAATGTCCTCCTAGGTGTTTCTTGATTCAACCCAGTTGAGAGTCAAAATTTATCTTCCATCTACCGAGGCGTCTCTACCAGCATTGTGACATTACAAGAATGAGACTAACATAGAAAATCTCTTGCTTTGAATGGGCAGAGAACAAGTGTGGGGACTTCTGACATAGTAGCCCATGGGTGAATGGGCCTTGTTAGAGGTTTTCGGAGACAGCTTGTGTGCACAAGTCCCTCTCAGTGACTGGATTATTATTCAGGAGAGAAGAACATAAACTCTTCAAAGTCACAGATTAGCGACACTGTAGACCAAACAGGAGAGAGAATGAGGTTACCATAGAGGTTGATTCCTGAAGTGATTCCAAGGACAACATTGTAATGATGTTCTTAGATGAACAGTGACCCTAATTCTATTCTCTGGAATTATGGAATTAGGTAGAAGCCTTTGATGAGAAAATAAAGTGAATATTTCTCAGCAGAACTCCATTTTGAAAACTACCCCTATCTTTAAGTATTTTTTCTCTGGTGATCCTTTGTAACTGCTAATGAATTAAACATCACGTGTAGAAGTGCTGGTTATGTCTTCCATGTAGCAAGTCAGTCTCACAGGGAAAATTCTCCAGCTTCTTTGTACTTCTGTTCATGATATTCAAAATTAAGTTTCTCCGGCCAAGTGTTATAGATAATCCTTATTTGCTATTTTAGCACAGATGTTCATAAATGTCACCACAGTGTATTTGCTTTCTTTGTTAAGCTGAATTAATGAAGCTTTCATATACATATCTATAAGTACATAAAAATACATTAGCACTACATGAACCTTAAGGCTTTTAAAGAGATAAGCAGATTTCCCCTCCTTCTGTACATAAGAAAAGAAAATGTCATCATGTGTATGTACAGCTGCATTCCAACATCCTTGTCGGTTTGTGAAATACGCTGTGTGTACCCCGTGTATGAGGCCCACTAATGAGCTAACTCCTCTACGCAGTTTGTCTGTGGAATTTCCTCAGCTCAGCAAATGCATCTTCCATTCATTCAACCCACAGAACCGTTATCATTTGGTGTGATTTACTGTGACAGGAGGGAGGGAAAGAACCAGGCTTCTTTAAAGTGCTGTCAAATTATTGTCACTTTTTTTTTTTCTTTTTGGTCCCTGTCGTTGTATTTGATATTCAAAAGAAACCTTTATTTTAGGGCATGGGCACAGGATTAGATCAGTTCCAGGAGATAATGACCATATTTGCAGTCGTGAGCCTTTGTTGATTGCAGGGTGGTACTTAAGCTCAGAGGAGCTTCCCTCTGTCTGCAGTTCTGCAGATGAAGCACTCTAAGACTGTTTGCT
The DNA here is from genome assembly GCA_021653895.1 of Mastomys natalensis. Taxonomy (NCBI): domain Eukaryota; kingdom Metazoa; phylum Chordata; class Mammalia; order Rodentia; family Muridae; genus Mastomys; species Mastomys natalensis. The sequence continues at coordinate 437,682 of JAJTUV010000955.1, read as the reverse complement.
GTCTTTTGTGCCTGGCCAAGCTCAGCATTCTGTATGGGGGTGGGGGGTCAGGGTGGAGGGGCTTCCATTTTCCTAACTAGAGAGCATGAAAATAGACCCGATCTTTATGGCTAGTGAGTGTACTGGTCCACAGGTCCATCTGCCCATTTGTAAGAAGAGGTAACTGAGGTAGGTAACCAAGGAACGCACATTGATTCCTAGAAAGGAAAACATGATGTGTGTAATAACCCATGTAGTGATATAAGTGATAAAGACATTTTCTTGCTCTGTTTCTTTCACTGGGAGGTCTTTTCAGGATTCTGACTCTGCCCCTTCTAAATGGTGGTCAGTGATCACCTTATCATCCAAATAACAGTAGTGAAACTCAACACACCAGCAATCCTTCGTGTACACCCACACTGTGAGCTAACTCCATTATATAGCCATTTAAAAGAGTGCCATACTTTAAAAAATGTATACATATTTATGTATTGGTATACACACTGAGTATAGGCACATGTGTATATGGGTGCACAGACCCTGTGATTGTACATAATGAAGGTCACAGGTTTGAAGCTGAGTGTCATACTCTATCACTAGCCACCTTAATTTTTGAGAAAGGGTTTTTTGATGTCCATGAAGGTCACTGATTCAGTCAGCAGATCCCTTGACCACTGATTCTCTTCCTCCTCACAACTGCGAATACAGTCGGTGCTGTATTTACACGCGTCACCAATCAGCTTAACTTTTCACAGGGATGCTGGATCCACAGGCTGGTTCTCACGCAAGCACTTCACCAGCTGAGCTGTCTCTCCAGCACTTAGAGTTGAATGGTTGTATGGGTTTATGTGTGTATATATATCATGTATGTATGTGAATATGTAAATAATCAGTCTGGCATTACCCTGGGAGAAGGTTCAGGGTTAATTCCATTTCTTCAGTGACTGACCCTTGAGGCTGATACCCAATGCTGGCCATACAATTTCACAAAGGCTTTCTGCAAGTCACTTTGAATGTTTTTCACCAAGGGCTTTCGTCAGCCTGTGAGCTCTGGTTATTTGTTTCTTAATTCCTCACCTGTCATTCTTAGCCAGTGAGCTAGTTTAGTAGTCATGAGAAAAGAGAATGAACTTACTGGATAATTTCCCAGATCTGTTTCTGCCCACTCTCCAGCTGTGAAGAGCATGACTTAAGTTACTCCAGGTCCTTATCTGTGCGCTGACCACTGACCTTCTTGACCTCACTGGAGAACTAGGCAACATAAACAAAAATAGAAAATATGGTTCTAACTTCATGGGAAGGAAATTTTCATCTCTCCACCCCCTCTCTTTATGTGTGTGTGTGTAGATAGTTAGATAAACACTAGAAATGATACTTATTGGCCAACTGAATTGACCATACTTTTTAAGAGAAAATGTTAAAGTCATCATTTGTGAGATTTGTCATGGCCATAGCACTGTAAAATTTATTATAGGAATGATTCCTACGTTTGCTACACACCGAGGAACATGTCTGCTCAGTGAAGAAGAGAACACAGGCATTCCTGGAGAAGGTGGTGGTTCAGTCAAGCAGGCGCAGCTGGCCCAACCTGAGGAGACTCTAGGGGCAAACAGTGCTCAAAAGCCTTAAGCTGCAGCATGCTTTAGTGCCTCTGACTCTTAGGATGAAAGATTTATTTTCTATTTCATCTAAATTCGCCATCCTTCCTCCTAAGCCTGCTTCCTCTGTTTTCCTTCTCTGTGGAATTGTGAATCACGGCGATCATATTTTATACAACAACCTCTGCTGCATTTCAAGGAGGCTACTGAGTTCCCCATAGTGTTTCTTGCAGCCTAATTAATAATCATTTGTCAGCCTTTTTTCTTACCTTCAAACCCTTTTGTTGCGTTCATCACCCCTGCCTGGGCTTTCCCAAAATTATTTGTATGTCTCCAAAGTTACAAAACTCAAATGAAAGCTAGGTTGAGGTCTTTACCCCTGCAAGCATTGTGCATAGACCGCTTATTTCCCATGTGTTCCTAGATCCCAAAACAGTGTCTGGAAACTCTATCAGGATCTCCATAGGCATGACTCTTCCACATAATATATTTAATTGTAACAAGGATTTACGAAATTTTAAAAAAAGTCTATATTATCTTTCCTATGACTTTATAACAAAAATCTGACCTTATAGTAGGAATATACATGCATTCATATGTGTATAATATATACTCATATATGTAACTCAAGCAGTTTTAAATCATGGCAAAACTGAGAAGAAACCAGAGCTTTCCACATGTCCATGGCTGTCACACATGCATACCCACTCCCCTAGCTGTTAGCCTCCACCAATAGCATGGTGCATTATTACAATTGATAAACTTACCTTGTATCATTCTTGTGGGACTGGAGAGATGGCTTAGCCATTAAGAGTATGATTCTTTGTTTGTTTGTTACTTCCAGTAGATTCAAGCTCAGTTCCCAGCATCCACATGGTAACTCTGTAACTTAGTTCCAGGAGATCCTATGCTTATCTAGCCTCAAGAAGCACCAGTCATTCAAATGGTACACAGTAATACATCAGGCAAAACACTTAGACACATAAATGAAAAGAAAACATAAAACACCACCACGCCTGCCTTGTACACATCCTCACTGTAAGATTTTGACAATAACCCTCAATCAGCTCACATTGTGTTGAAGGCATCCTCAGGTGGTGGACCCAATCCGGGAGAGGACACTGAATCAAGAGAGCTCTGCCTGGCTGGATTCATGGAGTTGTAATCTGGAGGCAAGGACAGGGTTTTGTGCCCAGGTTTTGTGTCCTGTCTGGTGTGAGTTAAGCACTTTCCAATGCTGTTCATTCCCCAGTGTCATGGTCTGCTTTCTCTCATCCATGCCAATAGTTCCATAAGCCCTTGGCCTGATGTCTCTGAGCATATGAGCTCTCAGGTTGTGTCACAGCAGTGGCTGAAGCATGCACTGTACTAACTTCCATGGCTGCCTTCAGAGTCACTGCAGGTGTTAGGTATTCTGTCTGTCCGGGCAGCTGTACAGAAAAACTTCACTGTCCTAAAAGTCCTATCTGTTCATCCCTTCCTGTAACCCACACTCATTTTACGGTCTATGCATTTCCTTCTCTAAAATCAATTAGATAGAATCATACTTGATATATTTTGAATATTAATAAAGAAACTTTTTGTTCAAGAGAACACAAAGGTTGGTTATTAGATCACACAGAGGACTGGTGGCTTACCTTAGTCTCTACAGTAGGGAGAACAGTACCTATACTCTGATAACATATAGTCATGTGCAAGAGAATGTGGTAGATATTAGCAAATTGTAGATGCACCTTGTGTAAATTATTATGTCTTATATCTGCCTTTATCTTACCCTGTTAGTTTCTTTGGCTAATCCTACTATCTCTGGTCCACCTCTGTATTATTATCATATTCTTGCATTTATGTTTCTTTGTATAGAAATGGAAGAAACAAAACATTTAGTTGTGAGAGTGCTGTGATTCTGAATTGGTCTTCTCTGTGTGTCTTCTCACCACAACTTTTCCTCATTACCTTCTCCTTTAGTCTTAGAAGGGCAGCTTTTTTTCTACTTGCATTAAAGGGTTCGCTTGGGTTTTCCCAACAGTACAAAAACAATAACTTATAATCATTTGTATTTTTACAATGAGCATTGTGGCCATGTATGTTGATGGAGAATATCATGTTGAAAACTAAATGGAAGTTCTTCCCAGAAGTGAGATAGTTTAGCTGGTCTCAATGACCCATCTTATGAATGAGATGTGTTTTCCTGGACCTCATGTATTCCTGTCTCTGGGGTTTGTGTGTGAAAGCTGGTACTAACATGGTTATCCCTTCAATGGTTACTGTAAAACAGACAACAGCCTGACCTCCATTCTTAATTCATATTATGTGAAGAGATCTGAGCATATACTTTTACCATGTGGTTAACGATGCTCAGGCCATACAGTTTTTCTCAGTTGGTATACCAGATTATCTTTCCCTGTCTTTGTCATGTGTGTATCTATATAATCTTGGGTTTTACTCTGAGTTCTTTCCTTTGCAACAAAATCCACATCTTTGAAAACAAGCTGCAAGAGACCATTGAAAAGAATTAGAATCAGAAAAACAGAAAAAAGAAAAAAAAAAAGCCTCATGCAACTGATGGCTGAGCTTAGTATTAATGGTGGAATTCAGGGATGATTTTCCTTTTCCAAACTCAGTGGTGCTGGTTGCTTTGCATTGCAAAACAAAACATAATTAATTCCACAAGATTTTATCTTGAATGTAGCTTGCTGTTTCTTATGCTGGTTTTAAGGCGTGGCATCACCATTGTGTTCCTCTGCTACCTTTTGACCTAGAAGAAATGTAGCCCCGGAATGTGGGTGAGTTGCTTCCTTAGAAAATATTCCAGGAAGCTGTGTATAATAAACTGAAATTTTTCACTGCGGGGAATCCAAATACACTGCCCTATTTAGAATGGGCTTTTATAAAAACCTAAAGAATACATTTACTAAGACAAATTTGGCATGGATTTTTATATTTTTGTGGTGACATCCCTGCTACAGAACATTCTAAATTGCAAAATATACAACTTTCTTTCCCGATGGGTTGGGGTGGGGGAGGGAAAATTTGCTGCCAATTCCAGCATGAATAGCTTCAATACTTGTTTAATGCATTCTCTCTGTACATTACTAGCCTAAAATTATCCCACCATTCCACGATTTTGAATGTGCTCTCATCTGATCTAATTTTTGTGGGACTGAATATGCTTGCATTCTGTAGACTGATCAGTCATCCATGTGCTACAGGCCTGTGGTGCCACTTTCCTGAATTGCATTTTCTGGGCATGGCTGGATCAGGGACAGCATGAGATCAGAGTCGTTGAACTGGGAGCAGATGTTAGCCTGTTTCCGTTCACTGGAGTAACAGGATAGCATTTGATTTGCATCCTGCTGACCAGCTTCAGAAGAATGATTCTGGCCAAGGCTGGCCCTGTCTCCATGCTTCAGATGTCAATGGCTATGGTCTGAGAAGACACAAGATGGTTAAGCTATCTAGTTCCTTATAGCAATTTGACATAAGCTAGAGTCATCTGAGAAGACGGACCCTCGCCTGGAAAAAATGTCCCTGATCAAATTGGCCTGTGGCCAAGCCTGTGGTGTATTTTATTTATTGATGATTGATTGATGAGGGAGGTCCCAAATCACTGTGGACCTTGTCACCCTTTGCTTGTCTTCCTGGGTGCTGTACAGAAACAGACTGAGCAAACAATGGAGAGTGAGTCAGTAACCAACATTCCTCCATGGTCTCTGAATCAGTTCCTTCCTCCAGGTTCCTGCCCTGACTTCCTTGATGATAGACTACAAGCTGTGAGACTATATAAACCCTCTCCTCCCCAAGCTACTTTGGTTCAGGGTGTTTATCACAGAAGTAGAATGCTAAACTAAGACATTTTAAAAATCTTTTTATTGATTCTTTGTGTGTTTCAAATCATGTACTCCAGTCCAGCTCATCTCCCTGTTCCCTCATCTTATCTTTGCCTTTTGCTCTTGCAACCCACCCCAAAAAAATCACAACACCACATACACACACACACACACACACACACACACACGAAGAAGCAAAGCATGGAAAAACATCTCATTTTGGAAGCTTCCTGTGACTGTGTCCCATAGTATACCCATCTGTCCATACACATCTCTTGCAAATAAATATACATCATAATGGGTCATTGGTCAGGTTCAAGGTCTCTGGCTTCTGTGACACCAATATTGAAGCCTCAGTGGGACTCCTCTTGGTCACCCACGTGATCCTGCAGCTTCGGATCAGCTATTTTACATGTCCTATGAGGTTGGGTCAGCTCTAGGGTCACTCTCCTGCTCTCACATCCTCAGGGCTGGCTCACTATGCCTCTAGAGCTGGCTATACTGTGCTGTCCAGTCAAGATGCAGGACCCATTCTCACAATCCCTGCAGCCAGTGAAGAAGCAGGACAGCTCTCCCTCTCTCTCTCTGGAAGTCAGGGCTCACCTGTGCCCCCTAGACAAGCCCAGCACTACTGTGCTGCCCAGGTGATGTACACAACCTGCTCTCCAGAATGCTGTACCGTGGTGAGGGACAGGCCAGCTCTCCAGGCTTCCACAGATGTCCAGGGACTAGGAGGAGAATGGTGTTTATTTTTAAAAGAATATTTTAGTGACTAAAAAGGAGAAGGCAAATTCTCACTCTACATACACACACATAAGCCACAGAATCTGAAATCCAAGATTAATGTTAAAGTTTTTCCTAGGTTTGCTGGCTTTGGAAGGTGCAACAGGCTCTTAGGAATACTTACAGAGTTAAAAGAACAAACTTATTCATAAAGTTCTTGCCATGCAATTTTGAAGACCCAGTTCTATCCCAAGAAGCCTTGTAAAGTAGCTGAGAAATCCCAGTACAGGGGAGCCTGGGTTCACTGGCCAGTCAGTCTAGCCTATGAAGTGAATTCCAAGTAAGAGACACAGTTAAAAATAATAAAGGTGGGCACCATCTAAGTAATAACATTGAGAGTGTCCTCTGACAGTTATTCCCTTGGGCACATGCACTCATGAAGCATTCCCTCTAGTACTGTCTTGTAGCCTCAACTATTTTAGCAAAGGAAAACCACATGAATAACCATGTCTAAGAAAGATTTCATCTTTCAACATAAGAAAATTTGTGTTGTTTTGAGCCATACCCCTTGCATTTCTGGGTCAGCTATTTCCACCCAGTTAGGCATAATTCTTCAAAACCCCATTTTAAAAGGAAACTTTCAGTAATACCATTAGTCATAAACTTATACAATAGCTGAGCCAGTGTTCTTTGCACATTTTTCTCTACTTGGTAAAAATGGAAAGTTTGGTTTTTTAAGTATATATAAGACACTGGAAGTCATTCTCTAAACTGTGTGGTGGTCTTGTTTTGGTATAAACAAAACAAAACAAGACCTTGTCTTGTCTATACAGTAAATTCCAGGATAGCCAGGGCTGTGTAAAAAGACCTTGCCTCAAAGTAAACAAATTTTAAAAATAAACAAAACAAACAAACAAAAAACCCAACTCAAACAGGAAGTTGTCATCATCCCTGGAAAGCAGTTCACAGTTTAGCAAACATCTCTGAAACATTGCCTGATGAATGTCATTTTATTGAGGTAAGCTGGCACATGCCATTGATCAGTGGGTCTCTGATAGGAAAGTGCAGGAGGTTGATGGGACCACCACAGGTGCAGGCAAGCATGCCTGTGCTCTGCAATGAAGGGTAGATGTGTTAGAACTTTGGAAAGAACAGAGGATGTGTCCCAGGACAGACATATATTGAGGCTTTCATCAGGTCTCTTGAATACTTGACTTAAAAAATAGTCAGATAGGATGAAGTTGAGTCCAAAGTATGAAGCTGGTAGCTAAGGAAAACTTTAAGCAGTTGTCAGATTGTATAGGATCTCATTAATGGATGTGAATCTCATGTCATTTACATGTCTATGCAACCTACTGGCTTGACAGTTCTTAAGAATTCATAGTGATTTTGTTCTTAAGAAACCACCATGATTATTTTGTTTAGTGTCCATTTTAAAAGCTCTAAACATACTAGTTACTATAAAAGCTGAAGAAACTGAGTGTAGTGCACATATTTTTTGTTCTATAACTCTGAAGGTGGAGACAAGCAGATCTTGGTGAGTTACAAGCCAGCCTTGTCTTGTCTATACAGTAAATTCCAGGACAACCAGGGCTGTGTAAAAAGACCTTGCCTCAAAGTAAACAAATTTTAAAAAAATGCTGGTAGGAATGAGCTTATGATTACTGGGAACAGAATTGTGTTTCTCATTAAATTAAAAGTCCATTTACGGGATTAGAGTTTGAATTGTGTGTGTTCTCAAATTCAATATATAAAATGTTTTAGTTGTTTGTTTTTGGTTTTTTGGGTTTTTTTTGTTTGGTTGGTTGGTTTTTTACCATCTCTTAGATGCTATGCTGGATTCTCAGGACACAAAAAGAAGACAGTGTAAACTGTATATTATGTAAAACGTATTATATGCTATGGGAAGGAAGAGGCCATATAAACCAGTATCACAAAACAGTGTCTTGATTAGTTGAGGTCACAGAAATTTACAGTCAGATGAATGAAGTCAGATGAAAAGAACATTGAAAGTATGCATACTGGTTCAGCTTTTTTCTTCTTCACTTTATATAGTCCAGATTTCTCTGCCTAGGGAATTTTGCTACCCACAGTGGGCAGTCTTTCCAGCTCAACTAACATAATGAAGATACCCACCACAGGTATGCTCAAAGACCCTTCACCCTGGTGATTTTAAATTTTGTTACATTGACAATAACATTAACTGTTGCAAAAGTATTCATCACTTTACTAAGAGCTGTAATGAATCCCACTGTTAACTCCTGGCATTCTGAGGTAGGAACTATAGCTCCTTTCATTTGGGTTAATACTTGGAGGTATGAACTTAGTAAATCACTCACTGGAGACTCCTTGCCATCCAAATCAAAATTAGCTGTCTCTATGTATAGTATTTAAATAATTTTCTAACTTGGAGTCCATCACCTTTGAAATCACCTTTTAATGCATTTTCTTCTAACTGTAAAGGAGAAATAACATATTCTTCTAAAAAATCTGTTCTCATTGGATGACCCATGGCATTTTGTGAATTTACCAAATCTCCTGTCTATTCTTTCCTTAGCAAATATCCTTTATGTTGTGGTAGCCTTGTACATTAGATGCTATCTTTTACTAGACTGGGAAGAAGTTACTTTAAAAATAATTATTTTTGCCGGGCAGTGGTGGCGCACGCCTTTAATCCCAGCACTTGGGAGGCAGAGGCAGGCGGTTTCTGAGTTCGAGGCCAGACTGGTCTACAGAGTGAGTTCCAGGACAGCCAGGGCTACACAGAGAAACCCTGTCTCAAAAAACCAAAATAAATAAATAAATAAATAAACAAAAATAATAATTAATATTTTGTAATCACCCTAGTAAAAGGAACAACAGCCATACTGAAAGTTAACAACTTTCCCTTTCCCCTAATAAAGGAAGCAAATTCCATCATAAAAACACTAGACAGACGTCTATCTGTAAGACTCTCGACTCATTGTCATTATTCATTGTGACCACGCACTTGAAGGCATCACAAGGCACTGAGCTCCTTGGTGAAGACATTATTTACACAGGTCTGTCACACTATGCTTGAATGAATATGACCCATCTGAAGTGCTCTGAGTACCTTCGGGTGCCAAGAACACTCATTCCTGTCTGAATTGACAGTCACCTAATATACTTCACTAAAAGAATTAGCTTAGATTCCTTTCAGCATTAAAGTTCTGTCTCTCTCTTTTCTCTCTCTCTCTCTCTCTCTCTCTCTCTCTCTCTCTCTCTCTCTCATTCTTGTGTGTGGGGGGTGTAAGATGTAGTGGGTTTATGTGGGTGTGGGGGCTGTGGGATGTGGTTGTATGTATGTGTGCATGTATGTGTTATTATGCTGTTGCGGAGAATCTTTCTGAGAAAGGTTTTAAGCAGTATATATAACCCCCCAATCTTATAATACATTCAGTCTTTGCAAAACAAATATATACCTTTTGTAGCTTATAAAAAATCATTAGTCCTGCACTAAAAGCATTTTCACAATATCTGGACTTTTAGCCAAAAACATATCTTTTAAAAAAGTCAGGCAAAACAAAATAGATTCTAACACATTCTTTGCCCTTTCCATGGCAGATTTTTGCAAGAGTCGTGTCTTGTAACCTCAGATGTTCACCGCCAGCCACCAGCTCTCCTCACCCACCTCCATACTCCAGGCAATACTCTATCTTACCTTGCCAGTACTCACTATGAAGACTCCCTTGGAGACTTGTATTTTCTTTTTCTTATGTAACCATTCTGATTTTAAAATGGTCTTCATGGATGCAACACTGCTATTGTAGTACAATGTCTCTGTGTCCCTAGTGTCACATTCTAATGCTTCTGTTTTTTCTTAAGAGCGCATTCAACCTCTGATTAAAGGAATTTCACATATCTGAGTAGACATGGCTTCCAAGAAATGTTTTTCTTGTGTTACAAATGACAGTCATCTAGTTAACATATATATCCAGGACAATTTACAGGCTCCTGTTTTCATCAATTTTAGTAATAGGAGACTTAGGCAGAGAGCTGGAGACTTGAAAAGCTGGAGGGTCCTGAAGGTGAAGTGTCAGGGACAGAGGAGAGGTAGAACATTTCTGAGTGTTCTGTTTGGCTTTGGATTGCTATTGTTGGTGTTAATCATGAGGTGTGCAGATACAAGGCTTATCCTATAGCAAGATAGCAGAAGGATTTTGAATTTTTACCTGTCCCTTCTCCATGACCAAAATTTATTGCTGGCATCGTATTTATTTATCTCCAGCTGTATTTCTATCACTGAAATCCAGGACCCCTGACAATCTTAAGGATATAAGTGATAATCTGAAAGAATGAGTTCATTGGACTTACTTGTAATTTCTAAGACATGTCAGGTGATACTTCAGCCTCATGGATTCTTAGGTATTATTGTCCATGTTTTGAGGCTAGAATTTCAGAGTCTGTAAGGACAGGAAATTTGCTACTGTGGAAGCTCATTTCCTTAAGGATGCCTACATTAGAAGAAGCACAGAGAGATCACTTAGATTTTTGTGCACTCTGACTTATGTCTGTAATTTTGCAAATAGCTTTAATGGAACTGAGCTACTGCTGTGCAAGGGTATAGTTTAATACTCACAAGCAAGAGTATCATATTATGAAGTCTGAATTTCCATCTGGCCCTTTCAGTAAAGCTGCCCAATGCATGCTTTACAATATTAATAATAGTTAATAGTCATTAGGTTCTTTTATTTGGTGATTATAAATCATACCAAGAAAATATTTTATTGATAACTCCACTCTTGACTTCTACTTTCACCAAAGTGGTTGAACTTCTCTTGAGCACTCATGGAAGACAAAGAGGTGGTGGGAAAGAATGACTCAATACCTCATGTTCCAAGCTTTACCCAGACATGGTTCTGGGAGCCCTGACTCCTAGAAACCTCAATGATCCTTGTCAGCTCCCTACTTACTGCCCAGTGTAGTCTCACACAAACTCAGGCACCCACAGTATCCATCAGCTCTCCATTTCATGATGGAATAGGGGAGTAGAAAAAGGTTTCTATCAAACTAAAGCTCTGGCAAGAATTGAAATTCTACAAATTCCAGGACTTTGACATCTCCACTCAGTAACTCTTTGCTGCCCTTCCATTTCTTCACAGCAAGCAGGGGGAGACACACATGCAGATTAAAGTACACTTAGAAACCCAGCTGGCTTGTTTTCAGCTCCCAAAGGAGCACTTCACTCCCAATTACACTATTTTTCCTTTTTATCAAATTGCTAAGAAACAGTAACTCAATTGATTTAAATGATTTCTATTGCTATAGCCTTTAAGACAAGTAATGGGTTTATTATGCTCAGTCATAAGGATGGCATTTTATGTCTGTGAGTGTATTTTCTGCCGTGCTCATAAAATACTCAATTTTACTTCATTTATTAACTTCCTCATTTTCCATTAGCTGGTGTTTTCCTGTCTGAGGATAATTCTCCTGCCTGTTGATATTGCACAACATGATAAGTAGGTGTCTTTCAAGAGAATAAACAGAATAGTCTTTTGAGGTTTGAATGGGATGGCTTTGTGTAAACATATCCCAAAGAGTAACTCTTCAGTTTCTGTTTTGTCAAATTCAAATGAAATTCATAACAACACAGCTTGCCTAGTCTTGGAAATAATGTTTTTGAACTTCACTGTATTAATCTTGCTGGTTGCTGCTTATTAGTTTCTGGCTTCTGAAAACCTAAGCTCTTTTTTGTTTTGTTTTCTTTTTAGATATAATTCAGTCCTCAATTATTATTGTTTGAGAAAGTAATTAGAAAGATCTATGACTGATTTTAAATACTAGTTTTCTGTTTTGTTTTCTTCTCTGCTCAGTATCTGTCTATCTGTCTTGCAGGCATGTCTCTCTTATTCTTTTTCTGGCTTCCTTCTGGACTTTTTTGGCATGTGATTGCAAGTGTACGTGTATGTGTGAGTGTGTGGGTGTGTGGCAATTGAGCTACTGTATGCTTACATGGGTTTACGAAATTTGCATTAGCAGCTTTTAGAGATCTTAAATTTTCTCTAAATATAAATGGAGAGGGAGCTTTCCAAAGTTGCATTTTTAAAATTTTTATTTAAAAATAAATTTTACATTTTGTTGATGGGCAACCTCACAATCAGAATGATTCATGTTTTCTCTCCCCTTAGATGTATCTTGTGTGTTTGTACTCTTAAAGGCTGGGCAACTCTCCACCATGACAGGGCGGATGAAACATGGAAAGAGAGAAGTATAGGGGTGACAGTTGGACAGAGAGGTAGACACTCATACATGTGCATAGTGCCTCTAATATCCTGAGCTGCTCTCTGACAAATGAAATGCTGGCAGTTAGGCTGAGATGACTCTGTCTCAGTCCTTCATGGGCACATGTTGGATGTGGTCATATAGATGCCTGTGCTTTTAGCCCTTTGACTCAGCTGTTGGGTTCTGGCCAGATTCATTGACCAACCAGAGAGATCACCCTGTCTTCTCACATCTTCTCCTTGTCTTCACTCTGACTTATTTAGACCTGGATCCAATACATGCTACTTGTACCTTCCCCTGCCACTGGAAATCCTGCTTCTGCCCTCTGGCTCTTGCTCATACACCTGGAGCTCCCTTTATGTGTTAATATCTAGAATCAGTATTTGATGAGAAAATATTTATGTTGATGTCAGGCACCTCCAGGAGCCAAACTCTATGTTGAGTGATGGGACTCTTTCAGGCACTTCCATCACGTAAGAATATCTAGTTCAGTCATCATGTTGATTAGGGCTACAAGAATAAGAGCCCAGATGGATCATGAAGGTGACATAGCAGGTGAGGACAGTACATGGCTGTAGGGTGCAGAAGAGAAGCAGGAGTGGAAGAAATAGAGGCTGGGAACTTGAAGTTCAGAGCTGAAGTGAGAATGTGGATGTAGACTCTATTGTGTGTATAAGAAGAGTTTCAAGAACTCATGGTAAAGAAAGCTTGGCTGGACTGTAGCTGGCCACTGTCACTGCATTTATTGCATGGCTGATGGGCTAACAAAATGTTATGGATCTGCAAAGGAAATGAAATGGACTTGAGAAACTGAAATCTCAGGCAGCATAATGTTGCTAACACTCATGCTATCCTTGTTCTCTGTGTGCAGAAAGCAGTCAGAGCCTTGTATTGTACCAAAGGAAGTGGATTCTGCAATTACAGTCTTACTTAGTATGTCTATACTAATCCTACTCTCTTTAGCAAGGAGAAATGACAGCCAACACTTTAATATATTGACCAGAACAACATCTCTAAGCCTTTTGAGTTTCATATATGTGTTGTTATCTTGATGCACAGCAGCTTGGGACAGAAGAAGCCAGGCCGAGGGTTCCACGAAGGGAGTTTATTTAGGCGGAGGGAAAGAGAGGAGAGAGCAGAGAGAGGTGGAGGCCTGCCATGACCATGTGGAGAAGGGGGAAGGGAAGGGGAGAGGGTCAGATACAACCTGCAGTCGAGCGGGTCAAGGGGCAAGAGAGAGAGGAGGGGCCAGACAGCCCCCTTTATAATAGTGGCAGGGCTACCTGGCTGTTGCCAGGTAGCTTGCGGGGAGGAGCATACCTGGCTGTTGCCAGGTAACTGTGGATGTGGAGTTTAGACAGAATGCTAACATTCCCCAGTTTTGGTTTAATTAAAAAAAGAAAAAATTAGAAAGAGGCGATGGCGCAGCAGGAATAAGGTAGTTGTGATATCTGGCTACTTCCTGCTGACACTGGGGACGAGTGTCTTTAAGGGGAACCTGGGTATGGGGGATGTTTGTCTGTCCTGCTGTCCAGGGTCTGTGAAGCCATCAGAGGATAGGCCAGAAGGAACAGGTCCAGTAGAAGCAGCTGTGTGTGTGGCAGGAGATGGAGCATCTGAAGGTTGCTTCTCTGGAGATGTTCTGGATGCACCTGGACTTGACAAGATGTAAGCACACTTGGGAGAAAGAAAATTTTTTAAGATGTATATTTGAAACCCAGACGAATCCCACCCTTTGTGATAGTAAGTGGGACTTTAGGCAGATGTACTTATCTGGATGGCATCTATTTGGTCCGTGAGAGGTAGATTTCAGTGGGTTTCCTGTAGCTTATAAGTTTACAAAAGAGATAACAGCATGAGTTAACAACACAAGCAGTCTTTAAGATGAACCTTTGTTGGATCGTATAATGGAATGTTTAATAAAGCAGTTAGGCAAGTTCATAGGAACTCAGATAATTTAGGACAGTGGGATAGCAAGAAGAGGAAATATGAAGCATTTAATTGGTGGCAACTGAGTTTAGATAATGAGGTAACAGATAACATTTGTGAAAGCTTAGCTGTCAATGTAGTCAGAAGTCTGAAAAAGAGTAAACAATAATCTACCATTACATATTAATTTTAAAAATGACAGAGTCCACTAGCCAACAGTTCCCATGGTTTCCATACTCTCTTGGGTGAAGTCAGTTTGGCTTTCAGGTGCAGAAGACGCAGGACTTTTTCTCTGTGGAATGGATATGCATGACTTGAGAAATGACTTACCTCGGTTGACATTAGCTAAGTCATTTGACTCAGGGTATCCAGTTTAGTCCACTGCGTTCGTTCACATACAATCTAGTCTGTGTCTTCTAGGAGTCTGGTGTTCAAGTCTTCTGAAACATCTAGGGTCAACTGCTAGAGGCTTTGGGAATTCTGTCAGCTATAAACTATTTGTAGTATTAGCAGACTTCTGACAAAATTGAGAGCCATAAGATTGGTTGTAACTGAATAGAATTCAATAGCAGTAGTAAAACTATATTGAGACAGGGTCAGAAAGAGCCTTAGCAAGAAACATTTGGCTAGGACCAGAATAAGAAAACTGATAACAGTGGCAAAGGATCGAAACTGCTGGTAGTGGCTGCGAATCAGGTCTGCTGGCGGCAGCGGCAGCAGGGCGGACTTCCTGCTAGCTGTCGGAAGTTGCTGCCCAGTGCCTCTGGCAGGCAACTCCAGTGAGCAAGGAAAAAAGCAAGCATGTGCCATAATCACAGTAACGTTTAAGTTGTGTAGGTGGTTGTGCACATGGAGGATAACCTTTGGTAGTTGGTTTGATGGAAACCTGCAGACGTCCACCAGAGTCTCAGCAATTTACCCATTTTGGTTTAATTAAAAAGAAAGATTAGAAAGAGGTGTGGGATTGAGCAGGTTTAATGCTAAGAGGACCTGGGGTGGTGAACAGGCAGAACACATGAAATATAATGAAGGCAGGTAAATAGTTGAACATAGAGGATTTTTCCATTTACCAGACTGCAGGCAGTATGTGTTAAGACCCTTTAAATGGCTGATTTATCTAGAGGATACCAGATTTAGACCTTATTGCAAAGGTGTATCCATTTGGAAGGCCTCAACTCAGGCATTAATCTTAGAGATTACAGACAAAGACAATGTATTGCCCATTGGGTGATGCAGCTGTTACCAAGTTATCAGTCAGTGTCCCGAAAGAAAAAAACTGGTAACAGAAATTAGGCTCAGGCCAGATAATCAGGTCATCAGAGAATATCTGGGGCCTCGCGGAGCTCCTGGAGTCTGCCGGTAAATAGCTCACCTGGTACCAGGATTTTTTAACAGCTGCGAGAGCTCAGGGGAAGCTATTTCCGAGAAGAAATCACACAATGGGCCAAAGCCGTAGGTCGGCTAGAGGCCAGTCATATGGACTGGGGCAATGGAGAGCCAACCCCTTAGTCTAGGGAGCGTTGGCCAGGCGCTACCTAGCCATCTGGGGTCCCTCCCGCCAAGCAGAAGTTCCTTACCAATTAACAAGCCGGTGTGTGTTTGTGGGCTTGTGCAGTCTGGTATCAGGAAAGGTGGAACCATGAGTTCTGTGTCTGTCTGGCTACCCAGCCACAGTGGCAGAGAACCCTGTGGGGACCCACACAGCTCATATGGTGGAAGTTTTGCAGAAGCAGTGGAAATTCATGCAGTCAGCAGAGGCAGGAACGGCAGTAGAGTGATGGTGGTGCAGGTGGTGTCTGGCAGCGGCAGGAACGGAGCTGCTACGGCTGTGGCGGAGGAGCCGCTGCGGTCGGGCGCATGGCAGTGGATGTTAATTTACACGCCTGGTGACGGCTGGTAGCGGCAGACGAAGTCCACATGGAGTTGAGTTGTGGCAGGCCATAGGGCATCAGTCTCACACGGTCTTGGCAGCCTGAGCCGCCAGCTGCACAGGTCTTGAGGTTCCCGAAGTCTTCGTATCCCAGGTTTCTGGCACCATTGTTGTTATTAAGAGCAGGCCACTTGGAAGGGAAGATGCCAGGGCAGAGGGTTCCCCGAAGAGGAGTTTATTTAGGGCAGAGAGGAGAAGAAGAGAGAGAGAGAGAGAGAGAGAGAGAGAGAGAGAGAGAGAGAGAGAGAGAGAGAGAGGTGGCCAGCCATGACCACGTGGAGAGGAGGAAGGGAAGGGGAGATGGGAACCTGTTGCCAGGTAGCTTCAGGGAGGAGCATACCTGGCTGTTGCTAGGTAACTGTGGAGGTGGAGTTTAGACAGAATGCTAACAATATGTGTGTGTGTGTGTGTGTGTTACATATATGTGTACACATATATGAAACCTGTGACTATCAAATAGTCTAGAGCTCTGTCATAGAACTTGGGTATAGAGCGTAGGCATAGAATATATCCAAACAAGGACACTTTCTGTGTTTGAGGGGTGTGTGGAGGGACTCTTGACTTTAACTACATGACAGTGGGGTAGAATAAAGTCTATCAAGAAATGCAACCCCTTGTATATTGAAGGCAGGGTCCTCTAGAGAGCAAGGGACATTTATGGGTATGTAAATGAGAAATTGAGGGAAGAAGGGGAAAAGAGATGGAGAAACTAATATATGGGGAGAGACAAAGAAAAAGACATATACTCTGAAGTACTAGCTCCCATGATTTTGGGAACAGGCAAAGTCTGCTCAAAGAAGCCCACGTCTAATTTTAAGTAGATACACTATCTTGGAAAGATCAGGAATTCAAGGCAATATACAGCAAACCAGTAGTCAACATCAAACTAAATGGAGAGATACACCAAGTAGTGGGTGAGACATAGCTGAGACTCAGCCTTGGCCTACCTTCTTACCTATGCTGACATAGTTCCAGTCTCAAGAATTCCTTCTGGAAATTCTGAGCCCTTTCTCATAAAACTGTCAGCTGATTGGATGATCGATATTATCAAGAAATGGTTTTATGCCAAATCCACTGGATAGCAATGTCAATCATACTTAAAAGAAACTACTAAGGCCCATTACCAAGTGTTAGAATATCAACCTCATGCTATTTAAATAAGGCTTTTGGTGCTGAAGCCCTGTGCACTCTGGGTGTTCTTTCTTGGTGGTGGCACCATCCACCTTCCTTGAAGTTATTAGCAATGTGCTTGTTGGTTGTTGTTATGAGGGCCTCACCAGCTTTAGAAATAAAAATGAAAAACATTTATTTTGCTAATTTGCATAGCTTTTAAACTAGATGCAAATTGTATGTACTTATTTAACTGAAGCTATTTTAATATTTTACTAAATGTTTTATGAAATATTTGGACAGGAATGTTTCTAAGTAGTGTGTTTATGTAGGACACACTGTTTATCCTAAGAGCACTAGGATATTGGCATGTAAGGAATTTTCTATTCACATGTAGTTGCTTCTGCCTCTGATTGCAGCTGAGGTAAACGGATCATGGTGAGTTCAGCTAACCTGGGCTAAAGAACAAGATTTTGCCTCAAAAATGAAAATAAAAATAGGAAGTAATTTATAAGCATCTTACAAATTGCCATTTAAAGTGTGAACTGAGTTCCTCATAGATGCTTAGCAAGGCTCCCTGAGAGACAATCCCAACCCACTCCGAGGGTTTTTCACTAAATAAAATGTGATTTCTGGCTTCCTGATGGGACCCTGATGCTGTGATCCTATGAATATACAGAACTGTGTATTGCCTAAGGCTGTCTACCTTACTCTGTTCACACCTGCTGACTGCTCTTTGGGCAGCTGCACTCACCTGGCTTAGTATTCAGAACACCTTTATAGAAGAACGGGCTGTGACCATAGTCTTCTGTACTGCCCGCTCAGTGTGCTTGGGACCCAGCTCTTCAGATCCAGTGCTGAGCGCTGTGTCTTAAATGGCTGGCTGGCTTCTTATGAGCAAGGGGAAGACTGTTCCTCAAGTCCTAAAGCAAGCTGTGGTGACACAGTCCTGTAGCTTGGAAGTCTGCGTCCATCTGAACTGCCCTGGGGTCTACTATACTGCCCTGGGGACTGTCTGAACTGCTCTGCTCTCTGAGTTTCCAGTTGCTGATAGGTGCACTTTAATATCCTGTTCCCTGCTTTGTGCACTTTTCTGTCTTACTATGACACTTAATTCTAGGCTCTGTCTCCAGCACTGTCTTCGTATTTGGTTAATACACTTGTTGGCATTCCCAAAGTCAACTGATTTCAAAGAAGGAGCAGAGCATGGGGTTGTTATTCAGTACATTGTAATTTTTTTTCATTCTGTCCTAGTGAATTCGATAGACAGTATCATATTTATTTAAGTATTATATATTCAGCAAGTAAATGCATCTTTATTTTGAAAGTCACAGAACGAATTACAGGGAGAAATTAAATAGGAAGGGGAAATGACAAAAAGATTAAGTATTTTACTAAAGGGTAGAAGTAACTACTTCAAACCACAAATCTTCAATATGCATAGGCCTGCTTCTGCAATTGGCTGGCCCTGGTCCTGTATGTGTTGTTGCATAGCTCCGTGACTTCGGGCTGTTCCCTCAAGATCTCTGTGACAGCAACTACCATTTTGTAAAGTGAGGCAGTTGTTGACAATCTCATAGACACTAAAATACAATTTATAGACATTGAGAGATATGGATTACTCCTTAGCACTTGTCATGTATTAAGCTCATAAGTGTATTGCATGTTAAACAGAGAGTAATCTAATTTCACAGTTAAATAAAGTGCTAATTTAAATTACTTTTGAAATTAAAATGTTAATGGAATAAATTTCCTGGGTCTAATAAATGAACTCTCTGCATGTTTCCCTTCCCCCACCTATGCTCTGAGTCCTGCAAGGGGATTGTGTGCTGTCTGTGTCTGCATTTTCCATGGCACCTTACATCCTGGAGCTCCTTTTATTTCAGGCTGGATTACTTTTATCTGCGGCTGTTGGGGCAGGAGGAATTAGATCCATTTTCCTGACAAGAATTTTACATGGAACACATATTTGAAAGATTAATGTAAGCAGTTGCTGCCGAAACAATTTAATCTTGCTTTCCAGAGTAATGAAAAATGAATAATCAGAAGAATAAATTGTGTCTAGGAGATAATAAATACCCCTTAAAGATCTTAGCAGGGAGGATGAATTATAGCTGGCCCCCCAGCTTAGGAGGCCATGGCCAGTTGGTTCTCAACCATATGTCTGCTGTAGCCTTAGTCTCAGAGGCTGATTCATCTCGCCTCTGTCTATCAGAGCCAAGCGCTCTGCAGTCTTCCCACTAATTTGAAACTGCAAATAGCAGTTTGTGCCAATTAGGGCAGTGTATATAGAATGCCATGAAACTCGTGTTTCCCTCCTTCTCTTGACCAGCAGCAGACCTAACGTGTCTGATGTAAGTATTCAAGATATAAACTTAACAACCTAGATTCATTAGAGTCAGTGCCTCCAGGCAGGGAGCACTGTCACATGTTTTATCCTCTGCTGTCTGTCCTTGGGTAACTCCAGAAAGATCCATAGAAGCTCATCCCTGGCATAAGTTGCCTCTGATTTACAGGACTGTTCAGAAGCAAGGATAACTCCAGATTAGTGAATTTTTCTAAGCGGATGCTTTGTGAGGTTTAGAAACCCCTCAACAACAAAGTAATCACTGTTTCACTCTTCTAGACAAAACATCTCTAAAATATACTTAAATACCAGCAGTATTCAGATTGCTAAGCAATAACATATATGATACATGTAAGAATAATAAAATTCTTCTCTTTTGGGGATGGCAGGTTAGCTGGCTTGAACTGGCTAGCTAGCCCAGATAAGCTATGAACTTGGAATCCTGGGATTTCTCATATGTGCCATTGTATCCTGCTCTAGCATTCTTTACAAAGCAGCTGTGGGGCTAAGACACCAACTTGCCTGACACACTAAGGGCTAAAAGGAACTGAGATTCTTCAGTACATCTGTGCGGCATGGTCCAGGGCACTGTTCGTCCTGCTGCTCTGAGACCCAGGAGACCCATATCATTCTATCACCAAAGAATACATCACCACACATCACCTGATAAAACCCAAGCAAATCATCCCTGCTGTGTGCAGTGTAAAAAGCAGCCCTGAAGTCTAACCAGTGAGTACTTGTGGTACAAACACAAGGACCAACTTGCATCCCCATGTAAAAAGTTGAGTGTGGTGGCAAACACTTGAAATCCAGTGCTGTGGAAGCAGAGACAAGAGGATCCCTCAGACTCATTGGCTCCAGTCTAACCCAACCTGTAGGCCCCAAGTTCCAGTGAGAGACTCTGTCTCATAAAACAGGTAGATAAGAACTGAGAACTACCACTGTGGCCTACACACACACACACACACTCACACCTGTACCCTGTGCACACATACTCATAAATAACAAGTCCTATATTATAAAGATCTCATTTTAGTTCTTTCATTCTACTTAGTTGAGATTTTGAGAATCAGTTATTGGTTGGCAAACAAGTAATGGGTTTAACTGCGACATTTCCATGCATACCACTATGATTGGTTCTTAGTCCATCTTCCATATTTCCTCCATCTCCTCCTTGATGGTCCCCTTCCTCTGCCATATTGGCATCCTGCTCTCCCGACATATACATTCCCATATCCTCTCTTTGTTTCCCACTGCCCTTCCTTTAGACTTATGTCTACTTTGTTCCTGTCATATCTATAACTACAACTATGCGAAAGATCTAGACAAGAAACATTTTCATGTTCCCTACCTTTGTACAACTCTATCTTGTCAAAGCTAGAGGCGTGACTTTGAGGGGGTCAAAAACCATCAAACAAGTCTTTTGCAAGAGGAGAGGCTTTTCTCAGGTTATTGTTCGTAAAACTAAGCTTTCCTAACTTGGCACAGCTGCTGAGGAACAGAGCTGGGATGCCAGTAGCCCAGAGAACCTAGTGCACACAGTGCTGCATTGTCAATTCCGTGTGGAACTACGAAACAATTTCTTGGCATGTGTGTTTTCTTCTAACAATTTCACCCAGCTTGGCTTTTAAGTCTGTTTCAATAGAAATGTTCAGGTTCTGTACTCTTTGGAAATATTGCCAGGATGTGGTTGAAGCTCTTGACTTTGCCATAAGAAAAGGTTGGGAAACAAAAATGAATGGCCATATGGTCTCTCATAAAAAAGAATCACCCAGTTAATTTTTCCATCATCAAGGCCAGTGTAGCAGGAGCCACATTCTAGACATGACACTCTGAGGTGTTTACTCTAGGAATTTTTCAAAAACTCAATCCTTCCTCCGTGGAAAGATGGCAATCTTCCAGTGAGCTCTCTTTTTTGGTCCTGGGTCCAGATCATGGTGATGATATTACAGGAGGAATAAAGAGGCAGAGGAGTAGGAATGAGGAAGGGAAGACCACCCTGCAAACCATCCATTCTTCTATCATTTATAAAAGGGATCATATGTGTTTTTATTTATTTTGACAATAAAACTGGGTAAAATGTCTTAGGTGTTTGATACCAACACTTGCCAAGGCTGAGACAGGGCAATCACAGGAAGTTTGAAGATAACCTGGGAAACATGTGAATCCTTATAACTGAATACATGAAGCGTGAAGAGGAAGGGGGGACTACTGAGAGATAAAGAGTACAAAGGGGATAAGAGGGAGATGACATCAGAATTGATGAACACATACAACCCTGTCTCCTGGCTTATCGCTGGGCAAAGTACCTTATGTATAAATCATAACATCTTGTTTGCAGGGGCCTGAAGAGATGGCTCAGTGGTTAATAGCACTGACTGTTCTACCAGAGGTCCTGAGTCCACTTCCAAACACATGGTGGCATACAACCATCTGTAATGGGATCTGATGTCCTCTTCTGGTGTGTCTGAAGAGAGTGGCAAGTGTACTCACATACACAAAATAAATAAAGATCTGAATGGAAATAAAAAAAATTCATGCTCATGGAAATGCAAACCAAATTTGGCAATAACTAACACACATCATGACTAATAGGTCAGAGGTGACGGACAGAGGCAGAAGAGGTGCCAAAATCTAGGCAAAATCTTCATGTAAAAGGATGCTGCCCTGTGCACAGAGCTAGCCGAGGCTCTTACTGTGAGGATACTTTCCCACTGCCTTGAGGCAGAACAGTGCTCAGTCCTGTGGAAGTGTTTGGAGGAGAAGTAGAAAGAAAGGGATAAAGAATGACTGTGGATAGCAGGAAGGGAAGTGAGCCTGCCCAGGAAGGGCCACGCTGAATGCAAGCTTATGAGGCTGTTTCAGATAAGACAAAGTGTTCAAGGTCAGGGTGGTACCTGTACCACATAGGCAGTAACTCCTGGCTCAAACTCATAGTAGTTGGTGACTTTGAATGAGTACCCCTCTCCACCGCGCTCCCCCACCCTGCCATCCTGTGGCTAATTCCATTACTTTAAAAGTGAGAAGAAAATATAGCATTTAATTTCTCAGACTGTTGTAAAGATTCAAGATTAAATCAGTTTTGGAAATGCTCAGAAGATATGCTAAGAAATACCAGTGTTCTGCAAACCTACCTGTCCAAGGTTGCATAGCCTCGGCTTCTCTGTCCAATGTGTTATTGTTTTTTCTTTGGAGGAATTGAACCTCAACTTAAGTACATTTTCACATGAGATCTGATTTAGACTTTTCTCGGGCTATGTCAATGAGAAGCTTTATGAATTAGAAGTCCAGAGCCCATTCTGACATAAAGCATTGTCATGGAAACAGTTCCTTTCCCTGTTAGGAACTGCTTCCACCCTTTATAATCTTTAAGATGCCAAATCTGTGGTATAATAAGAATGTATTAGCACAGAACACATTTTCAGGCAGAACAAAACCTTTAAATAGTCTAACATTTCTGAAGTTAGACTATAAATTGACTTTTTAGCAAAAGAGCTTGCTTAGCTTCTAAGGGCAATTTCATTCTATAAACTGCTTTTAAGTCCAGCTGTAGCTAAGGGAAGCCTGGTCTGTACCCCACCCACCACTTCAACATCAATTTAGCATCATTGTTGACTGGTAAAAGCATAGCTGCAAATAGACTGGGCATGTTCCTGGTTCCTTCCTCCATGTTCAGTTGCATCAGACTCTCAGGAATTGAATCTTCTCTTGAATTCTTCTCTTGGGTTTCTCAGGAAGAGGCTTACAGATATCACTACAGAGACAGTTAGAAATGGCAGCATGAGGTTGCTCAGGTAGCTTTTCTGTGAGTCTAGAGCCCCACAGTGCTGCGTGGCAGATGGTGCTCCATGTCTTCTATGTTCCAGCGGAGTAGAAGTTTATGTTTCATTCATCCCTCAATGAATCTTACGTAGGAGTAGGCTCTGCACTAGGTGGTTTCAGAGGCCTGCTCATCCATCCACTCATCAAGACATCATTGTGTTAGTTCCACAAAATACCTGAAGAAAGCAATTTAGGAAGAGTTTATTTTGTCTCACAGTTCAAGCACAACAGTCCATCATGGTAGGGAAATTATATAGGAAGCTATGTCATCACTAACTTGAGGCAGCTGGTTGCTTTGTGTGTACAGTCAGCAAGCAGAGAGAGATGAATGCTGATGCTCAGCCTACTTTCTCTTTTACATAATCTAGGAGCCTGGTGTGTGAAATGTTGCTACCCACATTTAGAGTTGGCCATTATAGCTCAATTAACCCAATCTGGGTGCTCTTCTCTAGCCATGCCCAGAGAAACTATGAAATACTGTTAATGATCGCCATTACTTTCAGGCTGAAAAAAATAGTGGCTGAAATATCTTTGTGAGCTATAGATGCTAAATTGTTAGATGTAGGTTATTTGAGAGCCCAAGAATTCTACAAAAACCAAACCTAGGGTTACACAAATGTATACACCATTCACAGCCACAGTACAAGCCTCCTTGCCCACTTAGTCCTGTACCATCTGTGCCCTGGGAAGAGCAGTAAGTCTAGGATTCCTATAGATGCCTCCGTGTCAAGAGATGCAGAAGTGTAGAGCCGAGCACATCACCTCTCTTTGCACTGCGTCAATGTAACAACTTGCCTGTATTTGAGATGAATGAATCAAGTATTGGAGAGAGGCCAGGATTCCATTCAGGGAAAAAAGGATCCCCATGAAAACCAGTACAAGGCGAGACTCAGATGAGAAAACCAAAGAATGGGAAAGTTGAGCAACCCGCAAAAGGCTTTCTCCTTCCTTAACACAGAAGCAAATTTGAATAGCATCTTCCCACCTCCCTATGTCTAGAGGCACCCTCATGCCAAACTAAAGAGCTGGAACTCTTTTATTGGAAGATCTGTGTTTCTCTCTTCTCTGAAATCAGATTTGTCAAATGCTCCGTGTAGCACACCTGACCCCTGTCTTCTGGAGGTCATTCATACTCTCTAATCAAAACTGAGAGTTTAGATGACTCCCACTAACAAGTAGGCATTTTACCTCTGGATTTAGCTATTTTACTCTTATGGTTCTTATCGCTTCCTTCACGTCGTGCTACCTTGGCCACTGGCTTCTTTCTTCTGAAACTGAGTGGCATGCTGGATCTCCTGACTTCCTTCCCCAAGCCTGGTCTTGGTTTACTGTAGTTGCTTTCTTAGTCATGAGTAACCACAGCACTGAGCTGTTTCAGCTGTATGCATACTCACTGTCTTGAGGTCTGAAACTAACAATTGCTTCCTTCTAATTGTATCAGCTGTCTAAACTGCACCCTCTTCAAAGACTGCAAGCCGACATGGCTCTTGCTTCAGTCTACATCAGTGCTCAGAGGATTGATTCCTGGTAGCTATGGTGGGAGGGGAGTAAAATGGAGAGGGCTTAAGGGAGAGCTTTATGAATTAACCAGAGAGTAGCACTGATGGAGAGCCTGTGTCAGTGCCTCTGGTTTCGAGAAGGTCTTGCAAACCACATATAACTACACCCAGTTAGAAACCATAAGAATTGCTGCATGAGAAGCAGAAGGGAGGGGCCTCCTGTACTAGACTGAGACAAGCGGATGTTAAATTGCAACTCCTCCAGAGTCAAGAGATGTTCCCCAAAGCCAAGAAATCCCCAAAGACTGCTTATTCCACACATGGTAATTTTAGCATCTTAAAATAGCCCTGCCTTCGTGGCTGAGCTGAACTGAGAGAGGGACAAGTTATAGACTGTATTCCCTTGAGCTGTTATTAGCAGAAAGACTTATACCACTGTAATCTTGTTTTTCAGTCTGTCCTATTTCAGGCACAGAACAGAAAATCCTGCATAACGTGAGCATCTGGATTCAGGATCCTCCAGAATTCCGGAAGGTGACACAAAGAACCTTGGTCTTTACTGGTGACAATTTACTAGTTTCAAGGGAGAAAGTGTAGGATTTTGTGTAGAATTTTGTCAGGCAATTATGCTATTTCTTCTTTCCTTCTTGACTGAGCCCTCATCAGATGATTGCCTAAGCACATGCCTATTCATTAAGGGGATTCTTCCCTACCCAAGAGTGCCCAGTGCACCCTAAAGAAGAATTCCAGCTTATTTCCAGGTTCATTGGTAGGTCACTCTGGAAAGGGTGTCCTAGGCAGTATGACTTTGGTGACAGAGCTAGGGAACACTCAGTACAGCTCAGTAGGTAGGGTTGTAACCAGCCTTCCATAGCTAACCCTGTCTTTGATTCCTTTGTGATAGCATTATTCTTTGGATTATCAAACTGGCCCTTTGGATATTTCTATGACCTTGAAAATTAGAATAATTAAGTTTCCTCTGGCACAGCAGAGACTCGATACGCGTAATTAACAGCAGCCAGAGTCCCCTGGAGACCAAATTTATGAAAGACATTAAAGGAGAAAAGAAGCAGGCCTTTCTGAGAGAGGAGAAGCAAACATTGTCATGTGAACTGCTAGTATTGGGGTGTTCTGTGTTCTGTACACATCTGTGTCTCCCAGAATTTGTTAATTCATCGTCTGTTTTATTTTTGTTTATAATACCAATCACATGAAACAGGACAGTGACTATCAGTATCTGAATCAAGGACCAGAGATAAGAACTAAAAGTTCCTTTACAGAGGGGAACAATTTAACTGTACAGTATATTAATTATTAACCTTATTGTGGGCAAAACAACTTATTTATTTGTATGTTTGTTTGTTTGTGGAAGGGCAGCTTCGAGGGTATTTTTCAGATGCAAACTACCTATATTTTGAGGCAAGGCTGCCTATTGCCCTGGAACTCATCAGGTAGGCTAGGCTAGTTGTCCAACAAGCCTTGGGGATCTCTCTGTTTTCAGCTCCTACATGCTAAGATTACAGACATCCCATGACTTCTGTCCATCAAAGTCATAATCTCATAAGACATATATTTTAGTTGTAAAATATATACTTAGCCCCCAAACAATTTTTAGACCAGAGCAATTGTATATGAGCATTTTATGTTTCCAAGCTGTGACTTCTTCTGATGTGATTTGGCTACACAATAGACATCTGAGCAGTGAATTTGATCAATCAAGTATCTTACTAAAGCCTTTGTCAGACAACTTTGATTTTTCACAGCACTGTTTTCTCTGAAGTTCCTATCATGTGTTCATTCATGGATAGGCAGATATAATTAAAAGATACACAGCTTACAAGGGTAAAGGTCTATAAATATCTCTTGATTGTTTTGATAAGCATAGGTGTTCAATTTCAGTCAATAAGAATTAAAAAAAAAAAAAAAAAGCTCCATGTGGATATGCTCTCAACCAATGAAAATGAGTGCTCCAAACTTGAAGTGATTCATTCCTCTTGGAAGTCTCAGAACAGTGTATCCATCACCTGGGTTCTGTTTTCACCTTTGGATCCTATTGGTGGGAACTGATTATAAATATTCTGAAATTGCCCAGCTGTTCATAAAGGCTAACAAAAATACAGATTACATAATGATTCTAGAAATGTTCAAGGAAACAATCCAGAAAGCACATGGTGGAATCAACAGGTGGTGAAAGTCCTTCAACATTATTAATATATTTATTCTGTGGGCTAAAATTACTGGTACAGTGGACAGAGCAGGGAACAGTTTGATAAGATTCAATCCCAGGCAGAAAAAGATTGTTGAAGTTCATTGAAAGGACATCTCACCCACTGGCTCTGCTTATATACTATGATTCTGTGTTGCTGAATGGGAAAAGTGAATATTCACTCTTTAATAGAAATGATGGAAAACTAAGAGAGGGGTAGATAAAGTGTTCCATAAACACTTACCACAGTGATCTTATCTTAATATCCATGCTTATCTCATTTTCTGTAACCACCGATGTACATCCTTGGCCCATGGTCCCCCCTTCTCTCCCCAAATCAATCACTATTGAGCATTAAGAAACAACCCAACAAGGACACTATTAAATATCTATCTTGAATTATTACCAGCATCATTAACTTTGACCCAGGACACATAGTTTTTATCCTTCATTAGAAGTGTGTTGGTTTAATCAGTACTTCAAGCTCCTTGTTTGAATAAAGTTTATTTCTTGTTACTTTCTAGATTTCAAATTAAGACCACAATAATTCCCTATTTTTTATAAGAAAATAAAGAAAGCAAGGAAGGGAAGAGATGAGGGAAGGGGAGAGAGAAGGATAGGAGATGGTAAGAGGAGGGGTAGGAGGGAGAGAAAATAGGAGAGGGAATGACACATATCTGAGGCTTCTGACCACTGTATTTTTCTTGAGAATCATACCATCCTTCAGGGTATAGCCCTTCTGTCTTTGCCATGAGAATGCTGTTTACCTATTTTCTCCAGTAACATGAATGTAAGATTGTGAAATTCCAACTATCAAAACTGTGGGACCATTTGAATCTATTCTACATTGCTAAATTCACTCTGCCGTTCATTTGTGTTGAGGCATGCTTGCAGTTTTAGCATGACTCTGTCCACAGAAGTTGTGGCTCTGACAAGCTCCTGCGCCAGCCACTTCATTAATCTTACTCTTCCAGGACACCTGCTTGCTGCTGTGTGGTGTCAGCGGATATCATAAAGTAATTATGTTGTTAATTCATGGGCTGATGTTTTCCAGGCTGAAGCATGGCTTCCTGTAGGCAGTGATCTGGGAAATCAAATCAAGGAGGCCAGGAAAAACATTGACAGTTGTCAGCTTCTGCTAGCTTAGTTGCGTGACATAACTATGGATGGAAAGAATTCCATTTGTGGAACATGGTCTCTTTCATAGCTGCAGTTCAGCAGCAATCCCGTTCTGGGGCTGACATAAGCCAAGAACTCCCCAGTGAGAGTCTGCCAGACCGGAACTCTCATTCCAACTCTTTGCTTGAGGATCTTGAACTCACTGACCTTCAGTGCTCTTATTAGCATGAGGAGTGATAACAGAGTCTATATCAGACGCAAAATCTTAGCCCGGGACATTCAATAGATGTTAGCTTCTGTTATTTAGTACATGACTGCTTTTACTTAGTGATACTGACAAGCTACTTAGAGAAAATGGTACGATTTTACCTTAGAGTCTAAAAGCAAAGAAATACAAAACAAAGGGTGAAGGGGAGACAGACCAGACATGGATGGCCTTGAATCTTAAGAACCTGAAAATGTTGCCTTTTAATTTTTCATGGTGATCTGAAGGATTTAGATGAAGTTCTTTGCTCTACTGCCTCCCAAGTGGCCTTGGGCAGGTTACTGCACAATACGATTCTTCTAACAGACATTGAGTATCCACTTGGTGATTCACTACAGGCATGAAACCATTCCTGGCCCACTATAGAAGCCCAAAATGAAGTAACCATGGTTCTTTATAGTAATGCCATTGCTTATGCAGTTGTACTTTCACTGAGAAAGCTGATCTAACATAGAAAATAGTGAGCAACCTATAATTCGCTGCCATACACTGTGCATGAGGGCTTGTGTATACAAAGATAGAATATAGATAGATATAGACATGTGGTAGATAGATAGATGATAGATAGATAGATAGTAGATAGATAGATAGATAGATAGATATGATGGATGGATGGATGGATGGATGGATGGATGGATGGATAGATACATACATACATACATACATACATACATACATACATACATACATACATAGATGATAGGCTAAAAACATTAATTTTAAACTTTTTTACCTATAAAAGTTTGTTATCATTTCTTCCTTCAATGACCTGAAAAATAAGGCAAAGTCACAACACAAAATGTTTTACATGTTTTCTGATTATAACATCAATGAAAGGACGTTGCAAACAAATTACAAAATATAGATACACAAAGAAGGAAAGGACAGACCAGACCCATAATGGTACTGTTCTGGCTTAGCTACTGTGAGTACCTCCCTGTGCTAGCTTCTTATATGATACTCTTCGTA
Organism: Mastomys natalensis; assembly: GCA_021653895.1. Taxonomy (NCBI): domain Eukaryota; kingdom Metazoa; phylum Chordata; class Mammalia; order Rodentia; family Muridae; genus Mastomys; species Mastomys natalensis. The sequence continues at coordinate 408,116 of JAJTUV010000955.1, read as the reverse complement.
TGTTTATATCACTTGACAAAAAAGAATTATGTTACATGAACTATTTACAATCTAGCCTATTGTTTTGGTGCGTATCCTAGAGACATACCTGGAACACATTATGTAAACCAAACTGTCTCAAACTGTGTCAATCCTGCCCTCTACCTTCTGATCTGAGTTAATAGGTGCAACCTATCTTGCACTTGGTGATACATTATGTACTATTTTTTTATTACAATGTTTCTCAACAACACTGTGTGAGAGACAACATTATTTTATTGTACTAATATAGTAGAACTTATTACAGGGTCTCCAATGCTGGATATGGAGAACTTGTCTTTGTATGCTATGGTAACTAGTTCTAAAATGGAATCTCAAACCTACACAGCCTTAAAGACTGTTGTGGTGTTATGCTATCTCTGAAGTCCTTAAGAAAATTCATGGTTGGGTCTACAGCCAAAAGTTGTTAAAGTCAGTGTTGTGGTTGATTCATGTTCTGGACAGGAGAAGATATCAGAACTGAAGATGTTAGCTCCAGCCAGTAAGGCCTTGGTCACAGGGCAAGTGGAGTATGTGTGAGAACAGTTAGGCAAGCTAAGAATGTCTTCAGTCTTGGATTACTCCTGGGAAGGCCTGCACTTGTTAGAAACAGTCTTCCTGGAAGTGCAATCTTTTGACTTGCTCAGTAGCTTTGAGCACCAAGAATTTTGCTACCTGGGATGCTGGGGAAGCAAGTAGTTCTGGAAATAAACCTGTTTTGAATAGTTAGAAAGGAAAGACATTTCTACTTGGGATGGGAAGTTATATGTACAATTTGATATGGTTTTCACTTATGAACTCTGAGGAACAGATAAGAGATTGCATCCTTTATTCCACTCTAAGAAATCTCTGGTAAGTGACTGTGATTTGCTTTTCCAATTATGACTAGGCCACCCAAGGTTATCTGTGGAAAAGGGAGGGGGGGCACTAATCAATTACCATCACTGAAGATCTTTCTCTTTTTACATTTATTATTATTTTGAGTGTATACATTGCTGTATGGTCATACACATGTGTGCGTAGGTATTTAATGCATGTTGTGAGTGTGGAAGGCAGAGGATAACCTTGGGTCTCAGATTTGAAGTGCCTTGCACATTTTGGGTTGATATAGGGTTTCTCACTGGCCTGGAACTTTACCAATAGGCCAGAATTTCAGAGATCCTCCCATCTCTGCCTCCCATTTTCCCTTCACTGGTATTTAAATTGTGTTTCTCCACCTCTGGATTTTTGCATAGGCTCTGGGGATTCAAATTATTTTCCTCATATTTTCAAGGTCAGAAGCTGAGGTATTTGTCTAAAATACTCCATCTTTGTCTAAAAAAATCCATTAAAATCATTATAGAACATCACATTAATATTTCATATTAATACTTTTTAATTTTGTCAAATGTAAAAATAAACATATTTTAGCCCAATAGGGATAACTATGTCTCACCTAACTAATAGTTAAAAATAAAGCCTCACATTCTATTGCAAAGTATCTTATGACCAAAACACTTTGGTTCTAACCCACAACTACTTGTGGCTAGGTGACCTCTGTTTCTTTTTTCATGCCACAGTCTATGGCTGTGGTAAGATTATGGCTTTCCAGTTGTGTGCTTTAAAAAATTTAACTAATGAAATGTTGATGCATTTTTGCCCTTGAAGACAGGAAACAATAATCAAACCCACTCAGGGCTAACTGGTAAAATAATGGCAGCTGCAACGCCTATTAATCTGTGTTTGAAGTGATATTGGCCCACTGGTTCCAGGTCCTGGCGTCTCCTTATACTCTTTGTCCTTCTGTATGGGTTTATATAACTCTATTTAATACTTATTGCAAAAATATTTTCTTTAAATTTCCACAGATTAGAATATCTATTTTTCTGTAACTTACTCAATGGAGGAGATTTGTCATATTAGAATGAGTGCAAGCTTGTATTTGGTAATTCGCAGGGAAGACCAGAAGCCAGCACTCCGGAATCTAGCACTGAGGTCAGCACCCCTTATTTCTGCTGTTGTTCCCTTCCCACTTACCAATTTCCAAGGTGAAGTAGGACATTGTGATTGTGGCTTTAGGGAGATAAGTGTCTTTCATTAGCATTTCCAAGGGAAGAGTTTCTGTGTTGTAGGTTCTTAATAATATATGAGACATACTATACTAAGAAATCCTAAGATGCGGTGAGATGTCACTTTTTCTTTGGTCTAAGAGAGCTGTGAGGAGGGATGGAGACCATTTCTACAAATATCACATCAGTGTCCCTCTCTGTAATCTTACCTCAGTGTCTATCCGCTCCCTTCATTCTGCAAGATTGGTCAGTCAACTTTGTACTTACTTCCAGAGGAGCTCCAGGTGGCCATTCTCAGATGTTTTCATGGCAGCTGGAGTGAGCAAGAGCATGCGATTTGGTCAGGAGTGACAATTCCCAGTCCCTTGCTTCTTCTTCCTAGCTTTGTAGACTGGATAAGTCTCAACATATCCTGTCCATCCATGGCATTGGATGCCTAACAGCTGGGAAAAGGGCTGATTCCATTCAGTAAACTCCAGTGAGTTCTCAAGCTCTCTGACTCCTCTGCCTATGTCTGGAAGAGGAAATGCTCAGAAATACTGCACAACAGATTGATTGTAAAGCATTGCATTCATAGACTCAGCCCAACATTTATTTAATTTAGAAAGTTGATGTCTCATTCACTCCTTAGCTCTTTGAGAATGGAGCAAATGCCCTGCAAATTGATAGAATAGCCAAAAGTGAGTTGGTGTCATCATGCACACATTCTATGTGATCAGACATCAAACCCACAGTTCCCTGGTGCCTAAGAACTGGAGTTTACCTACTACTGCATAGCGTCAAATGCCTTTGCATTCCCCTCCCTGCTTTTTCATGCCTTAGGCTCCTTCTGTAGAATGATATTCAGTAAGAGGAGCTATAATTAGCACAAGCCAAAGAAGAAACTTCTTCCTTTGTTTGATCTTTGGCCCCAGGTTTGTTGCTGTCAAGGTTCTATTTGCTACCCAATGTCAGAATGTGTCTTCTCCCTCACCAGTGACATCTGCCTTGGGTATCTGTGTGACAACTTCGTGTTACAGTGCTCTGTAAAGTAAGGCCTGGGAACTGTTTTCAGTATCACTTCAAAGGGCAAGAGATGTTGAAACAGCTATTGAATCTGTGTATTAGGAGAGGATAGATAACTAAGCTCCTGACTGGTTCCCAGCAGGATGTTTTTATTTTCTAACGGTCTTCAAAGGGCCCTGCCATCTGGGAAATCAGAATTCTGTTGAAGCATGTCCCCAGTTACTACTTTACTGTGTTCTGCACAGGTCCACCCCTAAGCACTGGCAGCAATGGGGCTGGCCTAAGCACACAGCTGTCAGAATCACACATCGGAATGATTGGCAGTGATGCTTCCTTATCTGTGACAGTATTTGGTGGCTCGGATTACATTTTTTTTAAAGACAATGGTCTTGTTATGAGGCAGGAGCATTTGGAAGAAATGATAAACACTGTGAAAGCAGAGTTAGAAAGTGCATTTGTATATGGGGTGGCTCAGTGATAGCTTGCTAGACGCACACTCTCACTATTGCCTACAGGCCAAATGGAGGAGATTTAATGCTCCATCTCAAGGGCGAGATCTAAGCATCCTATGAGAGCATCCTCACCCATGTCACAACACATGCCTGGTGCCTCCACTGTGTCATGGTGTCGTATATCTAAAGCATAACCATCTTGGAGACATGTTCTGGAAAACTTTTCTTTCACTTGAACATTTCTATAGAAGATAGAGGGCCCTCTCCTAGGTGAACTGCAATTATTGCCCTATAGGTACATGGGAAAATCACCCAAAATGCAGACAGGAGGAGGACAGAAGGCCATTATTGTTCTGAACTGTGCAAACCACAGGAAAGAATGCTACTGTTATTGAGGCTTGTGGCTATTGGGGCTTAAAGGAAAAATCAGTAGTGCTGATCTTGTCCTAGTAAAATAATGTATCGTTTTAGTGGATTCTGTTTTTAGATCTTAATGTTGCAACACTGTGTTATTTAGCTAAATTATGTGGAATTTTTTTCTTTAGCACTTAACTTTCTTACCCTGGGAAGTTATCCACTTGTCTTCCCATCTTCCCAGCCTTTCTGAAAGGTCTGTTGCACTTTCCTCAGGCAACACCAGAAAGAATGGCTTTCTCTACACTGCCTCCACTGCCCAGATGTTGGCCTGGTGATGGGACAGAAATCGAATCAGATGTAGTCCCCACATTTATGTAGTTAATGATCTGGAAGTACTAATAGGCAAAATCAGATTAAACACATTTAAAATTAGAGTAAACACATTTATAAAAATTAGAGGAAAGTCATTTATGAATTTTTTTTTCACAGCATGAAAAGTGCTATGAAGCCATAGACTTGGCAAGAGTTTAAAAGGCTTGGACTAGAGTGGTGTCAAAACTAGAACCATTTGATCTGAGGGTTCAGCCTGCACTGACAAGGCTGAGACATTGCAAGATGATGGGGGCAGAGCACTGCAAGCACAGGGCACTCTGAGGGTCAATCCCCACAGAAAGACACTTATTCAGAGAGTGTTCAGAGGCCAAGAGAGGGAGGTGGGAACCCAGCAATGTGCCCAGGGTGAGGTCAAAGCAACTCTCAGTAAACAAGCAGTTAAAGGGGAAATTCAGAAGTCTGAAGAGAAGCCTCGTGGCCTAAGGAGACATCTCTGAGAAACAGTCTCATACTTCTTCCTCCATAGCTGCCCCTGATCTTAGAGCACATGGCTGTTTGATTAAGATACTGGCTGCTTTTGCAGAGGTCCCTGGTTTGATTCCCAGTACCCACATGGTGGTTTACAATTGTTTATAACCCCATTCCTGGCGTTCTGATACATTCTTCTGGCTTCTGTGGACACTGCATATACATGGTGCACAGACACACATGCTGGCAAAACATCCAAATGCAAACTTTTTTAAAAACTTAAATAATAATGTATTGGGAATCTTAAAAGATTGTTTTCTCTTTCCACAGTGAGTCTTATGATCAGAATACTGTGGTCTTTAAATATGTAAACATTTAATGGTGATTTCTTTTCTTACGAATTACATTTCCTCTTGACTTATGAAGATGATACCAGATCATCTCTTCTGTAAGGGTTTACTAGAAAGGATTTGGTGTTGCTCTTGTTTATGAATCTACAGAGGAAGGTGGGAAATGGCATAATAAGTAACATGGAATGAAGAGCTAAGGATCCATCAGAAGTCAGAGCACTCCTGAGGCAGCCTCCTTTCTCATCCTCTGATGAACCTTCCTGCATGTGCTGCCTGCTGTATTCACCCCATCCCTCTACTCTTCTTCTAAAAGACTTCCCATACAAAAATTATAATCAGCTTTCATATGTTAACCCACATTAGGTCACTGACTCCTCTCCCCCAACACATTTCATGTGTTAGGGAATAGAATTCAAGTAAATATAAAACATTGTTAATACAGTGTTTGTCTCTACCCCTGCTCGATAATCTTTCAGCATTTTCTCGCTCTCTTCGTTCTTGAGGGAGTCACCACCACACTGTAGTCAACTCTGTCACCCATGTGGCATCCTTCATGCCCTTCGGTCTTCTTTTTTTATAGACATACATTGAAGCTGGTGTGATCAGAGCAGGATTATGTACCCAGGTCTATGCCAGGCATATGAAGGTTCTCTCCATGTTGGAGTAAAGCATTCCAAAGGAGTCAACGTGCTCTGTGAGCTTGGCTTATTGGGAGGTTTATTCTTCCTGGGTACTTTGAAAGCTTCATATCAATGCTAAAACTTAAAATTGCCCAATAACATGCGATATTGACTCAATATATTTTATATGTTGTTTGTGAAATACAGTTTCTGGAATGTTCTCATTTCGTGCTGTTCTATTTTGGATAGATGCATAGAAGATACTTTTTAGCATCTTATTGTATCTTTAGTGTGTGTGCATACCAGTGTGTATGCAATTATTCAGAATGATTAGCATAGATGACTCAGAACAAAACAGTCTATAGCAGTCGCAGCTATAGTCATCAGCTCCGGGCAGGACCTGGTGGCAGTCTAAAGACCTTCAAGTCCACTTCCATGTCTATTGGGTGTGATGGAGACCAATAAATACCTGATGGTATTGTGAAAGCATGTGAAAAAGCCATGGAATGCACCATTTGTTATAGGTGCTGAAAAATAATAAGTGCTCAGTCTCTGGTAGCTGTTTTTGTTAGCATCAGAAATTGCCTTGAGGAGTTTGTTATAGTTCCTAGATTTTGGGTCCCTCAGAGACCCACTCAGTCTGCTCTTCTAGATAATTCTCAGCATCTGTGCATCTAGCAAGCATTCTACATACTCTTGCCAAGGTAACCTGGCATCATGTCTTTACCAGGACTTGTCAGCTACAGGGCTGGAAAAGAGAAGGCCTGGACTTGAAGGTTACAAACCACAGAAGGAAGGTGCCCTTGTCACCCTCTGCCAGCTACTTCCCTCTTGACAACTCTGATGTTTACATGATTCCCCTAACTCTTGGTTTTTTAATCTTTGAAGAACATGTATTATTCTTTCATGATTTGGGAAAACTACACAGATGTTCCATCGCAAGCACACAGTACATGGTTAGTGGACAAGCGAGCATGGCTGTTGTCCTCACAAGCATCGACTTGTGCTGAGAATACAGGGAATATATGAGCTTTCAATTTTGCAGCAAGAGGATAGGAAAGGACTAGCGCTTTAGTGTAGAATAACACCCAATGGTTGGAAAAGACCTTTAAATTTAAAGTCCTTTCATGTGGTAAAAGAAGTGTCCTCTAGCATTTCCCTCAAATGGCACTCCTCTAAGTGACAAGTCTGTCACATGTCACAGCAAATGAAAGCATGCTTTCTTGTTATTGATTCTTTCAGAGAGGTCCCTGTGGATCCCCACAGAGTAAGTCTCAACCTTGGACCAAGTTTCTGTCTTAAAGTATCTGAAGGCAATGTCATATTTACTCCCTACTCTAATTTTCAAGTCAGCATGATCTGATTCTCACTTAGCAGGACTGCTGCTTCTCTGTGCCCTGTTCAGCTGCCATGGGCACCAAGATTCCCCTCGGCCTTGGGGAAGCTTTGACAAAAGGCTTTGTGACTGGCACTGATGCCTCAGAAGAAGTGTGTGCACACCCCCTCTTCAAAGGCCTCTGAAGGAACAAATTGGCTGCTGATGTCAAAGTAGAGAGATCTGGTAATTGTGAGAGAATATGAGAAGAATGGGTATAAAAAAACCAGTGCTCCTTAGCAGCTCTTAGAATATCCGCAGCCTTCATTTACGCCTCCAATTTCTGTTTAAAAGTCATTTCTTTGGAATGTTGAAATATTCCTAGCACATAAAGCCTGTCTGCTTCACTATGTCTGTAAGAAATGAAAACTCTCAGGGGCTATGTGAGAGGACAATGCCAGTTAGAGCTGGGAGCTAATGAGACGGCCGAGGCAGACATTTGATAAGCTTTGTCATCTTTTTGTCTGAAGATCATAGACTTCGCATTTTAATTTACTACACATAATGCTTTCTTAATGAGTTCCAGTGGATGGCCATTGAAACATGCCAGAGCAGATGCCGACGTGATTACGGGAGGGTGGAAAGCATTTATTTGATTTACGCGATACGCAGTTAGAGTAACTAATATCTGTAGCTAGGGTACAATAACAGCATAGAAAAAAACCATTAGTATTACTGTTGGTAGGAGAAAGGTGCTAAATCAATTTATTTTCTTTCCTATACGTGTGAAAACTACTAAATGTGAGCTAATGGAATTGCATGTTGAACGGTGAATGTCTTGCTAGACTCTGGTTCACTTTGTGCCAGAAAGTTCATATTAAGCCAATGCAATTATCAGAATTATTTTTTAAGTGAAAATTGATTTGAGGCTTCCTAGTAATGATTTTGGCTATGTTATAAAGCACTGCCCTCCAAAATAAGTGGGGTCTAGAGAAATGATTGAAGCTAATCTCAATGAGTAAACCATGGGCAAAGTCACAGATGTAATGATGACGTCACAAGAGTGACCCAGGAAATTTCTCAGACATTATGTAATAATGTTCTTAAGAGTGCTATACCTTAGATATGGTTCCTACCTTCCTTATGGGAAGCCAAGGGATAATACTTCTTCGAAATCTTATCAAAGGAGCTAGGCAGATGCACTCAGTCACACCTGCATATGCTCAGTAGCTGGGCATTTATTGCTTGGGATTTGCCTGTTGGATGTCACAAGTCCCTTATTCCTATGGCTATGTCCTTTGCTCTGTACATAGTCCAAAGTGACCTACCCAATAATGACATTGGTCAGCACCAAGTGTGTTGTCCAGGCTTGTTCTAGGCTGATGGATCCTCATGTCCTAAGCCCCCGGAGCTCTGTACTTCTATGTTAACGAAAGTGTTCATGGGAATTCAGCAGTCTGTACATAAGCCTTATGCATCAAATAGTTATCTGAGTTAAGAAGTCTTGAAATGCATGGGACAAGAGAGCATGTCACACAGGGAACACATATAACAGAAGGGTTACATCCTCAGAAGGGTTCAGACAGTGCCTCCTGACCAGATATTTTGACATTTTAATGGTCAAAAGGTACACAGAATCAACCTTGGAGCCTGAGTATGGCCTCAGGAAGACCAGTGAGTTTCTCATTCAGTTTCTCCTGGTATGGTCAATGAGTCAACAGAACTTTGAGGATTTTGACTTTTAGACCCATGAAGAAAGCAGGAATGTTAGCCTTTTACTCACCAAAGAGTAGCTATTTAAAATAACTCACTGTCATGTGTGTTGTAGGAATTTGGTGTTCCATTCTCTAGGCAAAAGTACACATTTGTGTCATAAAATAGATTAGATCAGAATATAGTTGGGCTGGCCGAGTGTCTACAGCTGGTATCCACTACTTCTCCCTCTCCCTATGAGATGATAGAGTTATAACAGCAAGTGACTGGAGGGTACTCAGAGACTTTAGCAGTCTCTCTAAATCATATTTTCCCTGATAATTTATCTTTTCATTTTTCAGAACATAAACAACTAACATGTCTTTTTAATCTCAAAATAATTTTCAAATGTATTCTGAATTTTAGAGGCAAATACTAATTTCACCACATAGTTTCATTGTCTAGCAGAGTTGTAACTTTATGAACCATCAGACCAATCTAGGTCATCTTGTATATTATAGACAATTAAGAGTGAAAAGCCAGGCCTGTGTGGTCCTGATGGTTACAGCTGAAAACCTAAAATTGTTCAGGAACTCATAAATTAGCCCTGCTTAATGTTTATGAAGATAATTAGGGGAAGATTGCTTCAAAGTAATAACTATTATAAAATGAGACATTTTTTTAAAAATCCTGGTTTATAAAGCATTCATTTGCCTTCAAGAATTTGGGGGTCTGATTTATAAGATGATTCACCATCTGTCTCCTTTTGGCCAAACAAAGGGAAAAATGGTTAGATTCTATTTTAGGAGCTGAATTAAAATAGTAACGGTACATTTTATACAAGCAAAACGTAGAGGGAGCTAGTATTTGCCATTGACCATGAGTCCTCTTTTCTGTAATGTTCCAAATATATTAAATTGAAAGAAATAAAATTGGATATGGAAAAAAGGAGATCTTGAAAAATGTTGCCAATAGACTATATGCATGTATACATGTACTTGTGAGTGTGCCTCTGTGTGGGGGTGTGGGGGGGTACATATGGGGACAGGGTAGGTGTGGGAGCCGATGGCATGCATGTGGAGGCCAGAGTTCTTTTCCTGGATATTATTTCTCAGGAGCTATCTACCTTGTTCTTTTTGTTGTTTATTTGTTTGTTTATGTTTGTTGTTGAAATATCATCTCTCCTTGGGCCCTGGGGCTCAATAGGCAGTGTGGCTGGACACCTGTCTTGGCAGCCCCACATTAAGATGACAAACACACCACTGTACTTGCCTTTTATGTGGGTGCTGGAGCTTGAACTCAGGCCCCCTGCTTGTACAGCAAGCACTTGCCCAGTTCCCTGTCACTAGGCCTGTAATCAGTGCTTCCCAGGTTTTGTTTTATTTTTATTGCAGTTGTTGTGTATGTGGAAACTATTGTACAAATCTAATTTCAGATTTAAAAGTAATCACTCTAGTTCTATGATTAATAACATTTTACTTCTTAGTGAATCTGGTAGACTCCTCAAATGGTTTGCTCTCATTATCTCTAAAGGCCCAATAGTCATCAAGCCCCTTATGTGCTATTATCCCCATCCTTGTGATAAATGCTTTGAAAGCACAATGATTCAGTAATTGTCCCAAGGCTTAGTTCAGCTTTGTCTGCTTCTAAAGACTCTTTCATTCTTACTTGATTTTAAGTCTGCCAAAATTATTGGTCAATTATAAGTGCACACCTCATAAATGGAAGACAGTTATTCTAGTGTTGCAGGCCACCATGACTGAGGTCATGATGGGTTTTGAGTCACTTCTCTCATTCAAGTGGAATTGCTACTCTGTTATTAGTCACATAACATGAACTATACATGCTGTCCCATAACCCTTGGAATCTAGTTCTGGCCATGGTTCCAAATTTATGTGGAGTCTAAATCACCTTAAATCATTCTGAAATCTGAGCTTGGGCCTAGAAGCCACATGCCCATTCATGGTGTGAGGACAAACTACCTTTCCCCACCTCTAGTCTATTGGACTAGATAGTCTCATCTATCTTATTTAGATTGTGAGACTTTTGGGAAGGTGGAGCCTGATGGATGTGGAACCCACAGGACTCCATGGTTATCATTTTCCATTAGGTGAGACAGCAGTGATCTGAGGTGATCATTTCCTGAGTGTTTGTCTGACATGTCTGGCCTCAGACACCGAAGTCCTGTACATGTGTCTGCGCGGGTCTTATTTCAGTTTTCACCATGACTTGTGATTGAGTGCTATCCACTCTCTAGTGCTTCGATTATTTTTTCTCACATATTCCAATCCTGAGTCTTCCTAATATATTTACCTGAAAATCATTTGTAAAAGGAGTCGTGTGCTTCTTGGAAATTTCAGAAAGGGAAATCAATAAGGTTGAGAGAAAGGTAGAGTTAGTGTTAACAAATTAGCACTCGCACTGTATAAAAGAAAATCTAACATAGTCAACAAAACATTTTTTGTTTTGCTTAAACCAAATAAAAATGGTCAAATGTTTCATTTCAACATTTTATTCAGGAGAAAACTAAAATATTCACTGAATTTCAAGAAACATCACATATCCAGAAAATTGTCAAAGTGTACTTGAGTCTAAACAATCAGTTTTAAGGCTGTGAAAAAAAAGGGAAACTTAGGTTATTATGGGAAGGTTACAAGCATCTTAGGGGCTTTGGAGGACTTGGAGATATCCAGGAAAGCACAGGTGACATATACTTAAGCAAACCATTCCCTAAGAAAACACCCCTTCATGTGCACAAAGAGTATTATAATATTGCTTCTAACAGAAAGAAACTGGAAAGAAGCCAAGACTCAGGCTTGATTGTCAATACATCAAAACAAAGTCAAACCAACCAAAGCAAAGCCTGAGCTACTAACATGTTCTTACCCAAATCCATGTCAGTAGAAACACAGCATAACTGCCGTGGCCCCCACCCTGCTCACCAGGAATTAGCTTTTTCCTATGCAGCTAACAAATGTGCTTGGACTGAATCCTTCCAGAGACGCTGAGAAATGGACATCCTTTCCATTTGGCATTTGAGGTTGCTCTTGATCAAAGCAAAGCACACTTCTCATCTCTCATACTACCTAGTGTTGTCGCGTACTAAAAAAGACAAGAAAAGAGAAGGAAATGCTGCTAGCTTTTCTGAGTGCTTCTGTTTCACCAGTCCATTTATCCTTTAAGACTTAAATGTAAATGCTGGGGGGAAGTCTTTCCATTGCTTCTGCAGCCTGAATGTGCTTGCATCCCTGCATGGTATCACTGTCTGCACATGGTGGCCCTTCGTATGTGTGTCGACCTCTCTAATTAGGCTTATAAGCTTCTTAGAGTGAGGGATTGCATTCTTCATGTTTGTATACTTAATTGGCATAGTACTTACTGTAGAGAAGGCACTCAGTCAATGTTTGTTAATTTAATTGGAATTAGCAATGTTCTTAGTTGTGTGTGTATTGTATGTGGGAGTGTGAGGGGGTTAAAGAAGGAGGAGACACCAAGTCAGTTAAATACATCCATATTTTTAAAGCATTTGCTTTTGACATTTCGTGTTTCCTTGGAGAATATTTTTAGTAGATGACAAAGACTTTTAAGTTCTACCCAGTTTTCATAGAATTTGGAATGCCACCTGATTTAGCTTTACTACCAAATTTAGTAAGGGAGCAAGCTTTGCTTCCTTTATTTTAAGTATCAACATAGAGAGGAGTGGATTACATTTTAGGACCTGTTCCTAAGAATAAGTACTGCAAATCTCTCCATATGTTTATGGGACAATTGTTTCATTTGTTTTTTTATTTAAATTCAATACCATCTTAAAGACGAAGGCCTGAGGGGACATGGGTTAGGCATCTCTTCTTCAGGAGATGAAAGGATTTTGGGCCAATAATCTGTTCTATGGAGAACTGCTCTGTAACTACAAGGACTGAAAGAGGAAACTCACAATGTACCTTTTCACCCAGATAAAGAAATATTCATTCTTGGGGGTGGCATGGTAGCTCAGCAGATCCAAGGTACTTGGTGTCAAACCTGAAGACCTCAGTTCAGTTCCTGAGATTCACATGGTTGAAGACAAGTACTAATTCCCTTCAATTGTCCTCTGAACTCACATGCACAGAACACTACACATAACACACATACACAGAGCGGGGAAAGAAAGAGGGTGGGAGAGGGAGATGGAGAGAGAAAATGAGAAATTATTTATTCCTATAATCATAGACTAGAGTGAGGCCTAGGCCATGACATCTAGGAAGATATTCATTGGAAGACAGAGTAGTGATCTCCACAGGCATCCACATAATTGTTTGGGATCCATTGTCAGCCTAGGTTTATTTCAGGATGCTTCTACCACTTGCTTGCCTGACTAACTGATTGACTGGTTGATTTGATTGATTGAGTGAATGTTTGTATATGTGGCTGTGTGTGCACACATGGATGTGTGCATGTTTATATGTGTGTATGTATGAGAGAGTGAATATGTATACATGTTTGTACTTGTATTTGTGCATGTGTGGCTTCTTTGTGTGTGTATGTTCATGTATATCTAATTTCTTGGAGCCTCATGCAAGAGTCTCCTTGTTTCCTAGTAATCCTCTTGTCAAGTACAGTATAGTTATCCATAGTGAGGCTCTGTGAAAAAGTTGTACAAGCTTCCAGCTATTATACCCAACAATATTGTTCGGACTTATATATCAGTGGGAAGGGCACAGATTCTACCTGGGTAGAATTGGTCAGAACTCTTGTGCTGAATATGGGCCATGCAAGAGGAAGTGACTAACCATCATCTTAGCTCTTAAAATGCTTAGAACACAGGGTGGAAGGACTGCAGGCTCTGGGCAAGTGACTACAGGGCAAGGAACATCCCTGTGATTAAGAGACTCCGGTGGCCTAGAACAAGAGTAACTACTGGAAACCAGGTCCAAAGGAAATGTCTCCAAATATGAATATGATACCAACACGAAAACCAGAGCTTGAGTAGGAGCTAGGGAGGAGGGTGAGTTGCTTCTTTGGGCAAATTGGTGACCCTGGAAAACGCTGGCCCCATGTGACTTCAAGGCTGTTGAGCTTGAAGAAGATAGCCAGAGAGAAGCTCTAGAGAGAGCACACAATGTGCTTCATTGTCTCTCTAGCATCTTGTTCTCATTGATGGATTTGATTCATGTTTTTCTCAATTTGGAAAAATTCTAGTAAAGTTTTCCTACCGACTTGCCCTGGTAAGCTTTAGGGAACAATCCCTTTCAATACAGTTCTCCCTGTTACAATATCCCCTAGACAGCAGTAGCTGTTTTAGGCTTCGTCACCACCCATTGATTTAAGCTGATGCTGTTGTTGTTGCTGTTTTTATGGCTGTCATTGTTGCTGTTGTCATGGTTGTGGTTGTTGTTTTCTTTCTGTTTCCTCACAGTCATTCTGATTTAGTCCTTGGATGTGGGACTATGACTCTTTCTAGTTTCTGGAGGTACTGCTCCTCACTTCTCCTGTCTGTCTGGAGAGTATGGGACCAGCATGGTTGTCCTTATCCTATGCTGTTCTTAGTAGCTTCTTCTAAAACAGGACTAACCTCTCAGCAAAGAACCCCATATACCAGGCCTCACTTGTTGGCCATTCTTTTCAAGCTCTTTTGCTTGTTTGGTTGGTTTGTTTTGGTGGTGGTGGTGGTGGTGGTGAGTTTTGTTTTGGTTTTTGCTTGTTTGTTGTTCATTTGTTTTTTGTTTTGGGTCACTTAAGAACAACAAGTGAAGATGTACCCTGGCCTATTTTTCCCAGTGGGAGCCGTGTCAGAAGTAAGACAATATTTCAGAAAGAAGCTAATATTCATCAGAAAAAAATAGTAAGATTTACCTATAGAGTTAAAGCCTGGGGTTCCCAGTTTCTATCACTGCAAAATGTAGTTTGCAATAGTTCTTCAGGCCTTCTTGACAGAGAAAGACAAAACATAAGAGCAACCAAAGAACACTTCAAGAGAGCAACAAACAGATGAGTTCTCCCAAGTTCTATGAGGATGCATAGTACCTTCTTGCTTGTGAATGGCCATATAGAGCTTTGTATGGTAACTCTAAAGCCATAGAATAGAATCATCATGAAAGATAAATTGAAAATTATTTTTAGGGAGTCACTTTCATATCAACCTTTATCAAAAGTTTTTGTGGAGAGAAGAGGCTGTGAAACAAAGTGTAAAGGGAAGATATAAAATGGCAAAACTAGTGTAGAGCAAAGAAAGATGCTTCAGTGATTTATGAGACAAATTAAGTGACAGAAAAGCTCTCTTTCAAGGTTCATGTGTCTGGAGGTAGCTGACTAGGCAGTAGACAAACATATAGACTCACGTGCATACACAAACACACACAGAGGGAAAGGGAGAGACTGACAGACAGAGACAGAGAGACAAAAATAAAGACAGAGAGGCAGAGAGGGGAACAGTGACAGAGAGACAGAGAGAGAAAAAGAGAAATTGAGGCAGAGTGACAGAAAGAAAAGGGAAGAGAGGGAAGGATGCGTGCAAGTATGTGTTTATGATGGGGGAGTGTAAGGTGAAGGATAGGAGAAAACTCCAGGGCTAAATAGATACACAGATAACTGGTAACTACACAGAATTGAGCAAACTTGTTGAATGACACTGACCAGCAAAGCAACTGTTCGTTTAAGGTTATGTTCACTGGTTTAGCTGTATTCTGTGGGGACCACTTGATAACAACTGCCCAGGTACATATGCTCATAGCAGTATTTGTCATTTATGTAACTCAGTTTAAAAACCATTCTTATGATACATCTAAGCACATTCCAATCACAAGAAAAAACACATCCAGTTCAATTTGCTTCTGTCTTTCCTATCTTATCATGGAGGCAAAAAGATTTCATAGACCAGCAAGTTGCTTACATACTACCTGTTTCACACCTATAGGAAGTCAAGTCCAAAGGCTGTGACAACTGTCTCTGCAGAAAGTGAGGGTGGCAGACACTGAAATACACTCTCAAATCACAGTAGGTAGGCTATGCAGCTCCAGTGTGAAATGTCCCCAGGCCATTCCTGCCCAACTGGTGGAACTATTCCTAGAGATTGTATACCACTTGGGGGATGGAGCCTAGCTTCAGGAAATGGGTTGTTGGCAGCTGGGCCTTTAGTTTTATAGTCTGGCCTCATTTCTTTGCACCCCTCTGCTTCTTGGTTTGGGAAGAGATGTGTCAGTGGCCTCTTGTTTCTGTCACCACAGATGAGTTGGCCGCACCAGCATGATTTTCCTGCCATGTAGGACTTCTGCCCACACAAACTCTGAGCCAAAGTAAACCTCTCTACCCTCAAGTCTCTTCACAGTGAGATATAAAATAACTAAAATATGCATTTGCTGATATGTGAGAATGGAATATTTAGCCCTTATTTTTGTGAAGGTTATAAACATTATAAACTAGGAGGGTTAGAAGGATCCACAAGAATGGAGAAACCCATGGCCACTAAACTATGACAAATAATCATAATACTATTGATCAAATAAGCCAGTTGAAAACAAAGTATAAAACTAAATTCCTTCTTGAACATGGTAGCACCTGCCAGCATCATGTCTTCCCTGTAACATGTTCCTCTGCTTGTTTATTTCTTCTGCCCCCATAACCAACATTGGAGCTCCTGCCTTGTGTAGAAGGCCAGAAGCCAGAGGGGTAATACAAAGTATAATGGGATCTGCTCGCTCTGGTGAGCCTTTCTCCATGTGCTCTTGTTTAGACTCTGAACACCTGGTGGAAAGTTCATTAATGAACTTTATTAGTAAATCCAGAGGGACCATAATTGGTCTTCCATTTGTTATTTTTAATTGAGACTGTCTGACAGCTTTATTTAAAACACTTTCCCACAGAAGAGAATGGGGATTTCTATGGTAACATGAGGCCATTTGCTCTGGATAACAGATGACAATGAAGATGCCTCTAATTTGGGGGTTTCTGGTGTGAAGTGTATTTTTGTCCATTGCCTCATGCTGTGTGTAGGTGGCAAACACAGCAAGCTAAAAATACAAGCTGTCAGACTCTTACTTGGGGATGGAATAAATAGGTCCAAAGTACTATATATGTATCTATACAATCTAAATTCCCCAAATTCAATGTGTCTGTCCTCTTTTCTGGATAAATCTGCTCCTGTTCTTCACAGGGTCTTGTTCAAGTAGATATATCTTTACTTTAAATGCTTTGCTGAGTTCTTCAGACTTTATTCTCTCACCAAAATCACCTCCTTACCCACCTCTACCTGCATCTTTCCTAGCACTTATTGTTTGCTAGTCTACTTATTTACTTTATTATCTGTATTCATGTTAGATGTGAGCATATTGAAGGTGGAAACTGTGGCTCACAGTGTGTAGCTCTTACATTTAGCACAGCTGTGACTTGATCCCAGAGCAGATGTTAAGATGGCATGAAGGTTGAGTTCATTCACGGTTCACTGAATTCTTCTATGTCTTCACCGGAACACAGGGACAGTTAGATAGCTTTGGTCTGTGCAAGTCATAACCATGTTTGACCTGGAGTCATTTACAACTGTGTCCTGCAAGAGGTCTGTTAAAGGGTAGCTGGCCTGGGGCTGTAAGAGTACCTGGCTCATAAGAAGTCAGTACTACTTTCCTGGATAATATTTTTAGCACAGAAACCAGAAGACTTCCATACTTTTGAGTAAGCTAGGATCGTACATACTTTCATGGAGTGTTCTTGAGATAATTACAGCACAGAGACACTATTTAAAGAAAGTAGCCATAAGTTAAACACTGGTTTTGTAAAGCCACATGCACATTTTCAAACTTAGTAAGGCAGTTTTTGACTCTTGAAAACTTGGGTTTCAGTTTTCAAGATTTTTGTTTCAAAGAGTAGAGGATCCACAACTGATTAAAGATCATAATGCCTTGGCCTCTCTGAAGATAAGCTTGCTCCTGAAACAAATGTTTCAACAGATCATGGCATAATTGTCCCTGGTCCTGACAGATTGTAGCCCTTTCATTTTATTTTGCTTATTTTTCTTGTCAAACATATCTTTGCCAGAGATCATACTCTATGGTTACAAGTCTTCATGGTCATTGACATCTCTTTCTTTTATCTAGCTTTTCCATCATTGTCCTTCAATTCTGCAGCCCTAGTAACTATTAGTATTCTATTTCTAGTACTTCATAATCCCAACTGCTCAACTCAGGAAGTAGCAAGTAGAGTTGGAAGGAGAGGTTTGATCTGAGCCATGAGGATGACTGCCTACATGTCAATTGTTTTTATGAGAAATAAGCTACCCTAGCCTCATAGCCATGAAAATGTTGGGATTGTAAAATAAAGAACACTGAAAAAACAACAATGTTCAGATCACTATGATTTTTATTAAAAAGAATTTCCTCAAATATGTCATCATGATCAGAACATGGTGAATTGACATAGTTATGAATGGTTATTTGAAACTCAGCTTTATGTGTTATCTCACTGGAATATAAGCATATATCATTGCACATATAAAAATGCTACACATTTTAGACCTTTGCCTTCACTTTCGCCTTGGTTTCTTACTTTGAATCTATTCAAAGGGTTTGTTTTATTTTGTTTTTAAGTTCCCTCATATATGTAAGCTATTTTATCTCTTTTTCAGTGCCTTATTCTTACTATTAATAATAGAAACATTTTTATTTTGTGATAGATTGAACCCAGCGCTTTGAGAATCCTGGGCAACACTATCCTATGAAATTCCACTCCTAGACCAATGGAAATGTCTTAAAGAAAGGAATAAATATTCTACCTCTGTCCATGCACAGTCCCAGGAACATCTGAAGCTGCAGATAGTAGGTGGTTTTTCACCTCCAAACATGAAGTTTCCATAGACCAGTCTTCAAAAAACCATTTAGAATGCTTGGTTGCTTGACTGACATTTAAAACCTCGTTCAAGATATTTTCCACTCATTTATTTCAGTGAGAAGAAAAGTTTTTATTGCCTTGGTGGCATAAAAATGAATACTTTCAAACAAGTGAAAAAAAATTTAACTCATACCATTTCATCTTGCTCTTGTTCATTTCCATGCAGTTCTCAATCTCCCAATCAGCAGATATGCCAACATAAAGGGGAAGAGAACCAGAAAATAAGAGTTGAAGCACAGGGGGCTTAGACTCCAATCCCCATGATTGTAGGCTATGAGAATACCTCTGGTAAACCACTATGTGTTTTGATGTACTTTCCTTTCTTCCGTGTGATTATTTTGTTTGTTTTCCTTGCAACAGAATCTCTCTCTGCATACAAATATCCTGAATCCCACTGTCCTAGAATTTACTTTCTTATCCTGATTGACCTTGAAGTCATGATAATTCTCCTGACTTAGCATTGCTAGGTTTGAGATTAGAGATATTCTCTATTATGCCCACCTTGTTTTTCCAGTCTTAAGGATTGGGATATATGATTGCCATAGTCTCTTCTACAAAAATGATGGTTTTTTTTTTTTTTTCAGTTTCTAGCACGCTGTCTAAAAATATTGGGAAGAAATAATGGAAACCTCACTTCTCAGTTGAGGAAACGAGTTTCTTGCACTCTCCTGCCAAATTCCATTTCATTGTAAAAGAATAGTCAACCATGAATGCTGAAAGTATTCCTGCTATGGTGTGAGTGATTGGCATGGCTGCTGGCCAAAGCCAGCTGGACATTTGCATCAGGAAAGCCTAAGCTCCTTGACCTCCAGCCCAAAAGGAAATGTCCTTGGTGTATAGTGCAAATAGCAACTCAGCTGTGAGGTGGGGAGAGGGAGGCATGTAGACTGTAGGGAAGTGGATATTCCATAATTGATAACAGTCCTATTAACTGCTGGTTGGCCACCTACCATGACTATAACTGTTACAGTAGTTGGTACCCAATTTTATTCACATACTTTACCCACAGTGCATGTTTTACATATAACACATACAGGCATCGAGAGAGACATATCAATAAACTATCACAAGTGGACTTAATGAGATGCTAGGATATGTAGTTTTGGGTGTTTTGAAAGCATTTAAAGAGAATCTTTCACCTTCCATGGCTTTTGCTTGAAGGACTTGGAGGGACTGTTGATTGAGAGAAGGCTGGTGTGCCTGGAGCTCAGAGAAAATGAGTAAGATGGATGCTCTAAGGACTCTCAAAGGACTCAAGATGTTGTCCACATGTGGTAGCAATTTATTTCCCCAGTCTATTTCCTGAGATAAATAGAAAAGGCAAGCAGCTCCTACTTGTACAGTTTATAAATGACTAAAAAATGACAGAGGTGTGCAATGACTTGCCCAGGGCCATGGTCCAAATACAACAAGTTCCAAGGCACACTCATTCATTCATCTACTGGTTTTGGAAACTTTTATAATTATTTACCATGTAATTTTGGTGTGAAAATAACTGATTCTTAATATTTTTAGTATATTCCCTTATCAAAGGGACTTGGTAAAATCACTGCTTATTCCTGAATAGCAGGTCCCAACTTACAGGCAATCTGCAAATTTATTTGTACAAACCAATTAGATCATCCTGTACCAGAAGTGCCGTGTTTTAACAACATCTTCCTCTCTTGGCACTCCATTCCCAAGTGCACAGATGGGGCTCTGTGAAACACATGATAACCTCTTCTCTTAGAATGTGAGATCACATGACAAACACAGAGCTACTGGCCTCGTTTGACCCATGTGTCACACTGAGATTAAAGGCATGTTAGAGCTTTGCATCTCACAGAGGGTTATGGAGTCAGTTGAGCAAACTTGAGTCAGAGCTTTGCCCTAACACTAAGGAAAGCACTTATTTCCAAAGGTTCATGATACCAAAACAACACTGTGGGGGTTCATTGCTGTTCTGTATTGAATTTCGGAGTACATCCCAGGAGGTGAAAGGCAAGAGGAAGATATGATGCTGTGCTGTCTAGTTAATTGTCATAAAACAGGTCTCCTCATTCCTCTTGTGATTATTAGGAAATAGTCCCTAACTGTCCCATCTTTCATGGTTTTCCTGGTAGATCAGAGAGATGCAGTGGTCTAGGAAATGGAACTGATGCAGGTGTTATTGTGGCTTTACATGAACTTAAATGTTTAGTTAAAAGCATGCAAGTTTGCCCAGTATCTGATTTTAAAGTAAAATATTTCCATGTGTTACTATGTAGACAAAACCATATGTAAGTCAATCATTGGGTGACATTATGATTTATTTCAGGTATGAGCAAGTTAGAGGAGATACTGATAGAAATGCCTGGTGAACATCTGTCCTATGGATGAAGCAAGCTTTCCCTGAGGGATGTAACTATATACATCTATGCCAGTCTTTGTGCATTCATTCATGCGAATGGCCAGCTACTATGACAAAAGTGGAAGATTTGTCCTTCAAAATTATGATTAAGATCTTACTTTATGATCATAGGATAGATTGTAGGATAGAGAGAGGTCAAAGACACCATAAAAAAAACCCACAGACCAACAGACCTGGACTCATAGGGGCTCGCTGAGTTGAACTCACAATCAGGGAGTGTGACTGAGTCTAACCTAGGCTATCTGTATACAGGTTATAGTTGTGCAGCTTGGTGGGATTTTTGTTGTTGTTGTTGTTGTTGTTTGGTTTTGGTTTTGGAGGGGAACTCCTAACAGAGGGAGCAGGGTCTGTTTCTGACACCTTTCCTTGTTTTGAGGACCCTTGTCCTTCGACTGTATTGACTTATCAGTCTTAATATGAGGGGAGGTATCTAATCTTATTATACCTTCATGTATCACTTTGATTGATATCCCTGGGAAGCCTGGCCTTTTCTGAAGGGCAGGAGAAGAAGGAGTGGATGGGGAAGAAGGAGGTGAGGGTTATAGAGGAGGTGGGAGATAGAGAGTGAAGGAAAAACTGTGGTCAGGATTAATATGTAATACATAAGAGGATACATTAATAAAAACTGTTTTAAAAAGGTTTTACCTTCTGTATAAGAAACTGAACTATTGACTAGGAATGGAAACTTAGTCCATACAATCTCACTTTCTTTATTTTATTCGTTCAGTTGACTTCCTAGAATGAATATGTTTTCCACAAGGAAAGCACTAAGTTATTCTAGGCCATCATACCAGACTCATAATCTAATAAGTATTCCTGGCAATTCTGAGAATTACCAATGATAATTTGGAATAATCAGTTTGTAAAGAATATATACCTCTTCATATTCTGTATTGAGTTTCTAGTGACAGTTATAACTCTTTATAATGATTTTGGAAATCAAACCCAAAACTGTTGCTGAACACACACACGCACACTCCAGAGAATATTGATGAATATAAATTTTCATTTTTCATCATTTCCAAATTTTACATTCAGAATATTTATGGAAATAAAAATCTTATAATAACTATTCTAGAATTAAGGATTGCTACACCCCTAGCATCCAAAATTAAGAGTCTTTATTGTGTCTGATCTGGTGCTAGGTATGTATAATATTAATCATTATATCAACCTGACTACATGGGTCTTTGTTTCTTTACTTTGTAAATGAATAAAGTTTTGAAGTCATTAAATAGCTCTCCAGAATCCAGACTGAGGTCCATATCTTTCTTACCCTGTATCTACTTCCAAGTTCCTGGTCCCCATGTCTATACTCACAGCAGGATTGGAATCGTCTTACCTCACTACATGTCTCGTGCCACTTGAGTCACACTCTTGACTCACACACACTCTTGAGTGTGTTTTCCTGATCCCCCTGCAGCTCTGGTCCTCACAACCTGACACAGAAACCTCCTAGACCTTTCTCCTCGTTTCCTCTCTGAAGTCAGACTTCAAGTTTTTACTACCTAATGCCATAGGGAATTTCTAAGAGATTGGCTGATTTGGGGAGTTATTATTGACTTTTACAAAGAAGGTCTGTGTTGCATGCCTCCATTGTTAATTATGAAAGCATTAGCATATGATGTAGAAAGGTAACCAGGGGTGAGTTCTTTTCACCTTCTCAGTAAGAGAATCTGAATGGCCTTTCTAATAAATGCAATCCTTGGCTCCAAGTCCTGCCTTTCTGGCAAAGGGCTTTCAAATTATCTCTGGATCCGTGCTGTATACGTTGTAAAACTAGTCTTGTCCTCTCGTTGTGGATTTATGTTTCCTTTTGCTTTTGTTATTATTTAATTTATTAATTTCCTTAGACAAAATCACACTTTTTCTAGCTCAGGATGATCTCATGATTACCATGGAGCCCAAGTAGGCCTCAGACTCCTGGCAGTCCTCTTGTCTCAGCTGCTCAGAGCTAGGATTACAGGTATGAGGCACAATGCCTGGCTCATTGTTTTACAGTTTGTGTATTCTGTTGGCCTAGAACTGATTTAATGCAACATACAGGAAAGGGCTATTTGTGTGCCTACTGAACAAGAAAAATCTCTGGGAGATACAGTGTAAGATGCTGTCAAGGACACCCATCTTCCCTGCTAGGGTAGAGAGAGACAGGTGCAGAATGGTACTCACAAAGATAAATCTGAGAAAATAAAAATTACATTAGAACAATGGATATAGCTTTCATCAGGCCTCTGCTGAGAAAGGAAACAAATAATATGATCTCATCAATGCTGTCTTATGTAAGTCACTGAGCTGCAGGGAAAAAATCAAATCACCTAATCTAAGCCCCAGCTTATTGTATATAAGTTTTATTAGAAGGCTGGCTCACCCATGCTCCTTCTCTGTAGGGCAATAACTGTAAATTCCACCCTATATGTTCACTTCTCCATTGCATCTTCAGCTAATAAATACCGTTAATAATATTCTGAAATCAGACTCCCAGGTTGCTAGACTGTAATTGTACTGAGTTTGTGGTGAACTGAATTTATTTGTTCATAAAGAAGTTAATTGGACAAGTAATTTTTGAGACATGTCTCTGAAAGTGTGTGTGGGGGGGGGTGTGGGTGTGTGTGCACAGGAGTGCCTTGAAAACAAAAAGGAGACTATGAGAGGAGAGAATGACATCTTAAGAGAAGGGAGAGAGTAATGTAGTTCACACAATATAAAAGTGTAGTTGAAGCTGTTTCAGGGAGAAAAGCTACCAGAACAGAGGGCAGTTGGGAAACGAGTTAATAAGGATAAAGTATATGAAAATGTCATAATGAAACTTATTGCTTTGTCTGCTAACTTAGAAATTTTATAAAAGTAATAAATGCTGAAGATAGAAAAATTTGCTCAACTCTTTTCTGATGGGCACATTTTATGTAGAAAACTGAAGTCTCTCTGTGGACCCAAAGAAGCAGACATGCCCAGCTCCAAAGTAATTCTTTTATGGAGACAAAAGAGACCCTAACTGTAGCTCTGCCTGAACTATCACTATCACTGTACACTGTGTATTGACATGGTTATTTATTTTAATCATCTTAATGATGATGCCACATTGAATAGATTGCACCAAAATAAAAGAGCCCAAAGAAGCCCATTTATGAACAATGCATTCATTGGCCACATGTCTATTATCTGAATGAAAACATTTGTCTCCTCCCCCTTCATCTCCTACACAAACACACAGTCACATTTACAAATTCTTATGTACCAAGTGCCATGGGAATTCTCTAGCAGTGGTTCTCAAGCTATTTGTCATGACACCTTTGTGGGTTGCAGATATCCTGCATATCACATGTTCACATTATAGTTCATAATAATAGCAAACTTACAGTTATGATGTAGCAATGAAGTGATTTTATGGTTGGGGTCACCACAACATGAGGAGCTTAATCAAAGGGTCACAACATTAGCAAGGCTAAGAACCACTGTGCTAGAGCAACTAGAGGATTTGAAGACTGCTCCCAGTGGTGGAGAATGAAACACCAGGTTCTCTGTACCCTAAGCATTGTACTGAATTAAATTCATGATGATTTGACAACGGGAGAACTTGGTAGCTTGCTGGCTAATTGCAGCCTTGTCAATCTTCCTGTGGCTACTCATAGATTAATACTAGTTGTGAGCAGGTACCTCTCTGCCCATGTTGCATCCAGGAAATTGAAGAAAGTGAGACCACAAGCAGAGATTTCACAAGGTGTATTTGTACCTGAACGAAAGAGACATAGGAAAGATGTGGATAATTTCACAATTGTCTCTGAGGACTCATATGTGAGACAGGAGTCTGCTGGTTTTTTGCTAGACTCATCTTTGCTTTGCTTTAATTTGCTCTCCAAATAAAACACTTCGGAACTGTCCTTTGGGGGGCTGTTACTATGGATTGGTTAGTTACTTTATTGACTGTGCATTAACAGTCTCTGAACCACGTGTTCTGTCTGTTGTTTTACTAAATTATACTTTGCAACCCAGACAGATGGTGGTGTCTATTTTAGCCAAACACTTTGTTGTGATTTTTCATCTCACAAGTCTGATGTTTGTTAGTATCATGTCTGTCTCATATCTTAGTACTAAACAATAAGAGGTCAAAACAGGGGGCACAGGAAAAAGCATGTAGGATTTCATTCCATTTATTCATTCATGCCTTGGCTTGCTCTAAAAGCATTTAGTAAACATTCTCTTTGTGCCAGATGCTGTAATCAACTTGCATTAAAAATCCTTGATTTTTCAGGGCCGGAGAGATGGTTCACCAGACAAAGCACTTGCCATGCAAGCAATAACACCTGTGTCCAGATCCCTAGCATTCATTTAAAGCTGGTTAGGGTGACATAGATCTGTAATCCCAGCACTGAGAAGGTGGTGATAGGAAGTTCCTTGGGGCTCGTTGACTAGTCAATCTAGGCGAATTAGTGAATTTCAGGTTCAATGTAAAACTCTGTCTCTAGAAATAAGGTGGAGTGATTGAGGAAGATCCCCAATATTGCTTACACTCGTGAGTGTGTGCACACACACCCACAGATGCAGGTATGCATTAACACATATGAGCACATTCAAATGTATGCACATGTGCATGTACCACATGTAAATATAGATACTCACAGGTACACATAGAAACATAGTCATGCATTACTCATAAACATATATACATGAACATTTGCATTTATATGCAGAGACATACAAACTTGAATGTGTATATATACACATATACATGTGCACATGCACCTACCTCCACATGAATACATATGCACATAAGCATGGATGGATATACCTCCCCTTTAGCCCCAGTGAGCAAATCCACTTTCTTTCCATAAATATGAACTCTGATCCCTATGCTATAGGCATGAAGAACCACAAAGAGTCTGAAGTTAATTTTATTATTCTACATATCTTGCCTGTGCTAAACTCCCTAAGGAGCTTTGTAGCAGGTTTTTCTTTCTTTCTTTCTTTCTTTCTTTTTTCTTCTTTCTTATCTTTCTTCTTCTTCTTTTTTTGATAAGTGAACATCTCAAGTTTTGGGGAGTGCAACCTTTACTGGAGAGGAGGAAAGTAGGCACTTGACAGCAGGAGAGACAGAAGGGCAGAGCTTAAATTATATCATGTTTTCCAAAATAATTCTCCCTCCCAAGACAACAGGTGCTGCCTGTTGCTAAGGGGATTTAATCTTCTAACTACACCATTGTGTGGAAGAATGGAGACACTGCATTCTGAAGGAGTTCTTACCATGTTAACTCTCCAATCAAGAGCACTATGTAATTCCTGTTCTAATGCCATACATAGAAGCAACCAAACCCATCGATATTAACAGCAGCAACAAACTTCCACTGAATGTGTCTTTGAGTCAGACATCCAGGTGGTGCAGCCCTGATGGTCTCTCACCACAGTCCTCGCTGTGGAGCAGTAGACTTACAGGAATGCCATTTTAACACGAAGGCCTTGGGCTCACTAAGGGTATGTGGGTTAACCAAGGTCATGCAGGAAAAGACAGACTCAAACAACATCTTTATGTCTCCAAAGTGGATGTATTAAATACAGCACTAATGTGAACTTTCAAGCATCCCCAGTCCTTTTGGTCTTACCTTGGAAATGCCTGTCAAAGCCATGGACTGAACTAGAAATTCTCAAGTATGAAGGCATGTTACCACACAGAGGACCAGTAAGTCCATGTGGCAGGATGTCTGGTGACCCTAAACCCCTGCCTTCTGGTTTTTAGATCTTGGTGGCATACTCTCCTCTTGTATAAATCATTGATATGTTTCTTCCAATCATTAGAATATGGCAAAGGTGACTCTCATAATTACAATGATTATAACACAATATTGATTAGACTGTCTTACAAACAGGTTCATTCTAAAGTTGTCTGTGTGTGTTTTGCATACATGTGTGAGTGTTTACATATTTATGGGTATACTTGCACATGTTGTGTATGTATATCCATGTAGAGGCTAGATATGGATGCTGGTGTCTTCCTTGATACTTCTTTATCTATTGGGGGGGCGGGTCTCTCATTAAACCCGGAGCTGAACCTGCCAATTCAGCTATTCTAGCTGACCAGCTAGCCCAGGAGATTTCATGTCTTCATCTCCCAGATCCTGGGATTATGGATGAGCCACCCTGCTTACTTAGATTTTATATGGGACTCTGGAGAGTCAAACTCCAGTTCTTAGGATTATGTGGCAAAACAATTTAAACCCATTCTAGACTCTTGGTGGGTTTGAAAATGTAGGCACCATGTCAAGCATGCTTATATGATGAGGAGGCTGTGGACAGGCTCCAAGGACCAACAGCAGCTTTCCAGTGATGGCCAGATGGAAGTCAAGGCTGTCATTTGCACAACCACAAGCAGATTAATTCTGACAATACTCTGGATAATCTTGGAAGCAGATTCTCACCTACTTGACTCTCTGGATGAGAGTACAGCCTGGCTGTTATTGTGATTGCATCCTTGTGAGACTTTGAAAGGAAGACTCACTAAGCTATGCCTGGACTCCTGACCCAAAGGGACTATGAAATAATAAACACTCTATTTTCAGTTGCTAAATGTGTATTGATGTATCACATAGTAACTAATGCCTGCTCTGTGCCAGGCTTTCTCATTCAATAGATGTTATAGACAGACTTACAAGGTCCTGAGCAGTCACCAAGGCTACTTACTGGCCCAGGGGATACTCTTTAAGAACAACTGACTTTGATTTACATAACTGGATTTTCCCCTCTTTCAACATAGCTACTCTCTGAATCTTCATTTTCTATGCAGAAACTGAAGAGTTTTGAAAAGGAGGTTATCTGTTAATGTTGCCTAGATGATTTTCAGCCACTCTACATACCTTAAAATACACCTATAGATCTTCATCCTAGGTTGTATGGTATGTTCCCATGACTACAGCTTCTCATACCCCATCTGCTAAATACCCTGCTACTGGCCTCTTTGTTGCCCCTGATTTTTGCCTCATCTGCTTCAAAACACAGTCTTATTTACCATAATTTCTCTCCTTTCTTTAGATGATAGTATTCCTGTCTTTCAGCTTAGGTGTCATCTGCTCAGTGAAGGCTTCTCTCACCCAAGTTCATTCGGAGATTCTGTTATACATAGTCTTTCTGCTTAGAAACCCATCTGCCTGGGTTTGGGTCTCAGCTCTCCCACTCCCTAACAATAAACAGTAAATAAATGCATTAACCTTTCTGTGCCTCCATCTCTTCTGCACCAAAGAGTAATTTCAGCGCAGTAGGAAAACTCGCATCTTCTTTGAGATTGTGTAGGGACAGGAAGCTATTTCATCAGATTAGGAGAACAAAATGCATGAAGCACATGGACCCTTACTGAGAGAACAGAGTCCCCACCAACCTGGAGCAACCTGGAACCATGTAGATGAGGTTTACCCAACAGCATAAACCTCAGTTAACGACAGGGACAGACCTTCAGGAAGCCTGTTGCTGGTTGTGTTTAGAGGACAATCTTCTGCACTCAGTCCCTCACACCACCACCCCTTGTCTTCTATTCTTTGTTCCATGGCTATACTGAGAGAATATCGTGGGCTTTTTAGCTGATCCTTGGCCTGCGATTCAGGTGAACTCCACCAGTTGGAGTCTGTTTTCCCCCATGGAATATAGAAAAGATGTACCCTTGTGTTGGAGTTAATATTTAATAAATGGTGCTGAGGAGGCCGACCATCTAAGGCCTAGTTCAAGCCACCATGCTCCGCAGCCTGAAGCCAAGAAGAGCTCCACAGCTGGAAGCAGCCAGAGGCCACACGCGTGCCACAGCAAGAAATGGCCAGCCAGAAGCACTGGCCCTGCCACCAACAAGACGCCAGCGTGGAGATGGCTCCACCAATCTTCCATGCTGTCTCCACAAGGCTGGGCTGAGCCCAGACCATCCTGCCATCCACACGGTACCTGGTAGAAATGAGACTCTAATGTTTAAAGATTATCCAATAGCTGTATATATTTGGTAATGCTCAAATAACAAGAAGACCACACATTAAGAGGTGTTACCCAACACCTAACCTAGATATTACAACTACCTTAGACTGCTTGAGACACACGTACATCCACTGCCATTTTCCCCTCTCTCTACTTCTCCTTCCTCCTAGCTCCTCCTCTTCCTTCTCCTTCCTTCTCCCATATTAGATCCTCCAAAAATACCGAATTTAATATAGAGGGAAATGTACCTCTACACCCTTGCATAATTTTACTTGGGTCAAACACTAATGTATGTTTGATTATTGAAATCTTTTTACCTACTTTAAAGTCTGTCCAAAGTATAACATCTACCAGATGGTAACAGGACATTACTATGCCAAATGCAAGCCTACGAGCTTCTCTCTGAGATCAGGAACTGGGTGTTTCAACTCTCTACTCCTTTTCAGTGCTGCTAAGAGTGCTGGAAAATACATTATGATACAGCCCTCTGCAGAGGACTGGAGAGTGGCTTTCTTGCTTTTTTGATAGGAAAAAAGAGACATGCATTTAGCAGTGCTTTTTTTTTTTTTTTTTTTGCTCAAGAGCAACAAAGAGACAGCTCTGAAATCTGCAAGATTCTCTGGAGACATCTTCCCTTCCTACCCCATTTCATTAACCTTTCTTCTGAGACTACTTATGAGTGCCTGGGTTTAATTAAGAATTTTACTGTGCAGTACAGAGGGATCCCATCTCTCCCCTTGGCGAAGGCCTTCATCTGATTTGGGTTGAGCATATACATTTTTGGAGAATTAATTATAATTCCATTTGACAAAAGAAATAACTCTTTTGAAATGTCTGCAAATCTGTAACGCTGGTTTATTTGCAAGTAATGATGATAGTCATCGACATAATCAGTTCCACTGGCCTCTACTATCTACCTAGTTATGCGCAGAGCAATACAATTCCAATTTCTTAAAATTGGGGCTGAATGGTTCTTTGTTCTGTACTCAAATATTACTTCAGAGTTCTAAAAGAAGAGCAGAGAGTGGTCTGTTACAGCAAACCGGACTCGAGCCTCAGCCTTAACAGGACATGGATGATATATTAGCTATAACAGACTGCTGGCTTATCATTCAGGCTACCCCCTCCTAAGCAGTATAGATCATCAGAAGACCTCTTGTGTGACAGGACTTTGTAAACAGTCAGGGGCATGCCCATCTGCATGGGATTTTATTTTAATTCAAAGCATTCTTTCAAGAATTTCTTCAAAATTTCTTTGGATTACACCAAGAGAATTTAGGTCAACTCTTGTCACAGATGATTAAAAATGCCATAGCTTATCATGTACATTTATACACTTTGTAAATCACTTTTGTATACATTAATCTGTTCTTGGTCTTCTACAGGAAGAGAAAAAGGTGATATTGCAAGGCAGTTTAGTGGGTGTATTTTATTAATCACAGAAACCTTGTGAGCTAGTTAGAATTAGTTATACTCTTTATATTAGAAAACTTAGGCTCAAGATTTGAATTTTAGAATTCATCATTCCCTTGACCTCACAGGAATAAATCTTTGGTACAGAAGACTGAGGTTTGCCTCAGTAGATCACTTTTAGATTCTTTCAGTCTCAACCTTTATTTTGTTAACAGGAAAGTATGGGCTTAGTACCATCATATACCATCATTCCAACATTAATATCTAGGTTCAAGAGTAATTTCAGTGAAGTTGGAAAATTATCATCTTCTATATTGAGATTGAGTAGTGACCGGAAGCTCTTTCACCAGATAAGGAGAACAAGATGCATGAAGCATATGGACCTTTACCTAAAGGAAAATTAATTTATATTCCATGGAGGTAGGGAAGTGCCATTCATTGTCTGTACAGATGTAAGGACAACCAGGGCAATCAAAGAACAGGTGTAGGACTACAGCCTTCCAACTGTCCTGCCATGTCGCTGGTACCCAGGAGGCACTGGGGGAGATCCTAGACAGACTTCATGGCAACTGTACAGGGGCTCCTAGGCTCTAACAGGTCTCTATTCATCGGATTAGATGCTGCCAAGCATCCTGTAATGAATGGGGCAGATGCATTTTTTACAGCAAACAATTATATGGTCCATGTGATGACAGTTCAGAGTTAAGAGAGTTTGCTAGAACCAGAGGATCCAGAAGACTTCTAAAAGATGTAACTCATGAACTAGGGCTTAAAGGAAGGGAAGAGAAGGGAAGGGGAAGGGAGGGGAGGGTGAGACTGGAAGGAAAGTAAAGGGAAGGAAGGGAAGGGAAGGGAAGAAGGGAAGGGAAGGGAAGGGAAGGGAAGGGAAGGGAAGGGAAGGGAAGGGAAGGGAAGGGAAGGGAAGGGAAGGGAAGGGAAGGGAAGGGAAGGGAAGGGAAGGGAAGGGAAGGGAAGGGAAGATTATTCCAGT
Organism: Mastomys natalensis; assembly: GCA_021653895.1. NCBI lineage: Eukaryota > Metazoa > Chordata > Mammalia > Rodentia > Muridae > Mastomys > Mastomys natalensis. The sequence continues at coordinate 376,872 of JAJTUV010000955.1, read as the reverse complement.
CAGCATGGAAGGAAGTTGGAAAATTGGATAGGCCTGAAACAGGGTTTATATGTCATCATTCTCATCACTCTTAGCCTGGAGCAGTGTTGTCTGCTTAGTAGCTCTGAGCCTGGAACAGTGCTATGTACTTAGTCACTCAGTACTTGGAGTAGAGCTATATAGCAACTTAGGCTGGAATAATGTTGTATAGTCATTCTGTACCTGGAATAGCTCTGTGTTTTTAGTCTAGCTGAGACTAGAACAGAGCTGTGTTTTTATTCTTTCTGAATTTGGAGCCAAACTCTATTCAGTCATTCTAAGCCTGAATCAAGGCTGTGTATTTAGTCACTCTGAATCTGGGTCTGGTCATGGATGTACATGCTTTTCTGACCTGACTCTGGGCTGTATATTTAGTCACACTAAACTTAGGTTGGGATTGTACAAGCTAGGCTGTGTATGTGTCCTTAATTTGTGAGTTCTTTGTTGTTGCTACAGCCTTTAAGAAGGAAGTTCTTAGTATTGGCACTAGAACAGTGTATACAGGTCTTTTATTCTACCAGAGGATTATATTAACAATTGAACTGAAAATTTCATTTTTTAACCCTGAAGATAATTCTTTCTTCTACCAGTAATTCTTAAGAGAGTTTCTCCAAAGCTCCTCAAAGGAATGCAGTAGGCGTAGAATTACATTCAGCTTGTTTCCCTTAGATGGGCATTTAAAGACAGCTCTCTGCAGATGGTCTTCAGTGTGGGACCACATTCTGGGCTGCAAATTCTCCTGGCTATTGTGTCCACTGCCCCCAAGTCTGTCTGTTGTACCTCAGATCAGCTCGCTAGAGATGATTGCCTAGGCAGGGACTCCGTACCTTGCTCAGGCCTGTAATGTTTGGATCTCCAGACAACACAATTTGTTGGACTTGGATGCTTCTGAAGAGGCTTATAATTATCTTTGGGCACATTGTCACAGGCACTTGTTTCAGTTTGGTTAAACTCTTTAGTGAACCGTGTTTACCAATTTGCTGACAAATCATGAATCCTGGCTTTGCTATTTCCTTGGTGTGAAACCTCTGCTGTGACTTGTATAATAACCAGTAAAGTTGTATTCATAGTTAGAAGATGTGCAGAAGGTCCCCATAGAGATGTATATTACACTCAGTAGAAGGTAGATGTTTATTCTTATCTCTGTTTCTGGGCTGCTAGAGAAGGTATGCTCAATATTTGAATTATAGTCTGGAGAGTATAGTCTTTGGAGTTCATTTCCACAGCTCTTCAGATGAACTCACCATGACAGGTGACCTGGCCTGGTGGATATATTACCAACCATGGCCATAGTCCTAAGCCTGAGATTTGTGAGTTTGGATAAGTTATTAAACTTCTCTGAGCCACGGCCTGTGACATGGACGAGTTAGAAGAAACGATTTAGCAGTCTTGGCACACAGTGACTCTGAACCTACATTGGTTTCCTTATCCTTGAGGCAGCCATTATCAAGATGTTCTGAGGATTTCACTCCTGGCAACACAAAGGAGGTTAAATAAAAGTCAGAGGCGAAGATTACAGTTTCTGTTTTATTCAGCTTTGTTTTCTTTGAAGTTTCTTCTTGTTCTCAAAATTGAGGAGGCTTCGGCTCACTTATAGTTCTCCAAAGTGGAACTTCTTTGCTCTCGTCTGTAATAGACAGTTTTGACCTTAGATAGAAGTATTTAGACCCTTCTCTTCCTTTGGGGTTACACATTCAACTCTCTTTCTAGTTTTGTCCTTGCTAGACCTAGCTACACAATTTTCTGGGATCACATACTCGCCTCAATCCAAAGTTTGACCATGGATGAAATTGTCTAGACCCTACCTGCATCATCTATAGTCCTTCTCACCTCTTTTGTTCCCAGAATTTCTTTTTAGTTTCAGCATTGCTGTTTTTGCATTTTGGATCTGCTTACATTAGTTCCTAGACTTTAGGAAAATGTGTCTTTAAAGGCTCAAGCTCCTTTCCTTTGATGTTTGTCTCTCTGAGCTGTAGACACCAGTTCTGTACAACCATTCTGCCTAAAATCTTACAGCGGCCCTGGAACATGTTCAACCTTATACTATAGACACCATGGGAAAGCTTCTACCCTTGATTCCTATGATTATAAGACCCCATTAATTCTGAAACTGCTGCCCTATTTGCAAAACATCCAGGTTATCTTGGGGAGAAACTAAACCATGTAGGCTGGGGAGGAGTAGGGAATGGACAGTGGCTCTGTTTGTCTGTGGGAAAGCCATCATCCATGCTAGGTTAGACTTTACCATAGGATGCTTGGTGGTCACTCACACTCTTTTTAATAAGCCCTCCTCATTCATGCTCTATAAGCTCAATAAAGTCATTGATTCCTCATGGGGAACTATAATGGAATCAAACTTTAGTTTGACATGCTCATACCTTCATTAAAAATTAGAAGTCATTTCAGTTTGCTAACAGGACAGTATCGTGGCTATCAAATATTACTTCCTTGTGCTTTGTTCAACTCCTCTTCTTAGGAAAGGGGAGAGTATGATTCATACCCTGTATCTCAAAGCTTCAAATTTCAACCCCATAGGAATTGACCATAGCACCACACAAACACAACATGTTACTAGAGCAATGAATGTTTGCTGTTTTCCGGTCATTGATTCAACAACTGAACATAATTTATACACATCACAAAAGCTGTTTTAGAAAATATTGATGTCTTTCTTCGAAGTACTTACAGTGGCAAAAAAATATACTAATTTGTAATAAAATCTCAATCTAGCATGCCTTTTCTTTCATGCTCATACCTTCATTAAAAATTACAAGTCATTTCAGTTTGCTAACAGGACAGTATCTTGGCTATCAAATTTTACTTCCATGTGCTTTGTTCAACTCCTCTTCAGTGCACATGACAGCAACCAGGCAAGGTGGGCATGGCAAGAGTCAGTGCTGTGTAAATAAAAGAGGTGGCTGCGGCTCTTAGCAAAGGTGAACTGCGCAAGGTCACGGAGCTAATTAGTGCTAGAACTAGGGCTGAGATCCAGGTCTGCTCAGTCTGCCTTTCCCCAGTGTCTATTTCAGAGGGATCCGACAGCTGCAACAATTTGTATACAATGGGATGTTCAAGCCGTGTGGACTGGCTGATTTGGCCGTAAACAATTGAAGATATTTGTCACTGAGATGCTCATTGCTGCTTTGAAATGAGCCCATGTGCTCATTACCTCCTATTTGTTGGTGTGCAAGAAAGAAGCAGAAGGCAACCACTCATCTGCTTGAAAGCTGTTTACTAAGTACCTAGAAAGTTTCCAGAGCAGAGATGTTAGCTGTTCAAGCCATTGAGGAACACCTGTTCTCCTCTCAGTCGTGGCTAGGAGAGGACATCCATCCAACACCAGTGACTTAACATCCATTAGAAGGCCCAGAGAGAGCAATGAAACTATGAACACAGCATGTTGGGTATTGGATCCATGACTGAGCAGTTTAGCTGAATTCTTTGTAGTACAAGCCACATGGGCTGGAGTTGATTTCGGTCATAAACTCTTAGCTATTCAAATCCAAATCAGCTGGTTTAAATCAGAATTTCTGAGATGCATCCAAGTTTCGGCTATTTATTTTAGTAATCTGTGAAATCTTCATTAGATGTGGCATTTTTTTCTGGTGTTGATCCATCCAAAAGATGAGTACTGACAATTTTCAGTGTATAAACTCAAGGACTGATGGTTATTTAATCTGTTGTGGAGATTAGGGACACAGTTGTGGGTTAGGATCCCTCTGCCAGTATCTAACCACCTCATCAGATGCTTCGCAGACATAACAGGCAGTTAATAAAAAGCCATGGCATTTTCTGCATAGGCAGACTTTTACTTAAAAATTCAGGTTATATAAGAAAACATTATAAAAAGAATTATAAGAGTCCATCTCACTCCAAATCAGAATAGTTGTCTTCAAGGAAGTAAAAAAAAAAAAAAAAACAAATGCTTTTGAGGTTGTGTGGAAAAGGAAACTTTTCTACAATGTTCAGAGAATGTTAATTCACTTGGTCCCTATATAACTCAGTATAGAAGTCTCCCCACAAACTACTATATGGCTGACCTAAACTACTTCAGGGGATTAAAATGTGTCAGAGAGGCCACACCACAGAAATGCCTACACATTCATGCTTACTGCTACATGAGTTCAATAACCAACTCATGGAACAAGTCTATCAGCAGATTAATCAATAAAGAAAACATTGTCTTTGTATACAGTAAGGATTTATCAGGTTATAAAGAAAAATATAATAATGTCATTTGTAGGAAAAATGGATGGATCTGGAGATCATTATGTTAAACAAAATAAGCCAGACTCTGATGTGTTCTCTAATATGTGGCTGGATTATAGATATGAAAATAGTTATAGATAGATAGGTAGTGATAGATAGAATAGATAGATAGATAGATAGATAGATAGATAATGATCTATTTAGAAAAAGGAAGTGGACTCATGGAACATTGGCCGTGCATATAAAAGAGAATAATTGGCAGTGCATATAAAAACTCATAATAAGATCCAACATTTATAGACCTGAAAATAAAAAATCTGTATCAGCTAGCAGATATGTTAGTAGATATGTGGGTGACTATAAGAAGGTGACTGAGACCTCTTATGTCTTCTGCTCCAATTTCTCCTTTTGTCTCCTGTTTCCAACCAAATGTTATATTTTCGTTCCATGTTATAAAATCTCTTTTCCTAAAGCCTGTCTCATGCCTGGGAATCATATAGCACACTTATGATAATCAGAGTTTATAGCTACCCTCTTCATAGCTGTTTTCCTTGACTTTCCTTGCCAGTGTTTGGGGTATTGCTGCAGGCTCCTAGACTGTGGCAACAGGGGAAGATCTGACATTTAGCTTTTAATCTGGGATGATGATCAAACACTTGGTAATTTCCTGTCGATTAGAAGGAAGGTACTCTACACCCACTTGTCATTTATAATTCAAGAGTAGAGTCTGAGGACATGCTCTGCTTCAAGTGGAGAGTTCCAGAAGGTAGAGTTAAGTGTAACACTTGATGGGAGGAGGTGATAAAGTTCTATTTAATGTCTGGTACCATGTTCTTTCTGCTGCACAGATATTTCAGAGGAGACTTTAACCCACAGTATCCTGACACAGAGAATTTGCCATTTTTTTACCCTTATTTTGAGTGGAAGATATTTTGTAATGCCCCTGACATCTGTGAGGGAATCCTGTAGCTTTTGTGTAGGTCTAATTTGAATTTGGCAGTCTCAATCAAGTCTCCATAGAGCTTGCCTCTATAGGTTCAAGGACACTTTGATATCCTTCTTGTGGCACAGTAATGTTTCCCTTCTTTCCCTATCTCCTGTAGTCCTTCACCCTAACTCAACTGGGAGCATGGCTGATCTCTGCGGCATGACACTTCCAGTCTGAGCCATTTTTGTTTGATGATGAATCTATCTCAAGAGAGTTATTTCCATAGGAAGATACTGAATGGGAAAAAGAAATAAGAAGAAAAAGGGATGATTGTTCCTAGGTATGGTGGAGGAGGTTTATATAAAAGCAGAGCCAAAGGCAGGGACATCTGGAAGAATTGGGTGTGAACATGATCCTGAGCCAGGACATGTGGGAAGAGGGAAGAGGAGGAGAGACAGGGAACCAGGTGCTGCAGCCAGGATGCCCAAAACGTACAAAGAAAGATGGTAACCAGGAAGGTCAGATTGTACAGAGAAGGGAAGTTCAACCCTGTGCTGGAGAGGTTTAAAGTAGGAGTGGGTTATACCAGTCAGGAAGTCCTCTTAACAGACAGGAGCTAAGGAATTGCAGGGAGAACCTGGTGGCCAGGTCTGGTTTGATATGTTAAATAGGCATCTCAGCTACTTGTCTGGGGGTTTGAAACCTAATAGATACAAGTCAGCATGCAGTCTGTCAATTTTAAACACTATCAACAGGTGCATAGCCAAAAAGCTTTTGATAGGAAAATACTTTTGTTTGGCCAATTTTATACAAACATGAAAATCCATCTTTCTAGACCTTTTACACACATTTCTCAGCTAGTTGCCTTAGTGCTCTGTGGACTAGGTGTCCCATTTCTATATACATCCACATCTTAGGAAGAAGGAAGCAAATATAATGAGAAATTATTGGCTGCTAGAGGTCACACCATCACTTAATGACAGAGTTAGATGATGATTCGAGCTTGTCTCCACATTTTATGACATGATGTTATCTAGTAATTATTGAGAGAATACAGATGAAAATGTCAGAATCTGTCCATCATCACTGTATTAAGGAATTAAAACTGTGGCCATTTTGGAAAAGTCTTACAAGACACCTGAGAGTTCTTTTCTGAGGCTTTTCTGTCTCTCTTATAATCCTGTGATTAGAAGCAACCTTGAGTGTGATGGCAGTCTGTAGGTACAGCCAGGGTGTGGGGACAGATTTGCTTTCACCCTCTAAGAACTTATTATTTTGCATTTAATTCACTCTCACTGGGTGACTTGCAAAATGAATTCTCAACTTTACATGTGTTTACTCCTGTGATTAGTTTCCTTAACGTCTATACTGTATTTTTCTGCTTATGGTATTATTTTAGCAAGTATTCTTATTAAATCTATGTGGCCTGCCTTGTGCTTGGTGCCCTTCAGCCTGAGACAGTTACTGTTGACCTTTGATGCCTAGTCAGCATATTAAAATGGAAATTGATGCATACTATGCGTTAATGGGTGTTGATGGTGCATGAAATTTGCCCCTGAAAATTGCCTTGGAATTCCAAAGGGTGGAATGACCAAGTCTACAAGAAGGCAGAAAAGGGATAGAGAAAACCTCTACATGGCATGAGCTGCCCTGAGAGCTTTATTTAGCTCCTGGGTGGTACCTGAGTTCTAGCCACTTCATTACATCATACAACGTTCCAACTTTCATTGTGGATGGTTCATGGGAACAGGTTGTAGACAAAGACAGCAAACAGCTCCTCTACATATGGCCTTGCTTTGGCTGTTTTCTGTGTCCATTGAGTCAGTCTGGACAGAAATCAAGCAGTGTTGCTTCCTAAGAAGTGACCATCCTTAATCCAGTTGGACTCTGGATAATGTAGAAAGCTGGTCAGTCAATTGCCTTGTGTTAGAGGAGACAGTTCAAGAAGCATGGCTTCTCTCAGCAAAGTGATAGCCTAATGTTGAAAGAGCCTAAAATGACTTGAGACTTGGAAAACTAGCACACATGCAGAAGGTTTCATGGAGAACTTCATGGCTGATACTCAGACTTGGGTTGAGTTGAAGTCAAAACAATAGGCTAATGGTGTCTATGTCCACATTCTAGTCTGCATCAGCCAGCAGAGAAAGTACCTGTGCATATTGTTGACCAGAATTAAAAAGTGCCGTTAACAGTGAAAAGCCAAACTTGTTCAAGCTTCTTCTTTTATAGATCATTTTCCATATATTTGTATTTAACTATAGAACATTAGTTTGGGTTGAAATATGTGATTTAATTTGGGAACAGTGAAATCCAGATTTAACGTGGTGTTATCTATATGGTATTTTTTTTCTAAGAATGAATTTGTGTTGGTGATGAATGCATCTGCATTGATTACAGCATTACTGTTCTAAAATGCTGACAAATATCATTAGGCTGGTTGTACAAGAACTTCAAAGGAGGAAATATGCCAGTGTTTCAAAATAGTGCCATCTGCTAGCTCACACACACAAGGCCTAATGTGCACTTTTCCTTATATTTCTCAATTTTAGTTTCCCTGAAAACACTTCCAGGAAGTTTCCCCCTTATCAGAACAAAGTAGCAAGAGGTATTTTTTTTTTCAAGCCAGATGTGACAGAACACACATCAGCGTTCAGAAATGAGGCTTTTGCAGTGGGTAACAGTGTAATCGGTTTTGCCAGCAGCAGAATGTACAATCCTATTAGAGATGGAGAAAAGAAAGTGCCACCTTAATTTACCTCCAGGCATTAGAGCAATAACTTGAGGTGCCTGGGGCTGCCTGTGTAAAGATACTTTAATCACATGGTAAAAAACATTTTTAGTCTACTGCCTGCATTCGATGAGGGACAGTTCTCCTAAGTTAATAAAGGAAATCCATCCAGCTTCTACCCTGACAATTATGACATGCTATTTTTAATCTTTGTCAACATTGAATCAGTGGAAGACATTTAACAGGTTAAAGTGAGAGCACCCCACGCCCTTTATGTCCCCTGTGCTTGTTGCAGAAAAATTAGCTGATGGCTGTCCTGTGAGATGGATAGGTCATAAGAAAGAAGTACCCTGAAATGGAGGGAAGTCAGACTTCTACCCTTATACCTTCAGATGGAAGCTGCTTTCTGTTGTCTGGTACCTCGGGGACCAAATTCATTATAGTAACCATCAAGCTAGAAAGTCTTCAGCCAAAGGTATTCCTTATGTCTGCTCCCTGGCTGTATGGGGGATGTGATCTTTAATTAGTTCAGGTTGTAAAATATTGCAGGGAATTTCCCAGCACCCTTTGCTTTGTCTCCAGGTCAGCTAATGCAATTGTTTTTAATTGTGTCTGAGCTATTGTCTTTGACTAAATTTCCTAGAGTGCCCTTTACCAATTAATGGTAATATGCTACTGGGAAATCATGAAACTGTGGAAAGCTGTAAATAGAAAAGCCCTAATAGGTTGCCTGTTAATAGTGATGCAGAGTCGGGGCCCTAATGCCATTAAATGGCAGTATTCATGTGTAAAAACCTAGCAACATTCAGGAATCCAGCAGTCAGCTGTGCATGGACCGCATGTATGCATATGAACACATGCGCGCACAGACTTGCTTCCTGTCTCCCCCGCCCCGCACCTCCTCTGACTTTGGGCTGAGCTCTTTTTTAATATAGATTTCCATTTTCTGTTAGCTCTATGATGGATTGAGTTCAAGGAAGTGACATGAGCGTGCTGTTGCCTTTGAACTTGTACTTCAGACACACTGTGTTTTATCTTCCTCCTGCTTCTTGGCTTGTCATCAGTTCTACCAGTGAAGTTTGACATGTGCAAATTAATAATCATTCAGTCCAAATGAGTAGGGTGACCTCTGGGCCCACATGATATCCTCAGAAGAAAAGGAAGCATCATTCATAGGCTCAGAGAGCTTTCAGTTTAATGAGAGAACAAGGTACCTCTGTTATGTGTGTATATATACACATGTGTGTGCATATGTGTATATAATTCTACCTATTTCTTATAGGCTGGGGACTTACAATTATTTAGTGTAACCACATTCATTCTATATCAGCATGGGGTAAAGTGCAGAGAAGAATAGTTACTTTCGTGAAAGACTTAATTATAAGTTGGAATGTCCCCTAGTTTAGAAACGGAGACCAAAAGCAAGTCAAGAAACATATTGCCAAATAACAGAAAGACTCCCGGCGCATAAATGCAGGGTAGAGAGACAGCTTGTCAGTTTGTTTGACAAACACTGTGATGTTTCTATGGCTGGGACAAAGCTGAGGGAGGAGGTAGTTTGTTCCTTAGAAGTCTCCTTGGATAGTGATGGACAGATGCAGGCTTCCGCCTCTGCTGTTCAGTCATGACGATAGGATTTAGGAAGTAATATTTGATTCTTGGGCTTTAGAAAAATGCATGGTTGCAATATGTATATTGCCATGCAAAATCAGTAATAATTTGACAATAATCATGAAAACATCGATGATAACTAATCGATAGTGTTGATTACAGACTGCAGACCGTTCTAAACACTGAGCACAGTATACGGTAGTCTCTTACCATTGCTGTGAGAGACGGATGTGTCATGTCCTCAAATCTGGAGCTGTTATAAGGTGACATCCTCACCTTATAAACAAAGAAAGTGATCTTCAGAGATGCGAGTCCTTCTGCACAGGAAACTGCTAACAAAGGACAAAAAAAAGTGTAGGCCTTCAGCACCATACTCAAGTGCCATTTCTAGAGCCTGCCTGTGCTGCCTTTCTCTCTCTCTCTCTCTCTCTCTCTCTCTCTCTCTCTCTCTCTCTCTCTCTCTCTCTCTCATACACATTTTATCAAGCATAGTTCACTGTTACTACATGCAGACATTCTAATGTCCCATTTTATCCTATTTAATTTTTAAAATCACAAGTCAAGTTGGGGAGATGGCTTAGTGACAAAAGAATTTGCCTTGCAAATACGAGGGCCTGAGTTCATGTATACACAGACAGACAGACAGACAGACAGACACACATACATAGATAAAACTGTCACAGTGTAGGGATTCCACAGCTTATGAACTGATGACTACTAATTATGACTAATATCCATGAGCACTGGTTGTTTTTCTTCCCATGAAAATAAAGTGTTCCCTGCCCATCTGCTGGATTTATTTCTCATAGACATAGAAGGACTTGCTTCCAACTCCTTTGAGATTGTACCCTGATGTGGCATCATCTCATAGTGGCAAAGGTTACAGTGAAGGAGAGGGACAGTACATGAATCACATTATCCAAATGAATTACTGCTGTCATCTGAACTCAGAGAGATATGCTGTTCCAAATGGGAGTCCTAAGTGACTTGTGCTTGTCCATTGGGGGTTGTAAATTATTATGTAATGGAAGCTAAATCATTGTAGTTTTTCATTTTAGAACAATTGTGACTGTCAGATCCAGATCACTCTGAAAAGACAAGTTGGGCCATGGGAAGCAGAGTACAAGCCAGTCAGCCGCACAGATTCTCTGAGGAGCCAGGCTTCTTGGGAGGTCAGTGCGAAGCCAAGGCAGAGGAAGGGGCACAGACTTGTTTCCGGGATTATTATTATATATTATTGCACTCGTAGATTTTGGATGGTTCCCAGCTGTCACTATGCCTGCCTGTTTAACCAGACTTTGAAACCTCTCTGGTCTGTGCTTGCTACTTCTGTGTGATAACAGAAAATAAGGCATTTCTGAGGTCTTTGGTTGTGAACAACTGTTAGTTAGGGGTTTAATATTGTTTCTCTGCAGGAAAGCACACAAATGGGCAATTAAGCCTAGTCATTAAAATAAAGTATTTTTATAGCTGAATCAAAAATCCTGTGTCGGCTATGTCTTTGAAGCAGTTAATTGTTATTAATAAATATATTTCACATTTGCCTCCCTTGCTCACCATCCTTGCTGTAAAAAGTGTTCATTGTAGGTTTTATGGTCTTCCTGACAAGGTTTTCTGCTCTTTACCTGCTGCTGTGGTCTCTGGCAAAGTGCTGCTGCTCTGGGCAGTAGTTCAGGAATGCTTCTTTTCACTGTCTGGGCTTTGTGTCAGGCACAGGAAAGATAGAAAGTGAGTCAGACACTGTTCCCCCAGAAAGAATTGATGGATGGACAAACAGAAAGAAAACTGCAGGATTGTGCACTAAATGCCACAAAACTACAGATATAAATACAGTGGAAAATAAGAGGTCATATCTGCTTGGGAATTTGTTTCGTAAGAGTGTTGTGAATTGGGGAAAGAGATTGTGTGCTTGTGTGCATGTTAGGGGAAGGCTTCGCCAGGTGAATTTTAGCATGGTAACACAGGGGAAAGAATTCAGAAAGTTTTATTGCATATGGAGTACCTAGAAGGATGAAGCCTGAACCGGAGGAGATGATCATTCATAGTGGCAATCTCAATAGATGGCAGCCCACTTGCTTCCTCTGTTCAAGGGACCCAGAAGCTGTTGAACTGATCAGACCATATCCAGGCCAGATGTTTCTAGGTAACAACTGCGCCACTAGGACACAGCTAGGAAAAGAATACCATCAACTGGTGCTTCCTCTGTGAGGGTTCTTGAGTCATCTTGTCATGACTTGAGTATCTATATGCCTTTTGATCGTGGCCTTTGGTCATGCTACAGAAGCATAGTAGAGGGGCCACAGGTTTTGTTTCTTATATGTGTCACTTGACTCTCTAGGGTACCTCTGTAGTAGAGGGACTCATAGGCCTGCATCTGTTGTGTTTGGGTGGGTGATGCACAGGCTGTGGTCTGAGTCCAACCAGTGAGGAACTGAGATTTTCGTATCTGGGCCTCTACTATTTTAATTAAACCTTGCTTTTAGCAGCTCTTTGTGTCTCTGCTCTCCTGGGCTAACTATATGTGCTCTTTCGCTTTACAGCCTATTCCCACATGTTGAACACTGTTAATGGATATGACAAAGGATGATAATTCTCTGCTAGGTTCTCCCTGTGTGTCAGGAGCCACAGGGCCTCTGGAGATAAAAACAGCACACACTCACTCAAGCCTAATTTATAGTTTGGATACTATATACAATATCTGTCAGGCACTCTGTATCTGTGGAGTTTGTACTAAATAACACAGGCAAGGTCTGATATGCCCTGGGCCATAGCACTAGCAAGTTAATGGAGCTATTATTAAGGCTTTGAATAAACCTATTCCTTGGAAAGACAGGATAGTACTTCCATGGCTGCTGAGAACACATAAAACTTAGAGCAAGCAGCTGGTCTGAAGCCATCCCAAACAGCCTCCTGTGTCACATGCTGGGGAAATGACTCGTCCTCAGAGCATGGTGGTACATGATTGTATCTCTTGTGCTAGGGAGGTGGAAACCAGAGGATGGCTGGAGCTTGCTGGTCAGGAAATGTAGTCTAATCAGGAAGACCCAGGTCCTAGAGAAACAGACCATTTCATAAAACAAGATAAAAGGTACATGAGATTAAAATATAGTTATGCATACACACACACACACATATATGCTTCACACACACATTCACACACTCACTTCAAATACATTCTTTCACACACTCACATATACTTCACACACACATACACAATCACACATTCACTTTACATACACTCACACACACACACACACACACCACACACACACACACATTTCCCTTGTGACCCATGTTCAGAGCCATCTTCTGAAACTCTGGGACTACCCAAGTATCCTCTGTCAATGTCCCCTCCCACTCTTGGCCTCTCTCAGTTTTCTGGAGCCCCCTGGACTTTACCCATTTTTATTTCTGAACAGAGTGAGTACGAGGAAGAAGGTAGATATAACAACAGCTGTACAAACCCTAGGTCTTCGTTTCCAGATACCTCCCCTCATTTCTCTTGTGACTCTAGTTAGCTGAAGAATACTTGATATTTAACTTAGAGCTACACATGTGGAGTGGAGGTCCCCAACTCCAAGGTCACGTTGTACTACTACTGTGAACAAGCTTCTCTGTCTCTCTATCCCTCTCTCTGTCTCTGCCTGTGTCTCTCTCTCCCTCCATCCCTCTCTGGATGCCAGGTATCTTATTAATACCACAAACACATTGACTGTCCCTAGAATCAGAAACCTTTAGCTGATTGGTTAGGACTCCCTACAGGCAGAATAACAACACAAAGCCAGGGCAGTTTACATATGATCTTGTAGTTTAACAGTATCATTCTCATTTTTAAAAATCATAAACTACCTATTTATGCTTTTATATGTATTATTTGCTAAGCATTATAGGTAGTTCCTGAATAAATATGTCTTTATAAAGGAAGAAAAAACAGCATTATTTTTCATCCCTGCCTTGTAAGTACAAGATTTGCTCACAGATCTCAATCATTTGCTCAAAAAAAAAAAAAAAAAAAAAAAAAAAAAAAAGCCATTACTCTGCATTGTTACTTAAATAGCTTGTGATCTTGAAGTAATTTAAAAAGTTGTATAGTAATAAAATAGTACTAAAGTAACCTTCTTTTCTCTCCTGTCCTTTTTCCTTCCCATTCAGTCAGCATCAAGGTACTTAATAAATATACAAGCTGCTGTCACAGTTCTGTTACAGGGACCACAGAACTCCTTTGTTCTTTGTCATAGTATACTCTAGCACTTTATTTATCTGGGTCTCCTCTGTGCCTCTGGCGCTGTCCATAGCCCAAGTGGGCACATTTCATCTCAATTAGAAGCTGAAGAAGAATGCAAGGCAGGAGGATGTCAGAGGTTACAGCCATTTAATAGGTTGGAATTCAAATGAAAATTGGAAAACAATCCAAGACATCTATAGAGGAGGAGAACTGAGGAAACTCAATTAGCAAAACCATAGACATTCTTCCTCTGGGGACTTGGTTTCTTTATGCTGTTGTAGTGGCCTATATGGTTATAAATAAATAGAGAAGCAAAGGGTTTATTGTTTCTATTGTAAAGAAAGGTAAGATGATTGTCATATTATTCACATATCCCAACACCTTTGTTGCACTCGCTATGATCTTATCAACCAAAGCTGATCATAGAAGTATGGCATTGTCTGCGATTCACCATCACCGCTCACAGAAAAAAAAAAAAAAAACAAAAAAAACAAAAAAAACGCTATTTGTTGAGATTCAACATGAATAAATGAAAGGATACAGAAGTTTGAGAATATTTTCCCATGGTAAGCATCAGTAAGCATCTCATGATAGATATAGATGGGCCTTTTATGTCCCGATTTATGAACCAGGGGAGCAGCTCCACACTCAGACTTGATCCATCTTGCTTTGTAGCACGTTTCGCTTTCGTCACCTAGAATGTGTTTGACCTAGGAAATAAATCCAGTTATTTGGCAAGAAGCCTCTGCATGGTTGTGTGCAGCTATTTGCAGGACCTTGGTTACCCCAGTAAATATCAAAGCACTATGTAAGTCAGAAGGCATTCTCTTGAGGAAAGAGCATTGGAGTGTCTGCTTTTGTTATTTTACTGGGAAGTTATTTGAGGTTCTTACTCCTTCTGGGATTCTAAGTATGAAATTCAGATCAGTGAAGATATAGCTTTGCTTGCAGCGTTCTTATCTGATAGGAGAGACATAGAAAATTCTCCCAAAAATAGTAACGGTGGCATTTTTGTGGTCTAGGGGTCAAGAGTCCACCCCAGAGCAGCTACTGAATTCATTTCAGTCCAGGGAATCTTTTAAGAGAAAAGGCTTTTCTAAGCAGAACTGGAATTCCCAGGCTACATGCTAGCGGACCCAAACACTATTTTGCTGAGTTAGAGAGTTGCAAACCTGCAGTAAATCAGTCTAGAAATTGGATGAAGGTACAGCTAATACAGACAGCACATCACATGAAGGCATTCTCAACTCAAAAGCCAAAGGTTATGTTCTGACATTTCATTTAAGAACTCCATAATTTTCAACCCTGAAGATACCGCTGCTGTAGATATTCTTTGACTTAATTAAAATTATACCCTTGCAACCTGTAACAAAACTATCAGCATCATCTCTGACAATCATGCTTTTTCTTACCACAACTCTACATTTTTCACTGAGTTAAATAATTAAAATTGAGAAAGGAATGATTCAAAGGTAGAAAAGACAGATCCCTGGCTAAGAGGGCTGCTGCTCTTACAGAGAACAAGGGTTTCAACCCCAGCCCCCACAGCAAGTAGTTCACACTACCTGTAACTCCAGTTCCAGGAGATCTGACCCTATAGCTGGCACTGACACCTGCATGTGTAAACTCCTGCAAACACACACACACACATACACCTAAATAAGAACAGTCATGATATTTTTAAGATGAAAAGAATGATTCCAAGGCTACGACTAGTGCAGTTTAGTTGTTATTACTCTGATTGACAACTTGTAGTATATTTTAATCTTTGTATTTTCCCTAATAAATATTACTCACCATATAAAGATGAAGATTTCTGGTAACATCCTGAGAGCATCTACTCCTGATATATGCTTTCTGGAAGATAGTAAGTCAATTACACTTAACAATGCACATATCTTGGCAAGCTGCTTTCCTTTCTTCACTAATACATACAAATGTTAGGTATGGGAATATGTGTTTATAATCCCAGAACTGGAGTAAACCAGAGAGATTTGCCTGAGACTTGCTGTCCAACCAATCTGGAAATTTTGAGACCAATGAGAGATTTTGTCTTAAAACAAAACAAAATCATTCCCTAGTGTACTTGGGGAACACAAACACATACACACAAATACACATGCTTTAGCCTCACATGTTCAACCCAAGAAATTATTTCAAGAATTGCAAAATATATAGGTAGAAAATACTTTTCATGATATGAGTTTTATTATTGAAAAATATTTCTTATATAAATATGGCATCTCAATTTAATTTTTTTTATGCATGCATTGATCTCTGTCGCTGGTACTGTGACAAATTCTTGTGGTAAGTAACTGCGCAGCTGATGCTATGACATCAACCACTGCATCTCTTTTGAATGTCCCACCTTCCTGATAGGCACTTTTCATTATCTATTCCAACCTGTGTCTACATAAGTGCTCTCTCCCTTCCCAATGGCAACACTTAATATACACTTTGCAAGTACTTCAGGTCAAATTGTATGCCAAACTTAGACAAAAGCCCAGTAAGACTGTAGATCATAGAGGATTGAAGGAATGGAGGATTAGGCTTCCTGTGGGACTGGTCCATGAAGCTTTAGAGTCGCCTTCTGTAGTTTGAAGATTTAATGAGTCCTAGGAGCATCATGACTAATTTTGAAATGTCCTAAGCTGGGCCCAAGTTTCCCATAAAGTCCCATCATTGCTCACGACTCTGTTCCCAGCTTGGCTACTGGGGTGATGGTTGTGGTGTGACATAAGAAAGCAGTTTCATCTCTTTGATGTCTATGTCTGTTTCTTGCTTTTCTATTTGGCTCTTGTTTCAACTATGAAGTAAGAAAGCCAGGAGAAAGCAAATTTTTGCACTGAGTTAAAAATGATTGTCCATAAGTCTTCTCAGAGTGGTTATAGGTTTATTTAGAGCCCTTAGTTAAGTCCTTGTGTGTTGATATGGACTTCTTCCCTGACTGCTGCAGAATAGCTGTGACATTTGATTTTTCAGAAAACAGCATGGTGCAGGCTTATATCTTTGCAGGGAAAACGTTTTCCATTCTCACAGACAAGAAAACATAAGGGTATATTTCATTCCTGTAATGAGTAGATAAAATAATTTACCTGAGAATAGTGTTTGTTTTGTATGAAATCAATTCAGCATCACCTCAAATAGAGAGATTAGCTTGCAAGATAGCACTTACTTTGATTCCTGACCCACTGTCTTTTCATTCCTCCATCATTTTGTCTCTTGTGTGTGTGTGTGTGTGTGTGCGTGTACGCGCTTGTACACACACATGCATGCACATGACAGCCCCAAGCAAAACCTACTTTCTTCATCTATCCTCATTTCCTTATGTGCTTGTGGAGGGACTATGTATACATCCATATGGATCTTACATGTCTATCTAAGAAATTCAAAGTGAGTGTAATTATGTTTTACTGATAAAAGAACTATTCACTTGAATTCTGCAGAAAATCATTTCCTTATGTAAAGGGTGACATCTCAATTTAATCTCATATTATGCATATGTTAATCTTCTCCAATATGCCAAGAATATTTGTTCTGCTCTCAGGAATTCTGGGTGACTCACTCCACTGCCTTTCTTTGCTTGAGCCATCATGTGCTCTGTGCTTTTTTTCCTAGGAGTCATCACTGCTGCTGACATTCTTGATCGAGAGACAACAGCGTCATACTGGCTGACAGTATATGCCACAGACCGGGGCGTGGTCCCTCTCTATTCTACCATTGAGGTCTACATAGAAGTAGAAGATGTGAATGACAACGCCCCATTGACCTCAGAGCCCATCTATTATCCCGTTGTCATGGAAAATTCTCCAAAGGATGTGTCTGTCATTCAGATACAAGCTGAAGATCCTGACTCTGGTTCCAATGAGAAACTGACCTATAGGATTACAAGTGGAAACCCACAGAACTTTTTTGCCATCAATATCAAAACAGGTAAGGGCATGCTTGGATGCTTTGAAATTGACTGTCCATTTTGAATGGGTTATCTGGCCCTTGCTTTGCTGTCTTATCTGTTTTATTGTCTAGAAAACAGAATCTTTTTTTTCTGGGCATAATTTTTGACAAGATGGATGTTTTTCCTGTCTACTTAAGTGTTTTAATCTCACCTATCACTGAGGTGAACTGACCTAGTAAGAATCAAAGGCATTACAGAAGGTCTCAGGTTTGCCTCATGCATTGTAAAATATGGTCCTGGACCTCTGCGATGGTCAGCTGCCTCTTCTCTTTCTTGAGAACAGGATGGCTGACTTTTGCTGGGTACTTTATGTGAACTGTCATTGTAAGGTCTCTACCTCTTAGTTGTTTAGCCCCACTCCCAGCTTGCTATAAATGAACCTCCTAAAGGCTTAAACCTTAAGATTTTCTATGCTCACACTAGATCAACATTAGCTAGATCGCATTAGCTAAGATCAACTCATAAATTTTATCCTATATTATCTATCAGTGTTCTAAAGACCTCTCCATGTCTGTGTCTGACTCTTTACAAAAAAAAAAAAAGGAAAAATTTAATTTTCTGATCTTTTGCTTAAAATGTTTCTAAAGGTTATAATAAGAATTTAATTTGTTAAGCACATATCAGAAATGCATATTGTTCAGGAAAATGTGGCCTCACCAAGAGGCACGCTGGAGCATAGCATTGTGGACTTTGTGGCATTGACTTTGGCATGCTTCTGCTTTCCTGTGATATGCAACTTTTAGACCTGAACAGAGACATTAAGCTCTCGGTGATAATGTGATGAATGGGGCTTTAATTCATTGAAATGTAGAATAATGTAATTGATGATGCTCTGGGTTGATGTTGGTCGGCATTATGCTTGGTTGATGCTTGTTGGTGTAGACAGACTTTTCTGGGAACACTGATGGAATTGGTAATTATTCGTCTTTACTTGTCAAAGTAGAAATGTGCAGTGGACAATACACACTAGTAAAACGCATATAATAAAACTTGAAGGGGTTTTCTGTAAGCTCATTTCTGAGTCAGTGAATTTTTAAGCATACTTCAGTGCTCTCAAAAGTATCCAATCAGCACTTGACTTCTGTTTCATTATAAATGAAAGGTGGTGATCAGCTGGCAGTGTCTGATCAGAGGCATACTTGTGCTAGGAGAGGACTCAGACAAAGGACTCAGGCCCAGCTGCTGAGACACACTAAGCATAGAAAGCCCCCATGTACCTGACGATTATGCCCTTGTATTGTTCCAAGACCCTCTGGTCTACTTTTGTGCTCTAACATAGTATTATAAACTGTGGAGAGAATGGAGGTATTGAAATTCTTTTTATATTTAATAGAAAAGAAGGAAATGGAATGAGGAGGGAGAAAAAACAAAGGGAATGTCATTAAGTAAGTTGAGTGTATGACATCTGATGCCTCACACTCACATTCTGCTTCTCCATTGTGATCTTGCTGCCATTCTGATCATCAGAGGAGCATCTGATACCTTGCTTTTGAATGAAATAACTCTATAAAAGGACACGTTCAGCTGCTCCTGGCTTAGGGTTGAAAATGGAAAACAACTCTTAAGGGCAAATCTTTAGGCTACTCTGGCCATCCATCCTAGCCTAATGGGCTCCAGGCCAGTGAGAGACTTTGAATTAGAAATAAAAGAGTATTACCGAAAGGTAACACTCAAGATGCTCCTTTGGCCTCCACATGTACATGGCCACACACACACACACAGACACACACACACACACACACACACACAACACATATACATATATAATTTTGTTCACACACACATACACCTTCCTGCAAAAAAAAAATAACTGTCATGGTGAAGCATATGATATAAGGAGCTTACACTAGACCTTGTATGCATTATGCTTACTTTATGCACATGAATTTTCAGAAAGCCCTACATTATCATAATGTGGTTATATTGCATAATAAGAGCCTTAATTGTATTCATAATTTCTCTGTCTTTGCCACAGATTTTTAAAATGTGCCCAGAATGACATTTTCATCAAAGTTGTCTAATTGTCTCAAATAAATGAGCAGCCTGTCTTGGTTTTCAGACACAATATAAGAAAACAATGTATTTTGTTTATTTGGTTGTTAAGGTCATTGCACCTATTATTTTTATCGGGAAGTTCAACAAACATACATTTTGAGCTTACAAGGCACTAAAAGTAATAGGAAAGAAGCAGAAGAGTTGACACTGCGATCTAGTGACAGTATGAACATGTAACTGATGTACAAGAGCTTTAGTGAATATGGGGTTGTCAAGAGTAATGGTCATGAATGAAGCGCTTTATATTCAGGAGCCTCAGTTTAAAGTACTTGCCCCAGACTTCATAATTGTGAAATTACATGGACCACCACAGAGAACACCTACTAAGAAAATCAGTCCTAGTGTTGCAAGCTTTGTGTCCTTGGGAAGTTACTGATTCCCTCTTGAAGCTCAGTTTTCATGTGATGATTGGCTTTGCCAACCTGACACAGGTGAAGCAATCACCCGGAGGGAAGAGACTAGAGCAAGGCTTGCCACCTTCAAGATGGCCCGTAGCCATGTTTGTAGGGGACTGTCTTAATTAGATTAATTGATGTGGAAATACCTAGCCCACTATGGATGGCACCATTCCCTAGCAGGAGATCCTGAGCTGTGTAAGAGTGGAGAAATTGAGCTGAGCAAAAGCAAGAAAAGGGGCATGTATATATTCTTTTCTCCCTCTTCTTGACTGTAGATGCAATGTTAACAAAGGTCTCAAGCTCCTCCCACTGTGAGCTAAAACTGTGAACTAAAATAAACTCATTCTTCTTTAAGTTCCTTTTTGCAATGGTATTTTATCACAGCAACAAAATCAAGCTAGAGCAGTGAGTAATGATTGCTCTAAGGATTTTAGGAGTTGTCGTGAGGGCTTACCTCACTAGCCTAGTGCAACCACATCACAGGAGAAATGATGATGCCCTGTCTGCTTTATGCTAATGGCATGGATACGCTTTAATGTCTTCAAGCCTAGGTTTCATATCGGGAAAGTGAACACAACTTTGCTTACAGCATAGTTATTACTCATGGACAAGGAAAATCACAGTACATGTGGGGGATGCTAGTCAATTGCATAGCTCTTTAAGAAATGTTTTTTATTATGACTACATCTTTGTGTGTGTTGGGGGGTGGATGGGTCGGTGTCTATGTGTTTATGTGTTGTGTTGGTGATGGGTTATATTTGTACATGACTTTTTGGGGGCAGAGGCCAAACATAAGTGTTATTCTTCAGATACTGTTCACCTTTGGTTTGGTTTGGTTTGGTTTTGGAGAGGGTCTTTCAACAGCAGGAAGCTTACCAAGAAGAATAGTCTGGCTTGCCAGTGAGCCTCACGCATACATCTCTCTCCACCACACCAGGCTGGTATTACAATCCCATGCTATCAGATCTGCTTTTTATGTGAGAACTAGAGATTGAACCCATGTCCTCTCAGGATTGTAGAATAAGTGTTTTGCTCACTGAACTATTTGTCCAGGTCACACTTTTTCTTTCATTTCTGTACTACAGGGAATAAAGCTCACTGAAGCCTGTGAGCTCTTGGTTCAGGGTATTGCTCTTGCTGTCTAGAGAACCTGGTTGGCTCCTTGATAGTTGCTTTAATCTTTGGCATTTCCTTTATCCTAAGAAAGTCATTAGTATGGAATAGTGGCAAAAAAACATTGATGCAATGTTTTTCAACAATGAAGCCAGGGCTAAAGCTAACTAGTACAGTTAGCAAAGAGTTGTACTTTAGATTTTTTTTTTTTTATCCCAGAATGTTGTAGATTCTAGTAAATTAACACTTCGGTCTATCTGTGGTATAAACGAAATTTATGGTTTTGCTCTGTTCTGGAAATGTGCTAAAGATTAAAGTGGGTTAACACAAATATGAATTGTGCCAATGTTCTAGGTCCACAGCCCGTGGCACATAATGGGTACCACTGCCTTCCAAATCGAGAGGGTTTCTCTGTTGAGTCAAAAGGCTCATTTGAGTTTTGCTCTACCAGATCTGGAGCCACATAGAATAAGTGGGTTGTGGACTTTCTTCAAGTACTTTTTGCAGGTTAGGCAGAGAAATAAAAGCAGTCAAGCTGGAAGGTCCTCTTTGGCCTATACCCTGCATGAGTTCCAGACAGAGCAAAAGAGGTCACTCACATCCAGTTCCTTGTTGGTGCTGCATAGGTGTGGTAAACAAGAGGCCATGCAATGTTCAGACTCAGGAGAAGAGAAACTGTGCATCCTTCTAGAGAGATGCAAGCTGGCTAGTCGGCACTCATCCTGACAAAACTAGGAAGAAGTGGGGGAAATTTTTCTTCATAGCTCTGAACATTTGCATTATTTCTGTGTGTCATGTTCACTCTAATTATCACAGGCTCAGAGTCTAACCTTAAGTAGAGCTCTCAATATACATTATACATATTGTTGTTATCAGTCCGTGTTCCTCACCAGACTGTGTAAGCTAGAAGCTGAATGCGTCTGGGAGACACTCTGTCATAAGGAAGGATTCTTTAAAGGGACTTTTCATCAGTGTCTGCTGTGTAGTACTGGGGCTTTCCATTCAGTCTCTTGAAGTCCATTTTTGGTACTACTGTTGACCTGGACCTCATGTTAGTGGATAGAACATAAGAGAAGATGGTTTCTGAATGAAGAAAATTTACTCTCCTGAGAAGATAGATTATCATACCTCATACAAGGTAACTATGTAAGGAAATCTGCATAAAGTATGAACTACTGAACTCTATAGAATATCAGCGATAACTGGGATAACATAAAACCAAGCAGGTGGCGAGGGGAGCTGGCATCCTGAGTGTCCAGAGAATTAACTAGTCTGCAGATGCAGAGTCGTGACACCACCAGTGCATGGAACGAGTTTAGTTGACCTCCAAAACTAAGCAGAGATATTCAGCTTCTCAAAGAGGCATGCTACTATTATGGAAGAGATTGTAAAAGATTCAACAAATTTTGTGGGAGCTCATAACCTCCAGATATATGCACCAGTTTTTTGTTTGTTTGGTTGGTGGTTGGTTTGGTTTAGGGGTTCAATGATATTTAATGTTCAGAGAGTCTTGACATTTCTGTTAATCTTTCTTTGAGAATCATGTCTCATAAGAGATTGCTTCGAGGGGAAATCATGGAAGAGAAAAGGTTTTGTCCTTTCTTCCCTTTCTTTGAGAATCGTGTCTCATAAGAGATTGCTTCGAGGGGAAATCATGGAAGAGAAAAGGTTTTGTCCTTTCTTCCCTCTGCTATAAACAGGATCGGGGAGGAACCATCCACTGTGCTGATAGTGTATGTCTATGAAACGGGTCCTCGCTTAGCCCAAATTTTCCCATGGTTCCTTCTCAGGGCTTGGAATAGCTTTTCCATAGTTGCTGTAGCTTCTGATCTCTGAGCCTGATCTGCTCTCTGGCCAATGAACTCACCTAAAATGAATAGTAGTTTAGGCTTAACATCTTAGGATAAGTCTGAGCAAAATATACCTTATCTGCAAGTGACTAGCTTAACACACACACACACACACACACACACACACACCCTACACTCAAGTCATTTGAGAGACAGGTATCTTCAAAATTGTGTCTTCTATGAAAATGCTTCAAGTTCTTCCTGGCTGTTGGTTCTTTGGGATGTAGACCTGGCTTATCAAAATATTGGATGGCCTGAGTTATTTTAATCACCTCTAAATAATAGCCTCTTGCCTGTAGGTATGTAGTGTAAGAGATAACAGGTAACATTCAACATTAATAAGAGAGTTAACTGAGAAACTCAAGCCATGTATCAGCCGGCTAATCGCCAGGTGAACTTATTAGCTATGGAGTCCTGTGGAGAGGCCTAGTAATTTGTGTTTCTGACAAATTCCCAGCAGAGGCTGAAGCTCTCCTGAGGAGCTGGATGTGCATTCTATAGATTTTGTTGACCTAATGGGGTAGCTAAGGCCAAGAAACCCCTGTGGAAGAGGTAGCCAGCTTTGTAAATTACCCCAACTCTCTCACTTTACAGTGATATGGTTTTGAGAATCAACTGTGAATTCCAAGTTCTTTCTCCACCCATTCCCCATTAATCTTCATACCATTGTTCTCTTTCCTGTTTCATGAACTGACTGAAAATGAAATTCATGGCCCTTTAGTTGTCAGTGTGAGTCATCATCACAGAGTCATACAAAAACTGGGCATTATATAATATTTGTGTATAAATTTTTATTTATAATTTTTTTGTTGAAAATAGATATTTTTTACACAATATATTATGGTCATGGTTTCCCTCTAGCAATTCATCCCAGACACTTCCCATCTCTTCATCCACTCAATTCCACACCCTTTCTTTAACACATTATTTCTAAAACACAGAACAAAGCAGAATTGGTAAGAGGTAGCTTAGACCTACTTTGATAAACAAGCAATCACTATCCAGTTTTAGTAAACCCCTTGAATACATAATTATCAAAGAAATATTACTTCACAAGATAGAAGTATTAAAAAATTATTTGTCCTTCAAAGAAAGTTAAACCCTGAGCTTATGTAGAGCCCCATTTAGAGGTAATCTGCTTAGAACACCCTGTGCTTCTGCACAGCTCCACTTAGGGTAATCTGCTTAGAACACCATCTCTTCTAGGAAATCAGAAGGAAAATGCCTGTAGTATTACAGAGATTTCAAGAGAGAAGTAAAAAGCAAGGTAGGACACTACAAACAACAGTACAATTCCTCATTAATTCTTGTGCTGTCTTCACAGTTTGCTAAGTTCTCCCAAACGAGTGGAGATGCCCCGAATGATGCTTTGATATTTATAAGGCCTGAGCACAAAGTAGATAATGTGGCAAATGAGTATGGATAGAACTGTAAATCACCCTTGCACCTTCATTCAGCCATGAAAGGAGGCCTTGTCCTATAGAACATTAAATTGTATTCATTTAATCTAACAAGTTCAGGAGAACAAATGGGCTCATGCAGATTTATCATTGGGGTTATTTAAATTCAGTCATGACCTCTTCATCTATGTCAATGTGTTCTATGTGAACGAAGACAATGGGAAAGTCTCCGCAGTGTCCTTATGTCCAGGGAAAGCTGAACTGGGATCAATTGTGGAGCCTCTGGGATACTGAAGGATGGTCAGAGGGGCCACGCCCAAGAAATAACATGCTCCCTCCTGCCATGGGCACTGGCTGTACTTTGTGGGGTCCAGCTCTATCAGGATACATGTTGTTAATGACTGTTTTAGAATTTCTCAGCATACTTTTAGCATGTTAACTCTAATAGTGCTGTTTTTTTGGGAGCTTTCTTATACACGTTAAAATACACTTTAAGGTATTTATCAGCGTCCTGGCCTCTACATCACCCTCTACTATCAGTTGTCACTTGCAGACAGAAATGTACTTACTGAAAACCCTGAAGTACAGTGGGTACTTCACAGGACCTAGTTCCCTACGGCTGTTCACAAAGTATCTGTACTAAACAGATGACAGGGCAGTGTAATTTAAGAACAACGAACAAAACATATGTACGTAGGCTATGTATGTGCATATTATTACTAATAACACATGGGAGCAGTCAGATGGAGGATAAGAAAGGGAAATGATGTCATTATATTTTACTCAAAATGAAATTTAAAAGATAAAAGGAAGGAACCCAAAGCTTCCTCTTGTCCCTTTTAAATTCTAGCTTCTTCACAGTTTAAAGGTCCAGGGAACACTTGATATTGACTCAATGCCACACAATAACAAAGCTTCAAACTTAATGAATGTGAATAAAGTTATCAGCTTCTCAGTATTTGAAGAGGATTTATCCAGCATCTGAACTCTCACCTGAGTCTGTTCTCAGCAGCTCTCACCAGAAAGCAGCACGAAGAGATTATTCGAGAGTTTTAGACTCAAAATCTTTATAGCTTCAAATCCTGTTCCTATTTAAGGCTGGCTTTCTGATGGATAAACACACAACGTGATTTCACTCTGCAGTAGAATGAGATAAAGCAGGGGTGTACCATCTTTCTAGCCTCAAGTATTACTCTGCAGTTCAGGCTTTTGGGACATTTGGTATCTGCCAGAAGATATGGTACATGGGTACAAGCCCCAGAGAACTTCTAGGTAGGTTCTTGGGTGCTAAACCTGTGTCCTGACACTGTGTTGATCATTGGATTAGAAAGATTTAGGCTGAGTGGAAAACTGTACAACCATCAATGGCAGTGAGACCTTTGACTTCCCAAATAGATACAAACTCCAAAGAGCAGGTTGCCAGTTAGACAATGGCAAGTGCTTTATGCTACCTACAAGAAGTAGCTTTGGATCTTTCAGTAAATAGGATTACTGGGGAAAGGATTTTTGAAGAGCTGGTCAGTTATAATTACTTCATACAATGGGGAGACTTTGATAAAAGGAAGAGAGAGCTGGGCAGTTAGCAGCTATGTGATAAAAGTTTGCAGGGAAGGTGCTGCATCTCTGGCTGTTAATGAAGGCAGAGGCTCCCTGAGCTGAAGTATGCTAGCCATCTCTGAGCCTGGTCTGAGCTGTTGGCCGCTCCTCCATTCAGCCTCAGCTGCTCAGGAAAGCTGTGAGAAATTATTGAAGATTATTCGGGAGGGAGATGGAGTCACGTAAATAAACCAGATGATAGAGATGTATTTACGAGTGAAAGGGAGATTGATTGAGGTCATAAATTTCCCTTTTATTTCTTGTATCTGGGTGTGATTTCCAGAGCAGTAATTTACTGTGTTGGTTTATTACTGTCTTTCTGTTCTGATGGTTGGAAACCTTGAATTTTAATTGAAACCACTGCCTGCCTCCCTGAATCCTTGGATATTGGATGCCACTGTGAGAGTGTCCCAAATGCTTCCTGGCCCTGGTACCTCCTTTCAGGGCTATATCAGAGTTTGAACCTGCTAAGTGCTGAACCATGATAATGTGTTGCATATTTGCTCATTTAGCATCTACCAGAATACTGGAAAGAGATCTGGTGACGGGCCCAAAGTCACTCAGGTACTCAGCCCAGTGAACATTGTGCAAGATGTTCAACCCAATGCAGCTCATTTTTTTCTGGATCAAAAGATAGGAAATACTGCATGTTTGTCCTAGTTTTTAGCTAGATACTTGTGTTAGTGGTTTGAGTTGACATGTGTGGTGGGACTAAGTGTGACCTCAATGGGACTTCTGAAGGCTCATTTGTTGATCATGCTATCCTGTGTCTTAGGCATGTTTTTTCCTCAAGTCATGAAGTTGTACGAAAGTCATTGTTGATTGGTTTTAGGTACTTTGTAAATCAAGATCTCACCCATTTTAATTCACTTGTTATTTGTCAGGCTCAGATTATCTGGAAACACCATATAAAGGAGTCCTGAATGTCCCACATGGACAGTTACTACAAAAAAATGGAGTTGAGATTTCCTCCTAGACTAGAGAACAAGTCCACTTTTGCCTCGATGCTGCCTTTTTTGGTTCTTGGGGTTGTCATCTTTGAGTGACTTTGTTCTTAATTTCTTGAAAATTTTATAAACAGTGTACATGTTTTTAAAATCTATAAATTGTATTCACATTGAGGTAGATTAAAATAGTAAATTATGTGGAATCCCAAAAATAAAAACAGCCTGTGGTGAGTCTTTATATCTTATTAACTTGTAGAAAAATGACATCTTTTTTTTTTTTCACTTTGAGTATCATTTAAGTTTCATGATAAACCTGGAAACAAAATATGCCACAAAGATTGTGTTTAGGAAAGTAAACATGTAGGCTAAATGTCCTCTCATTTGAATCCAGCTATATCACAGGCTATAGCCTCATTCTGCTGCTGTGATAAAATACCAACCACCAAAAAGCAACTTAGGAAGAAGGGGGTTATATGGCTGACAATTCCAAGTTACAATCTATGGTTTCAGGGAAGTCAAGCAGGGACGAAAGACCTAGTGACGTCATATTAGCAGTCAACAGTAGAAGGAAATGAATGCATCCATGTGCTTGTTTGCATGCTTTCTAGCCTTCTTCACTCTTCTACAGTTCTGGGGTTAGCCTAGAGGATAGTGCTGCCCATAATGGCCTGCTTCTAGCCTACATAAATACCAAGCAAAGAAATTTCTCACAGGCCAATCTAGATAATTCCTCAGTTTAAAACCTTTTCCCCAGGTGATTCTAGGTTATGGCAAGTTGACATTTAAGACTATTCAACACAGGCCTGACTGTGTGATGTTGGGAAGATTACTTAACCTTTCTGTGCTTCAGTTTCCTCTGAGAAACTGTGAAATATCATAATAGCACATTGGCTTGCTATTAAGATTAAATAATTTAACATATGTAAAGTACTAGAAGCAACACTTGGCACATAGCATACTCTCAATAAATGTTACATATTAAACAAATCTGCACATGCATTTTATTTCAGCTAACTGGCATTTACAGTGCATGATTAAGGTTCTAGGCAGTTTGTGTTTGCAAACAAGGATTAGATATAACACTTTCTTCAAGGTTCATTAAGTTCACCATAAGATTAAGACTTCCATCTATGTTGGGTCCTGTGTATGTCATCACTTGCATTGTATCTGACAAGTGGACAGCGAAGAAACCTCCCTATCTATCTAAAATGGTTCTGCTTTTTAATCATATAACAATATGATGCCTTGACAATGCACTGAAAGGAGCAGTGGGCTTTCTCAGTCCAGCCTCTGCCGTTTAGTTGTTCTGATTACAAGAGGCAGGTTTATTTCATTTGTCTTGGCCTCAGAAGTGTCACTTATAAATTAGAGTTGGAACAAGAATGAACTTGTTCTTGTTGCTAAACACTCATCCTACACGGCTCTTCCATTTCCTGATATTAGGCAGACATCACTAATCAATGGTAGCACCTTCTCATCGTCTTCTCACACTGGCATGGACAGGCAGCGCTAAGCAATGACAGCATTGTCTTGTCATCTTCCCCCACTGGTGTGGGCCTACATCACTAAACCAGGGCAGCATTATCTTACAATCTACCCACACTGACATCCATTACTATATAACACTGATAGGAGCAGACGTTACAAATGGAGCCCTGTAACATTGATGACTTTAATAATAGCTCTACCCAGGGCTGCATTGAGTGACAATGAAACTGAAGTCAGCATTGTAGATCCAGTGGGAAGGGATGCCTGGACGGAGCATCCCTCCCGTGAGCTGCAGTTTGTAGCAACATCTCTGCTATTTGACTGCTAACCTCCAGTCCTTTCTTCTTTGTTACCGTTAGATTGACGTAGAGGCTTGGATCAAGGTTCTTTCTTACAGAAATTTGTTGCTAGGATTTAGAATAGTATCTGGCTCTAGTGGAATATAATTGTAAACTAAAACAAACAAACAAAAACCCTGACACACAGGTAGTTGAATAGACTAGCCCTGGCAGGTAATCTGTTGCCGCTAATGTACAACTTACCATCAAAGTTAGAAATGGGTTCTCTTTATTAATTGAAAGGACCATGACAGTCTGTTACTGTGGGAACTATGTTGAGAGAGAGGATCCTGCCCAATGCTAGTACTGAGAGGTGTTAAAGAGGAGAAAAGGCGGATACCTTTACATGTGCTGTCTAGGAAAGAGCAGTGGAAAGTATCTGCATGTAACACACTCGATTGACAAGACTTTCCATCTGATATCACTTGGAATCACTGCTCTCATTTTCACAGTAGAACTCTGTGTGTACTAATATCTTTAGTGTGGACATCAAGAAAGGCTTAGAACTCTTTAACAGTTCTTAGATAAAAATGTGCTGATTTAAATTTTATCCATATTGTTCAGTCTCAGTTAGTTTTACTATTATGATGAAGCCCCAGGACCAAACGCAACTCAAAGGTCCAAATAACAGTTCATCACCAAAAGCAGGAACTCAAGGAACCTGAGGGCAGGAGCTGATAAAGAAGCCATGGAGAGGTGCTGCTTACTGACTTGGCCATCACAGCTTGCGCGGTCTGCTTTCTTATAGAACGCATGCTCAGGCATGGTACCACCCACAATGGACTGGGACTTCCCATATTGATCACTAATTAAGAAAATGCTTTATGGCTAGATCTATGGTGCATTTTCTCATTTGAGGTTCCCTCCTTTTAGCTAATTCTTGTTTGTGTCAAGTTGACATAAAACTAGCCAACACATACATGTTCAATAAGAAATCTCAAATATTCTGTTAAAAATTAATTATTTTGGTTTATTTGTGTCTGCATATTTGTAGCCTGTTGAACAGGAGTTGCACCCTGAGAAACTCACCTATGGTGTATCTTCGAACGGTGAGTTCCATAGCCATATGGCAATGGATCATTTCTTAATCCTTATGGCTCAGACTGCCATAAATATAATGCTGACAATGAATAACTTATTCTTAATTTTCAATGACTTAATTTTATGAAGCGTCCAGCTTAGTTTTTACATATGAAGTATATAGCAAATATTAAGTATTGTAACTGGAGTGTAAATGATTCAAAATTTTTACTGAATATGAATCCTGTTTTGAAGATTGATAGCAAGTAGTCTGATGAGAGGCTTGAAAAACTCGTATATCTATTACGTTCATATTCTATGAGTACACACTACACACAAGGAACTGTGATAGGCACAATACAGAGAAGGCAAGAAGGGGCAAATCAAGAGACTTTCCCTTTAAGATGTCACAGATCAAAGTCATTTCAACACCAGTTGACATTACTGCTATGGTCACCCAGTTTAGAATGCAGCAATTCATGTTAAGGATTTTGCATGAGAATTATATTTCTAATACTGATAAATTCTAATGATATTAATTAGTGGTTTTAGACAGAAGCCCTCTGAGAATATGAATGAGAAGAAGCGACAGAAATCCATCACATTCAAACTGACTTTTTACACGCAGAAAGGGGGGCTTACCAGTGCACCACTTAAACATGTTGCCATCACATACTTTGTTGGAGTAGAATGAATCCAATTTTCCCTCCCACCACTTAAGCAAATTTCTCATCTCTGTAAAATGTCATGTTTTATAAAGACATACTTCATCTTGGCTGTGTACATCCTAAATAGTCCATTTTTATTTAGTTAAATTGTTTTCTGTCATGGTGAGAAATGCTTTCTTCTGAAGAAATGATGTTTAGGTCCAGGAAATAGGGACATTTATTAAAATAGTATATTAGAAAACTAGATATAGATATATATTATTTTTAAAATTTTAGTTAGTATTTAAGAACTTTTAGTACCCAGTGAAATTACTTTTACTGCAATGCAGGCTCTGATAATAAGAGTCTCTGAATTCTCAGTTTTGTGCTTAATTAAAATCATTCGTGGATTTACTTTTTTGCCTGCATATGTTGAGAAATGTCAGGGATGTTTCAGTAGGTCTCCACAGAGGCTTTGCTGGGTTGTAGCATCCAGTTAATGATGTAAACCAGTTGGTGCTTTTACCCTGCTCTAACTTAATAAGGCTTTATTGACCCCAAATTCTATAACAAGGAAAGAACATGACAAAACCAGGAGCTTCTCAAACTCTGTTCTCAAGGCAAAAAAATCACTGCAATCAAGCAAAAAGAAGTCTGATTTTAGGGTGAATTTTGAGCTCGTTATTGAACTATCATCTTAAAATTTTAATCACGTCTCATTCCAACCAAACCCTAGAAATAATGTGTATTAACGGTTTTCCAAGATAACAGCCCTGACACCATTGACCATTATTCTGGACCACTCTCTAAACTCTATCAAATGTGTCCTTCAATTTTTCACAAAGTCTCTCGAACATTTTCCTGACCACTGGACTAGAAACGCACTACAGTGACATGAGACCAGTGCTTGGGAGGTCCCATACCCTATCACCTTGCTCTCTCTCCTTCCTGAACAATGGCCACTGAGTTGCCATTTTGTACTGGGGCCTGCAATGCTGTAGGTCATTCTGCATACCTGATTTCCATTTGTGTTTTTTAACCATTGTCTGGGTCCCCTGATGCAGTAACTTGACTCCAAACTTGAACTCTGCTTGCTAATACCCACTTTTGTGCTCACACTGCCTATTTCAGAGCTCTGCCTTCTAACCTGCAGCTTCTCAACTATGCTAAGTTCATACACATAATATTTAAAATAGTAAGCAGACTAGAATTTGAAAGGTGACCTTGAAGATGCTTCCCACGAGGCAAATATACTGAGTTAGCAGCCATACTCTACAATGGGTAGGTCTAGAATACAAGGCTAGTGTCTTCCGCAGGGATGACTGCATTGCTAAGGGTCCCTCTATTGCACATCAGGTGGAAACATTTAGTTCTCATATCTGCCCATGGAGAGACAGTGGTTATAAATTATTTTAAGGGTTGATGTTTCTTTTATTAAGAGTCTTGTTTTTCTATATACTATAGGCTATACAGTTTTCTGTTGACCTCGTGAACTTACTAAATTCCAATGATTTCTGTGTCTGTCTTCCAATTGTTATCCAAAACCTGGAGAGTCCTCACTTGAACTGTCTTGTCCTCAAGTGGTTATGGGAACCTTTATGACCCAGACTCTGGTTGCTTAGCTACTCATATAGCTTATGACAACTGTTTTCCAGTGTCTACACAGCCTTCTACCAGCTGTATAAAAGATCAAAGTTTTTCTCTGTTGTTGTTTTAACCTTTATTTTAGTGAATATTTCTAGTTTCTGAATGTCAACAAAAGAAAGCAGACAGGAAGCAAGGCCACATGTTTTCTTATAATTTCTTTGTCTATGCATAGGATGGGGAAAATGTGCTGGCATGTAAGCT
Source organism: Mastomys natalensis (assembly GCA_021653895.1). Lineage (NCBI taxonomy): Eukaryota > Metazoa > Chordata > Mammalia > Rodentia > Muridae > Mastomys > Mastomys natalensis. The sequence goes on along the minus strand of JAJTUV010000955.1, from coordinate 344,498 downwards.
CCAAAGAAATAAGATTCTTAAGGAACAGAGATGTGACTTATTTGGTAGAGTGCTGACCCAGAATGCACAAAGCCCTGGAGCTGATGCATAGCAGTTCATAAAGCCAGTAGCACCGAGCAAGCACGTGCCTATAATCCTAGCATTTAGGGAGTAGGACAGGAGGATAAGAAGTTCAAGCCACCCTGAGCTTCAAAGTGAGCTGGAGACAGCCTGGTGTATCTGAGAATCTAGTTAGTAGTGGTCCACTGGAATTCCAGCACTCTGGAGGCAGAGACAGGCAGATTTCTGTGAGCTCAAGGCCACTCTTATTTCACAGTATGTGCCCAGATATTCAGAACTACATAGTGAGATCCTGTCTCCACAAACAAACAACTAATCTAACTAACAGCACAGTCAAACAAATAAATAAATGTTTATTAAGAGCAAGGAATTTTATCCTTTTTAGATGAAATTTTTATTTTATTTTTAGGGCGTCTTTATCTATAGATAAGCAAACACATGCAGAACTTCCTTCAGGACCATAAATGGGGCAAATTTCAAAGGTGAACTATTTTGACACCAACCTAAAGTCCTATAAATCACCTGTGCCAACGGCTGGCTTACATCTCATAGTTTAAAGGGTGTTTTAGGTCGAAACCATTGAGTGTGTAGACTGACCCAGTCAGTGTCAATGTCCCATAGTTTACACGCTTTCAATTGTTGGAGAATGGAGTTGCAAGATGCACATCAGTGCACAGGGTATGAAAGGCAGTCTGAACACTTATTAAGTGTAAAAATCAAAGTTTGTCCTGAAGAATAGTTTCCAGAACTGGGGGTATCAGCATCAGCAGTGTCTGCAGACAGGGGCCTCAGGAGAGCCAGAGCAGAAGTTCATCAGTCTTATCTTCCTGCACTCACCCAGTCTATACAGTGACAAAGGAAAGCCTTGCAAGGTTGCTTTCAGAGGTGGGAGAGGGTGCGAAATGAAGCCCATATGATTTGCTATAGACTGCTTCCTGTGATGGTGCGGGGTCCTTCAGCGGATATTGCTCCCCAACAATGATTTTTATGTATGTGAGTGTTTTCCTTGCGTGGATATCTGTTCACCATGGACATGCTGTGACCAGGGAGGCTAGAAGAGGGCATCCAATCCCGTAGAACTGGAGATGCAGATGGCTGTGAGTTACCATGAGGGTGTTAGAATTCTCTGGATGAACAGCCAGTTCTCTTGTGAGCCTCCAGGAATATTATTCTTGTTGAGTATTTATTTGCCTATTTAGTCATTCTTTGTTAAATATTAAGTATGGTTGATTACATATTTACTAGTTCCAGGTACTTGGTAACATGCCTACAAGAATAGGACTGGGTCTAAGCCTACAAGAAGAGGGCTTCCCACATTCCAGGGGCTCCATGCCAATGCTAAATACATGGATGGAGACGCACAGGCTTCAGGTTTTCCGTGTTCCTCCCATCAACCTGGGGTTCTACATTCCTCTTTGTAGTCAGTAGTCATTGGTCCTTACTAAAATGATGGAGGCTGAAATTCTTCTAGTTGCTTTTGCTTTAATTTTCATTTGACATTTGAGTGGTCTTGTTTGTTTGCTTGTTTTGAAATGAGGCTTTTCTCTGTATCCCCAGATATTGTAGAACACTCGACCTGCTCGCTCAAACTCAGATTCACAGAGATCTATCTGCCTCTGTCTCCCAAGTGCTGGTACTAAAGGCTGCATCACCATACCAGCCCTGTGAAGTGTTTTCAAAATGTCATCTCTGGACTTCCCTGCCTCTGAGGAACTGAAAGCAGCTTTTTATTGACACAGCATACAAGTCGTCAGGACATGCACAATTCTGCTGCTTTCTTAACTGTCCAGAAAGGACAACTAAGAAGTTTGGTAATCTCACTTTAAATCGGTTTATTCTCACTTACCAAAAGCTATGTGAGTCACATCAGCTTTGTGCCAGACTTTAACACTGACTAATGTGGCTAATGGCTTTGACCTGGTTAGAGCAACATCACAATGCCATCCTCCTCTGACATTATCTCTCTTCTATGCTTGATTTAATGTGATGTAATATATAAGGGGAACTGTAGGTAATTACTTTTGAAATGCCTTTTTGCTTTCACATATAGGAGAGGTACAGGAGATGGCCCTTGTTTGTAGAAATTCAAATAGTGATTGTAATATACAGCCCCTGCCCCCACAGCACCGGGACACTTTTGTACTCAGTGATAGATTTAGAAAATCCTGCTCTCTGTTTTGCTGTGTTGCTACAGGAGCTCAATGGTAAGAATCCTTATCTCAGAATCAGGAGAAGCTTATCTAAGTGTCATAGCCACTCCGATTAGGCCTGTCACTTTTCACCAGCAGTCAACCATTATATTGGCACTTCAAATAAGTGGTAGGTAAGAGAGTAAGTGGGCTCAGAAGTCTGTCAACCTATCCACTAGAAAAGTTGAACATAGTGACTCATGGCTTCTGGGTTCTGTCTGTCATAAATAAACAAACTACCCAGAGTTTTCTCATCTTTAGTGAATGGATTATATTACTCTGCTTAATTGGTACATTAGAGATGAATTGCTTAATTTAACAATCATAAGTGAAAACCAATTCCATATCAGCTACTGCTCTAGGTGCTGGACATATGAAAATGTGCAACACTTTGGTCCTTATTCCATGATGTATATGTGTGCTTGGGGTGGTGTGTTGTCTCTCAGAGCACTTTCCAATCACTGATATGATTTGTGTGATACTTAATCGCATTTTTATTCATCTGTATGGAGCAATCTTTTTCTACCTTTTGTTTCCTTTACATTCCAAGCTCCTTATCAAGCCAGAAGCTGTAAACAAAGGCTTTTATACATGGTCCCTGAGATGGCTCCCAGTAAGCACTGAACCCCACTTCCATTTCCTAGACCCAAGTAGCAGAAGTAACTAACTACTATACATTGTCCTCTGACCTACACACACACAACACACACACACACACACACACACATATTACATATATGGTAAAAATATATGGCTTTTGTGCACTGGAGGTCTAAATTTTTTGATGCCAGTAACTCTAGAGCTCTAATTGCAAAGCCCTGACAGAGCTCTTTGGGACAGAGTCCCCCATTATGTTTTACAGTAGTGCATTTAAGTGTCAGTGTGATCTGTGACTGGTAACTTGATTGGATGAAGGGACATAAATGCATCCCCTTTCTCTGCTCCCAGATCCACCAAGCTTTGAACAATCAGCCTTATCTCACCAGAATAGAAGTTGGATTCTCTGCTATGATGGTCTCAGTCCCCTGACCATGAGCCAGATAAGCTTTTTCTCCCCAAGTTCCTTCTTGCTAGGTCACAAACAATGAGAAAAATAACTAAGTCACTCTTCTGAAAGGATGCTGATGCAGAAAAAACCCCTTTGCCAATTTGTTGCAGCTGCCGATCTAAAGTCTACTGGGACAAACTCTGACCCTCAATCACCTGCAATTTCCAGACCCGAGGAACAAACCATACCCCACCAAAAGAGCAGTATCTCACCTGAGATCTCAGAGCCCTGTCACTAGCCAGATATTCAATATATAGTTGTTAAATAGATTAAAAAACCGATACATCAACATAGAATAAGTTTTTAATATTAATCCTCAAAGGAAACCAGCAATAATAGACTCTGATGCATCCTTTGGCCATAAGTTCCCGGCTGGGATGCTGGGATTTGCCTGGGCAAGCACCTGGGTAAAATCAGCTCTTTCCCACTTCCAGTTCAATTCCACACACCAGAAGTGGGCACCTCTGGCTGCATCATCCCCAGCAATCACTTGAGATTCTCACTGAACATTTCTGATGTCACACATTCCCTCCTGGAGCAAATTTGTCTTGTGCTTCTTACTTCTCTCTACATGTTCTTATTCGATTTATTTTCTCCGCAACTTGTTTATCATAACTTTCCCTGTGGTTGGAGATAACAGATTTGTGCTTTTAATTCAAGAAATGCCGTCTGCTGTAGTGTCTTACAACATGATACTTCCCAAGTTCCAAGGAAGAGGATGTTGCCTGGTGGCATTTCTTTCTGAGTGTGCTTGTGCTGTGGTATAGACTGTGACTACCCTGGGACTGCAGTGCAGGGAGACTCTGCCCCCCAACTCTGTCAGGGTTTTGAGCAAATGTAAAGGACTTTTGTGTGTGTGTGTGTTTTTAATTTAAATTCAGCAAGAGCCTATTTGTATGGTAATCATAAGCTAAGGAAAAAGTGTTACATTCCTCTCTGGGATTTGCTTTCTGACATCTTCACATTCTCTAGTACTTTAACCTGCATATTACAGGCAGTTCTAACTCCATATTTTAACAAGAGAACAGTACCCAGAATATTAATCCACAGTGACAACAGGGAAGAGAAAAGGGAGGTCACAGCAGTAATTAATGTTGCCCTCATACGCTATGCTGGAGTATTCTGGTCTTCACCAAAACAGCTCACCATGGTGGTTTACTATTACAGCAGAATGATTGTGTGTGGGCAAGCATGAATAGCACTGTCCTTCTTTGAGACATGCAGGTTCTAACATAGGGATACAAATCACATTCTTGTTGTTTGAATCTATTATTCAATGGAAATGATGGTTTCATTTTTAGAGAAGTCTAATTTTTTTCTGCGGGCAAAAATAGGAAGGGGCTTTCCTCATTGGCTGTTTGTCTGGCTCACTCTAAGGAGAAGAAAGGTCAAGATCTTAGTGATTGTAATGTGTTCTTGTCTTCGAAGGGCAATCCAGAAGCTTGTAGTTGCAGTTTCTTCCTTTTGAGAAGGAGCCAATGGTTGCTTGCTTCTGAAAGCTTTACTGGAAGCAGTCAAAGGGATACAGTAGACTAGCCCACCAGGATAGTGAGGCTGCCTTCATTTAGTCCCAATTGGAGCTCATGTCTTAAGTATTTCACTTACAAGGCTGAAGTTCTTTCTTGGAGACCTTCTGGAAGGTTTTAGATTCACGTGAATTTTCTGAGCACATCAGTTCACCTCAAAAGGGAATAATCTTCATACTAGCTGAGCATAGAATGCCTTTGGTTTAACAATCAGAGATCTATGATCAAAGAAATGAGAAGATATTACCTCTGCAAGTATAAAGTAGGGAGCGGAGGTACTATTTATAAGATCAACTCCACTTCTACTGGTAACAGACACTCAAACCCAAAAAAGCAGTATGAAGTTAAAATTCTTCAAGATCTCAGAGAGAAAGGAGGCATGATGGGAAGTAGGAAGCCCCACCTATTCCATGTCCCAATATTCTCTTCTTACCACTGTGTGTTATAAATACCTTAGGTCCCTAATGCAGCTCTACTCACTCTCCCATACTGATCCATGGTTGACCAACCATTAATCACATAGACTGGGGAGATCTGGCCTGCTATAAGGCAAAAATGAACCTGAGATAATCAGGCCAAGTGGCCATTTGAACAAAGAGTCCACATTCAGGGAGCCAGGGCTTGGTTTGGAATCTGGGCTTGGGTGATATACACAGGGCCCATGGCGGGGAAACATCTCCTAGGCCTTCTGTGCTCCTGACCAATGCGAAGATGGATGACTGAAAGAGGACTCTGGAGATTTTCTGCCCTGAGGAAAGAACAGTTTCCTTGGTATCTGCAATTAAAGGGACAGTGCTGTTTAGAACCATTAATTTGTATAATATCTGTCCCAGGTGAGGTATTAGAGGAATTCTAGGAATTTCAAGCCTCAGTTTAAAATGGAGAATTCTGGGTCATTAAACTTAGCACACCATCCCAAACACATGTGTCCAGGTCAGAAATCCTTGAACTTACTGTTTAATGCTGCTACTTCGCTGTTAGTGACTATATTACTTGGGTTCCCAGACCTTCTTTGTTTCTCAATGGGTAGATTTTATTGTCAAGTCAGGACTTTCCCCACTCATCACGAAACTGAATTTGAGCCCTCTGGATACTGGGCTATTCTTTCCCAGGGAATGTGGTCTCCCATGCAACCCTCAGGAATCTTTTTTAGTGTAGCTCTTCTGCTTAAATACAAGAAAAAACACATAAAGGAGTCAATCTGCCTAAACATGACAAAGCTCATGTCTATTCTGGAATCTAGTAGTAATGTTCTTTAAATTTTAGGGTCATTAGAAACATTTCAAAGCTATGCATAATTTTTAGGATAAGTTTGTGCAGAAGGCCTGGACTCTAGAAACTTAACTAGGGTTCCCTAGAAACCTCCAGGACAATTTCACCTCAGTAAATCTTTTGTGAAAAGAAGACCCCAGAGGGAAGAGAAAAAGAAAGGAAGAGAAATTCTCCTTACCTGAAGGACACCATCTTCAATGGCATTTAAACCAAAGGTTTCTTCTGTTAGAACACTAGTTGGCCTGGACGTTGGGATTTAAGAAGAAAGCAGAACCTGGTCTTGGAGTTTTTATTGGTCAACTTGTTAACACTAGGCTGTGCCCTGAGCCTGTGGTCTCTTCTTCTTCATGTACTGAGTCATTTCTTTAAAATAGAAGTCTGGAGAATGACAAAGTGCCTGCTATGTAAACATGAGGATCTGTGTTCAAAAACTCAGCATCTATGTCCAAAATCTGAGTATGGTTGCACACATCTGTAACACTACTGCCAAGGAAGCATATTCTCAGTGATCACTGGCCAGTCAGGCTAGCCATGATTTGACACCATTCAGTGAGAGGCCCAGAAAGAATGTGAAAAGATAAGCAAGACACCCAACTCTAATTTTGTCCTAACATACGTGTACACAGATGCACATACATGTACACAGATGCACATGTACTCACTGCATACATACAGAGGGAAAGATACGGAGAGAGAGGAGGAAGAGGAGAGACAGAGACAGAGAAACACAGAGAGAGAACACTGCACACATATAAAACCTATTCTGCTTAGAATATCTCAAGGCAAAGGTCTGGTTCAATGTCTGCTCAATAATCGAGCTTGTCAATCGTGTCTGAATCAATGTACAGAGGAAGACTGCAGAAGTGTTAAGGTGAAGGGCAGACATGAGGAGAACATTCTTCTTTGTCTTTCTGAGTGCCACAGCATCCACATTTTATATCAAAATCATACTCACATGTGAACAATGGTGTCATCATTTCGAAAGAATGACTGAAGGAAATGAAGTTCATGGATCTAAATAGTGGGAAGTCATCACTAAATTGCCATTATTGAATCCAAAACTAAATTTATTGATCCAGATATGTGATTTTGTTGACACCATTGGAGAACATGAAGTTCACGTCTAATATGTGAGAATCACCAATGCCATTATTATACACAATAAATATTATTATCAATATGTTATTTATATATATGACACATGAACATAATAACTAAATACAACCTGCGATGCTGTTCTTGTTATTTGTGTATATACTGTTTCAGGTTGACCATTTTGAATTGGATAACCTATGAGGAGGCTCATGCCTGAGTGAGGCTAATTCTCCGTCACTCCACAGGCAGTCATTAGTTGCCTACGGACAGGTTTTTAAAAGAATAAGTCTAGCTCACATAGGCACTGTCACTGCATGTTTATCCAACAAGTAAAAGAGTGTGTAACTTCACTGTAGACAAAGATGCTGATGCTCAGGGTATTTCAGACATGAGTCTCAGAAAAGGCTTATAAACCCAAGCCAGCACTAGTGCTCTGATGCCCTGCAGTTCTCAGAGCACTGCAACATCCTGCCCAGAAGAGGAAGAACTCTTCAAAAACTGAAAGCCCCTCTTTGTTCAAATCCCTTCTTTAGGGACTTAGCAGATTGTGCTGATTGAGCAAAATGGGGATGTCTATATTTTATGTTTTCCTAAACAAAAATGTTAAAAGGGGGTCAATTTTCAAGTTGTATGGTCTACTGTGAAACTGTCTTGCCACCCAGCTTAAACAAGAGGCTCCCTGCCAATAGAGAAAAGCCAGCAATCTGGGACTGTGAACATTCAATAATTAGAAAGGATAGTTATTAGATTTATTTTATGACATATTTCAGTAGAAATAGTCATCTGACCAATATAAGTGTAATTTGGAGCTGAAGTGTCAGGATCTTTTCCAGAGAATGTACAAGGTGGTCTCTATCCTAAGCTTTTCCCTTGTCCTCCCTTGGGATGACTACTGCAACTACTGATGTGTCCTCTCCACTGCTGCCCACAGTCCCCTCTCTGAAGAGTCCCCGCTGAGACAGAAATTCACAAACAATAGGTGGCCATTGCCAGCAATTGAAGCACAGCAGTTCTGGCCTTTGGCAGCAGTTGGTAGCAATTGGCAGCCTATTTTCCAAGTTCCCTGCCAAGAGAGAGCTGGGCCTTGGAGTTACCTTGTTCCTTTCACCTGGTAACCATGCTTCTCTCTTTAAGAGAACAAAGTAAAACAAAAGAAAGAAAAATGAAGCTACACACACACACACACACACACATATACACTGCGGTTTTTGAGCTAAAGTCTCCTGGCACAATTGCACGTGAGTCTCTGTAGGTGCTGAGCAGCATGTGTGTTCTTCCATGTGAAAATCAATTCTTTCCCTGGGAGGGAAGGATTAGGAAATCCCTTTTGATACCACACTGATGTCACAGTTAAAATGTGTAGGACGATAGTTTGTATTTTAAGTGTAAAGCACATTATGTTTGCGTGTGTTGAATATTATATCCATCTGATTTTTCCTTTCAATAGAAACACAAAATCAAAATGATTTAGAACTTCAGTGATCTGCACTTTTTAGCAAGGCAGGCAAGTCATCAATATGCACAGTGTTTAATTGGCAGAATAAAGTCCTTGGCCTGATTCTACACATTTAGTAGCTATGTCTCAGTATGTGGTGGCATTAAAGGAATAATGCTAACTCTTTCTGTCTGTCTCTGTCTCTCTGTCTCTCTGTCTCTCTGTCTCTGTCTCTGTCTCTCTGTCTCTCTTCTCTCTCTCTCTCTCTCTCTCTGTCTCTCTGTCTCTCTGTTTCTCTGTCTCTCTCTCTCTCCCTCTGTGTGTGTGTGAGTGTGTGTGTGTGTGTGTGTGTGTGTGTGTGTGTGTGTGTGTGTGTGGGGTGTGTGTGTGTGTGTGTAACACAGAGGTCAATGTCTCGCTCAGTCGCTATCCATTTTATTTTTTTGAGACAGTATCTCTCAGTGAACCTGAAACACACCAATCCAGCTAGTTCCACGGGCCAGCCAGGCCCTTGGATTTTCCTGTCTCTGTAGCCTCCCTAGCACAAGCACTGAGCTCTCCTGTGAGTTTGGAGATCCAAACTCAGGAACTCTTGCTTGTATGCCAAGCTCATTATCAGCACAGCCATCTCCCTAGCCATGTTTCAAAATAGTTTAAAAATAAATTTTTATATGTATGTAAGAGAAACAAAAGCATACATGTAAATGATATTAAGTAAAATACGATCATGGGTAGTAGTGACATTGGGAGAGAGAGGCATGTGTGTCTGAAGAGACCAATGAACAGTTAACACCTGAGCCTACCTATTCGCATATATTTTCACAGAGATTGGAGAAAGTCTTCCTCCTGGAGCCAGCACTGTCTAGACACCCTGGATAATTCAGTAAGGTGACATTTTGGGCTTAAGGTCAAATGCCAGAAAAACTTAACTGGGAATCATACCACAATGTGATGGGAAAGAGCCTAGAAACACTCAGTTTGGGAGGCACTGAAGCCAGACACTAGAGTTCTAAGGATGGACTGTATAAAGAAAAAGATAACACATTTTCCTCACAGTTACTAGGCTCATTACTGAAGGTCAAGACAATAAAACAAAGAAGATAAAGGCAAAAATTTTACTTTGCAAAATTTTGAGACAGATGCACAGGACCCTTGAGAAATGAAGGCTTTGTGCAGTCTGTGCACTTGTTTGCTTGTGTTGGGGGTGTGATGGAGCAGGGGCAGCTGTGTAAAGAACACCTGGACCAACAAGAATGTGATCCAACTACAATAAACTGGAGAAGACTTAGAAAGTTCTTGGATTGCTTGTAGCCCCATTTCTCTCAGAGTGTAGGACACAGCATATTTAACAAGACAGCATCCTCAATGGGAAGTGAACAGGTAAAAATGTGGCCTGCTTAGGTTATTTGACTTGTACTGCTTTCTCAATTTCCAGAGTACTGTGTGTGTGTGTGTGTGTGTGTGTGTGGTGTGTTTTACATAAATAAGCACATATGATAGAAATGTATGTGAAGGTAAGTTCTAAGAGGGGCTCACAGGAAGAGGAAGACAACAAGGTGTCTGGGACTGGGTGGCAGAAAAAGCCACAAGGGAGACACTTTGATAAGCACTTCACTACATATCTGTCCTGAGTCTCACTACAGTCTTAATTTGCTCAGAAAGATATTAACACCGGTTAAGGAATTTGCCTAAGGCCACAAGGCAATATATAGGGGAGCAGGATTCTAGCTTAGCTTTCTAGATGTAGGACTTTCCTGCAGGAGTCTGTTCCCTTCTTCCTCTTCACCAATAAAGTGTGGGGGGATTTCTATTAAATTAAACATACCTCTGGAATTTGTGAGACCTCTGCAGACAATGAGGTGTTCACAGTGGATCTGGGGTATTAGGACCCTGAGAAAGTTCAAAAGACATTGTCTTTGGCTCCAGTTGCAAAGTGTCCTGTGGGCAGCTACCTCTGGGTCTACTCGTGCTCTCCCAGACCTGACCTGGAAGCATTTAAGCATCCCAGATGAGCTGTTTATCTGGTTCCTAGGACATCTTGTAATCTTTGAGGGACCATTTTCCTGCCCTTCATATAGCTGACTACCACTTGCTTAACCCAAGAATTGACCCAGTTTCATTCTTTGAATATCACTCAGCTTCTAGACTGAACTTCTGAGATCCAGGTGAACTCGAAACTTGAAATATTATACCTATCAACATATGATATTCTGATTTCTTCACTAGTGATTGAACTTAAGGCCTTGTGCATAGCAGACAACCAATCTACCACTAATTGAATATGAGTGATTTATGGTACTTGTGTGCATATTCCTGGTGTGTGTGTGTGTTTGTGTGTTTGTGTGTTTGTGTATGTGTGTGCATGTGTGTGTACTAGTCTATGTATGGGTGCATATGTGTGTGCATATCCATGTGTGTCTGTGTTGATACTGTTTATGAATGTACACATATGGAAGTGTATACATGTGTGTGTTTGCTTTGAGAGTTTATCTTCAGCAAGTTACTATTTAGCCTCTCTAAACTCTGGATGAACACATCTTTTCAAACCCTGCAATCTCACCTTTTGTATTTTACAAGGATTGCTGCTGTTGCAGACAGAGAAAGCAATTTAGAAAGCTTTCTTTCTTTCTGATTTTATGTACCTCAAACTCTCAGGGAAACATTTCTTACTGAAATAACTGTACTTGGTCATATTATCGCAGAGATGGGCTTGCTGTTTTGACAGTGAAATGCAGTAGACTAAAATCTTCAATTGCTTGTCCAGCTAAGGTGTACTGCCATTCATAATGCTCTTCGGAGATGCTTGTTAAATTTTAAGGTCCTCTCTCTCTCTTTCTCTCTCTCTGTCTCTCTCTGTCTCTGTTGTGTGTTCTCTCTCTCTGTCTCTCTGTCTCTCTCTCTCTCTTAACTCTATCAAGTAAAAAGTGACAAATTCAGTGATGTATAAAAAAAGACTGTTTGCTGAGGCAAATAATATTTTATCGTAGGGTAAGCTTTCTGCCTTTGGTATGCTCAAAGAAATTAATTTGACTCTTTATGATGTTATTTAATTTTCAATAGTCATTCAAGCATATATAACCACAGACATCTATGTAGTAGGCAGATGGATCAGCAAATATGCATGTAATTAGAAATAACCCTTGAAATACAAAAGCAGATTTTAATATTCAGCATCTGAGAAACCACTAATATTACAGCTCTCTGTAGGCAGTGATGTAAAAATTTAAATATAAGAATTCAGACAAAAATTTCAACCAATTGGATAGGTATTCTCTCTCTCTCTCTCTCTCTCTCACCTCTCACACTCTCACCAACACACACACAAAACACACAATCAGTGTAAGCTGCATAGGGCATCTTGTTCACTTTAGACATGTATTCTACTCTTGTGCTGTGCTCCAGCCATTTTTTTATTTAACATAAGATGTATTTATATAGCTAATTGTAACATAATTTTAAATTTCAATCTAAGTTTGAAGTAATCTAATTATCCATTTTATAACAAGAGAACCACACTTAAATGTAAAATTGAGATAATTCATCTTTAAGGTTATTAGGGAAGAGAAAACACAATGTAATCTATTTCTAATATGAAACATAAGGTTCATGCTTACAATATTCAATAAACATAGGGATGTGCTTCATTTCCCAGTGAGAAATGGAGAAAAGGCCTAGACAATCACATGGAGAAATGCATTTATGTAATAATTCCAGAATTCCCTGGGAAGAACACCACTGGCCATATCAATCACCCTCCATGACAGGACCCTCACCCAGGAGTAGCTGGCCAAAACTGACCCAACACCACAGGCTGTATTTTGTTGTTATATGTTCATTTTTGGTGGGTATTTTTGGTCTTACTGCTTTATTACTATTACTATTAGTTATTGTTGTTATAGTTTCTCTGCTTTTATTTTCTTGGGATTTTTTTGAGAGAAAGCTAACGTAAAGTTAGGTGTGTAGGGAGGATATGAGAAAAGTTGGGATAAGGAAAGAAAATTATTAAATTATATTGTATGAAAATAATTAAAAAATAAAAATATTTTTCAAAAATTTTTGAATTCCAATGGAAGTCACAGCCTGCTTTTTGTAAGCAAAAGCCATAACCCTAAGATTTATTGATGTGTTTTGCAATAGTCCCTATTGTTTTAAGGATATTAACATTGTACCGGACACTGTTACATACCTTAAACAGTTTACTAAAGGAAGAAAGAGGATAACATTTGAAATGTAAATAAAGAAAATAGTCAATAAAAGAAAAACTTACATGCTAAAAAAAGAAAAGGGCAATTGGAAATCTGCAGATAAATAGAAAATGCAAGACACTAAGATAAAAAGAAATACTGCAAAAAATAAAAACAAACACACAATGCTTTGGTGACTTTCCAGGTTCCCAGGAAGATGATGATGCTGGGTACTGGTACTGTAACGGTTAGCAGCCTGCTTGTACTTTCATAATTTCAAGCACTGCTGTTATTTACATCAAAATTTAGGTTTCTATGTCACAAGTGTTAATGAGCTTCCTGCATTGTGCCATAGGGCTGTGAGTACAAAGATAAATGAGACAGGAGTTCAGGTTCAAAGAACATAGGCTCTCGAACTTTCTAGAAGAGTACTTCTTCTAGAAAGAATTACGTTTCAGCTGGGGCATGGTAATACCAGGCTCTGTCAGTCACCACGCATCTGCTTGGCTTTCGAGTGCAGAAATGTGGCTTTTGTACAAAAACCAGAGGTTCTGTGCTACATAATGCAGCAAGCGAGGCCTTTTGCCACACCAGAGGTAGAACTAGGTGCCCAAGAGCATCGGTGGCAACATTGCAAAATCAGTTCCAGAAGCTTCCAAGCCTTGCTCATTTGGGGATGCCAAGTAGTAAAGGAATTCATCCAAGGAAGGAAGGGAATAAATGGAAAAACAGGAGGATTCCAGTTCTATTTCAAACCCCTGGTGGTAGAGTGAAGTATCCACGGGCTTGGTGAAGGAGATCAGTACTTGACAGCATATACAACTTAACTCCAATGCCAATTTTTAATCTCCCTGCCTCTCAACACAATAGAAAAGTCAGGAATCCATCTCATTCACAACCGTGCATGTATCAGGAATTATGAGTCGCGCTGACAATTTAGCTAGGTGCAAAACAGGAAAACATGTTTCTTTGGGTTATGACAAAAATAATGTTTTGCAATTTTCCTTTGAAAATAGATTGAACCACATGCCATAAAATTAGCCCTTGCTAGAAACAGGACGTGATGGATGTCTGTGGGTGCTTTCCTTTTCTGCGTGTTAAATTCTAGTATAACAGTTTGTACACCTTTAGCTACAGGGCCAAGTCTGGCTTTTCTTTAAGATTTGTATTGGTTTGTTCATTCAAGCGTGTCTAGGCCACCTCTGGTCAGTCTCTTGCAGCTAACTCCCAGGCTGAGCTGAGCAGAGACTCTGTTCCCTTATCACAGCCTCTTTGTGCCTTGTGTCTGAGCTGAAAGGGAAAGCAATGGCCCATGCTGACTAATCCTGGCAGCCACACTTCCCCTCTAGATGGGCCAGACACAGCTCTGCTCTGTCATTGGCAGAGTCAGCAGAATTCACAGAATCCTTCTGAGAAGCTGCGGTATTTATTTTCTCAATCAAAGACACACAAACACTTGTAAATTACAATTCTCTCCCTCCCCCACCTTGCATTTTCTCATTTCTTTCTCTAGCCTATTTAGTTATGAGAAAATACTTTGTGTGTGCATGCTGATTATGCTATCAGCTTATGACCAGACAAGCTAAACACCAACTCAGAGAGCCTGTCTGCTCACTTGGAAAAACAACTGATAATGATTAATAGTCTCATGGCTAACTCAGCCAAGTTGGAGTGTTTAGTTCAACACCTGGAATACAATAGGCACTCAAGAACTGTGATTACGTTGTTTTATGGCTTTCCATATCTGAGCGCACTGCAGATGAAGACAGGCAGCATGTTTTCCAAACCCTTTCTGGTAAAAGTTATACAGTTCTGCATAAGGCAGTGCAAGAGGACCCAGGTAATTGATATCCAGTCTCCTGCCCTGCAGTGCTTCCATTCTCTAAGCTTTTATCTAAGCCTCCCAGATGTCTTCCACAAGTCATGGGCTGTGCTTGTGGCTTTCCATCGTCTCCAAGTTCATCATTTCCATCTAAAGCATGCTCGGCACACCTCAGCATATCGCCAGGGCAAAGCTTGCACTTGCCTCATGACACATCATGTCTGCCTTTTGGTCTACTTTCGCTATCAGAGTGCTGAAAACCATGGTGGGGCATTCATTCATTTATTCATTCATTCCCTCATTCATGCCCTCATCGTCTTCCTACAATTGGAATGCACAGATTCCATGCTGCTTCAGATGCTTTCCAAGCTGCTGGAGGAAGGGACCATGGGGTGGAGATAGAGAGCAAGGCAATCATTTTTCCAAAATTGGCCAGTTTCCAACCCAGTTCATTGTGCTACAGCTCTAGGTAAATGCAGTTGTTGGTTAGTTTGCTAGTTTCAGGCTGTCAAGCCCCAGTTTTAAAAAAAAAAAAAAAAATTAAAAGCCACAAAATTGCTAATCAGCCTCAGTGAAAGTATCAAATATTGCATAACTGGCTATTCATAGCACTCACATTCAAAATATAATTTCTCCGGCTCCTCACAGTGCTGTTCGCTGATTTAAACCTGGAGAACAGTGACTATCCCATAACAGCTGTTAAAACTGTATCCATTTGCTTCTTATTTCAACCAGCCTTGTCTCTAGTGGCTGCTTGGCAAGGCCATCTCTTTGTGTTTGCCTTCTTTGATTTTCTTCTGTCCCAGCTATGACGTTATTTCTGATATTTGTTCCAAGTTTTTCTAGTGGCCTGAGTCTTCTTTTCCTCATCTTCACTTTCTGTGGGAAGATTTGGCTCAGATTTCACTGAAAGTGCTGTTACACTGTCTTCCCTGAACTTCACTTAAAGTTTTTGCTCCTTTGTGATAATTACTACCCAATGCTGGGGACCAGTAAGAGGGAACTGGGATGTATCTGTCTCAAAGACTCTTCTGTCTGTACATCACATTGTGCCAGACCCATGACCTAAGACACATCACCACCTCAAAGAAGTTTGCCTGGAGCACTTCAGCCGGAATTAGCATGATTTCTCTCCAGACTGACAGCTCCCTGAACTCCTCAATAATTTTCTAACAGAATAGGAAGGTCCATTCTCTACAAGTTACAGTGTCACAAGCTGCTGTGCTCTGTGTGGGGTAGCCTTAATGCACCTCTCTGCTCTAGGGAGACTTTGGAAAGTTCTGCATTGAATCCTCAGCAGCACAGGGTGGTGGAGCCTGCTTAGTAAGGGGAAATAGAATCCATAGTGCCTTACATCCTGACATCTTGGTCTCTCATATATGAAGGACTTGGAAATACTATCCAATTAATAAGTAAAATAAAAGTCACTCACTGCCCCTGAGGGCTGACTACATGGGCTTAAAATGTGCCAGGCACCTTTGACAAATGTGCTTAGGCATGCAGGCTCTGCCCCACATTTTATAGCCTCAGTCTGCAGTGGCTTCCTCTGTTTGGCTGGGTAAATGTCTCCTGCTATCACATCCAGCCATTTGCCTCCAACTTGTAAGAAATGCTTAGCGATGTGCATCATGCCACTGTGTGCTCCCTCTGTACTGAGGGCCTGGGCTGTAACAGCAAACAGGCGCCGAGAGCTTGCAGGACTCAGATTCAGGAGAGAGGAAGGTATTTTCTGTCTGCTTAGGGACTCTTGGCTATCACGGTGCTTCTTCCAGAGAACATAATTACAAGCTATTGATAGGGATTTACTTCAATGACTCCAGAAAATGTTTATTTAGATAAGAGGGAATTTTCCTTTCTGGAAGATAAGCTTTTGCTAACCAGCATTAAATTACCTTTCAGACAGTCTCTCTGAAGCCCAAATGTGGATGTGACATGCAATATGCCCTTGTGTGAGCATGGCATGCATGCTTGCATGCACTTAAGCTGCTGAGCACTCAAAGCCTGCATTTGTACGTTGAGGGCTGTTTCTAGTGGGAGATGAACCAGTCCCATTTATCTCTGGCACAGAGCAAGGCCTATTTGTCTCTGGCATGGAGCAGGCTTAGCTCATCTGGTGCCGTCTCTGGTTATCACACTGCTCAGCAGGGGTAATTTGTTTTGTTTTATTTCAGTCCCAAAAGGTAATTAATAATACAGGGACAAAATTGTTTGTGTGCTGTTTTTATATTTTGGTTACCCAGTGAAGCATTTTTTTTCAGGATCTCTTCCAAATGGCTGCTGTGTACCTGGCTGGGAGACCCTAAGACAGAGAGCAGACTTTGGAAATCTTCCAGCATGCTATTCCTCACCTTCGTGCACCCCTGAGCCTACTTTAATGTGGGTCAAGGAGCCTTTTAGAGGGTATTCATATCAACAAATGGCCTTTGGTGGACAGTATCACCAGGACAGAATACTTTACTGGCTCCTGTGGGTAGCTTAAAGAAATGTGTTGTAACATTATCACCTCTAAGCTTTGCCCAGCTATCTCCACACATCTGACTTAGTCTTCACAACAGGAGGTAGAGCACCACTGTCCTCACGTTTCAGAGGGGAGGAAGCTGAGATGCTCAAGTGTAGTAATATGTGAAACCCACCTTTATGTTTCTGTCCATTGTCTCTCAGCATCAAGACTCTCACCTCTGTTCCAGACCTGCTCCTGCTCTCCCAGGCCTGACCCCTGGGGTTGCATCTCACCCAGCACCTGCTCCTCCTTCAGAAGCAGCTGACCTTCTGAACCTGTCTGTAGTTGCTAGGGGACAGTGCAGGCCACTGACTTCAGGCCACCAGAGTCTTCAGTACGAGTGGCAAGCATGCTGCCTTCTGTTGTAATTTGTTTACTTTGCACCACTGCTACCTCGTTTTATTTTGATTTCCAAACGTGGTAAGCCAAGGCTTAGAGAAAAATTTTACCTTTCAAAAAAATCAGTTAGTATGACTGGAATTGAAGCCTGTCTAGCAGAACCCTACTGTGAGTGAGACTGATTTCATTTGTATCTCTGTATGTATTCACCAACAATCCCAGCACCCAAACATTTCCAGATCCTTGTTGGATCCTCTGTTATTTTTGTCCTCTTTGTTGGGGGAGGGAGTTTGTAACTTTTACATCGACTTGTAATTGACACGCCATTCAACTTAAAATGTGAGATTCCAGGAAGACTTGTATTAGCTTAGAGAAGCAACCTGTATTTGTGTGCTATGATCCTTCGTGGCACAGAAATAAGTCATTTATACAAAGAAAAGTCAATTATTTTTGTTTTGTAACTCTAAAATTTCCATTAAAAATGATAATTAAAAGTATTTTTGATTACCCAAATATTATCCAATTTCATAAAAACATTATCTTAGCCTTCAAGCTTTTTATAAGGTTCTTCTTTAAATCTTATTTCAAATTGATGTCAAATGTTTCATAACATGAAACAAATGGCAGTCTGACAAGATGGGTCAGTGGGTAAAGACAAGGTTGCTGCCAAGTAGACAAGCTGAGTTTCCACCTCAAGCCCCACATGATGGATGGAAGTAACCATAGGCTGTCCTTTGATCTCCATACTTATGTCCTGACAAACATATGCATCTACACACACACACACACACACACACACACACACACACACAGAGGGTAGGGGAGAAAGATTTTAAAAAATAAAGAAAATCAGTAAATAGAAACAGCTGTTGCCTAGGAAGAAAGAGAATGTTAATGTTAATTTTAATAATATCTATACTTATTTGCTAAGTTAGGTAACTATATACCAGGCTGCACACTGCCTACTACTTCTTTGTCCTGTTTCTAAGCTATCTCTACCTACCAACCAACAGTATTCACTGAGCCTTTCTTGGTACTCCGATGAGCTCTGATGGTTCTCCAGCCCATCACTAGCTAACATGAAGTTGCATACATAAGAACCAAGACTTGGATACTTATATTCATAATGAAGTGTCTATGTATCCATGTCCCGTTCAAAGCAACTGCCTCTACTGTATAGAGTGTGAATGTCATCTTAGACATTCATATTACTGCTAACGTTCATCTTACTGCTGGCTGGGTTTCTTTCTGTATCTTTCATGCTTTCCAGGGTTACCCAGTGTATACAGAAGACACCATAAGTATATGTTCTATCAGTTACTCTGATATGAATTATTTACATTTATTAAACTTCAATTTTCTTACCTAAAACATAGATATAATATCTTACCTGCCAAGGTCCTCTAGAGTGTCAGAACTTACAGAATGAATCTCTCTCTCTCTCTCCTTCTCCATATGTGTGTGTGTGTGTGTGTTATTTATTAGAATGACTTATAGTCTACATGGTCCAGCTAGTACAACAATGGTTGCCTGTGAACAGAAGATTCAAGAAACTAATAGTTGTTCAGTCCACAAGACTGGGTGTCTAAGCTGGTCTTCAGTATACAGCATAATCCTGAAGAAGTAGGCTCTAATGCCAGTGGGTAAATGGATTTGCTACTGAGAGTAAGAGCAAGCAAGCAGGGAAAGAGTCAGAGATTTGTTCTTCCATGTCCTTATATAAGCTTCCAGTAGCGGGTATGATCCAGTTTAGAGGTGCATGAAAGATCTGAATTGAAAGCCTGTCTTCCTATCTCAAAGATCTGGATTAAAAGCTATCTTCCCTTCTCAAAGATCTGAATTAGAAGTGTATCTTCCTACCTCAAATTATTTAATTAAGGAAAAATCCCTCACAGGATGTGCCCACTCATTTGGGTTTCAGTTAATTCTCAGTCTAGGCAAGTTGACAACCAAGAACTGTCATAACAGTGTCATAAAATGTGGACTAGCCAAGGTAAGAGTCAATAGCTTCTAATTGGCTGATGTAAACAAGGAAGCCTCAGGGTGTAATCTGAATGCTTGGGAACAGGAGAATATTAAATGGGACCTGGATAATTCTTATATAATTCCTGGTGACTGAAAGCTCAAGAGTTATAAACTCTGATGCTCATGGACAGAAGACAGTAGATATTCTGGTTAAGGAAAGAGAGGATGACTAGATACACCCTTCCTCTATCCATCTTATCTTCCTATTCAATCTCTCAGAGGACTAAATGATACCCATCCACACTGATGGATGAATCTTATTCAGTTGACTGATTGAAATGCTAATCTCTGCTAGAAACATCTTTACAGACACAAGCATGTTTACCACTCAACTGATATCCCTTTGCCACTAAGCTAACACATAAAACACATCATCACAGTGGTGCACGATGTCTGAACTGAAGGGGTTTTAGGACTGGCCTTAGCATATGAGGAAACCACTGCAGAGAGTCTGTGCCCAGTATCTCTGCTTCTTTTCTCCCAGACCAATGTCATCTGCAGAGTAATTGCTCAGAAAACACTTTCTAATTGGTTTCTGGGCAGCTACTTAATTCTCCAAATAGAACAAGAATCATCTGTACTTAATATGGATTACATAGACACAACAGCAAGCACACAAGAGGGAAGGTTTGTAAGTAATTATAAGTTTCTAAGAAAGTGGGTTTCCAACCCTGTGTGGGCACTACGTTGAATAATTCATTTTAAACAGGAAACATCTCTAGCCCAGTGGTTTTGTTTGAATGGAGAATAGATTTGTGTAAACCAACTTCAGAAAGTCAGAAGTCATCTGTTATTTCTGAGGCTTTTTTGAAACAAGCACCCTAATCAGGTCAGGAGTGTGGGTTATCTATGTGATCCCAGCTCCAGGAGGCTGAAGCAGGAGCATGCTGATTTCAAGGCCAGCTTGGACTCTGCAGTGAGTTTAGGCCAGTCTGCACTTCACCAAGAGATCCTTTTATAAGATAAACATGCTCTTGGTCCCTTTAAGATACAGTTGTAATGAAGGTCTCATGAAAATTATTCTTTTTAACTGAAAATTCAAAACATGCTTGAGCCTCTCAGTATGCTTTGCTCTAATCTTCATCAGTCTATAAAACCTTGCTTAGAACTAGCTCTACTCCATTAATCCAAAAGTATTTGCTAATGCCTTCTAAATAGCTTGGGCACCAATGGATGCTTCAGCCTCTCTGTTTGTACCAAGCCACACTATCAACAGTAAGTTAACAGAATGGAGATGCATTCTGATATTTCTAAAGAATTTCTACTTTTAGTTCAAGAACCTGCAAGGTCAGAAGCAATTTGAATGGATTTTTAACATGAAGATGATCTCAGACACAGTCCTTTTATCAATGGGTTTGTTAAACCAGCAGGGGTAGTAGTCCAGGGTGTTCTAAAAGCATCGCCAGATACTGGAGAAAGGGACTTTTAACAGAGTTCATATAATGCATATGCTTTATGCTAAAGAAGCAAGAAGAATGTCATTCATGTATGATACTTGATCACTGAAATTAGTCGTAGCAGCAGAAAGAACTAATTGTGTGTCCCTGTGAGGCCAAGTATATAAAGCTGAAAAAAAAAAAATACCAGGCTATGCTTAGACTGTTGTGATTGTACATATTTTAACACAGTCCTTGAGAGCCATAAATCTCTCTCTAATCTCACAGGGTGGAATCTGGACTCTTTCCTGGGACATGCAAGACTTCAGGCTGTGGCCAAGTCTGCCCTTCTAGTCTTTATTATGCGTCATGCCTGAAATGTCACACTCAACATTGCTTGCCTGACAGTTCCCAACTTGTCCTTCAGAACTCTGCTGGAATATCATCCCCCTGTGAAGTCATTCTGGAGCTTTCCAGACAGGTGTTCACGCTGCTGTGACCTCCTGGAGCATTTTCCAGTGGATACCTGTCAACACTCAGGGCACCTGATTTTAATCATTGTGTTCATCTCTCTCACTGCACAGGGATGTAAAGACAGTACTCTGTCCTCATGAACACAAAACCACTCACTTTGTGCTTGGGGGATTGCACTCTAGACAGAGCTTGTTAGAGGTTAAAAAGACCCTCCAATATTTGAACCCCATCAATTGCCATCTGACTGAAATTGATGCTGTAAATTTCTAAGACATCTACTGCAAGTAAAGTCAACCTGACTGCAGTAAAACCTAATGGCTAAGGGTGAGTTAACCTTGGAATGTCCCCTCCTCTGCTATATAATATGTCTTTATTTCATCTTATGTACCTCTCTGGGCCTCAGTTTCCCTTTCTGAAAGCTAAATATACATATGCATACTTTTTCATAACATCACAATAGGTGAAATAATGTGATGTCAACAAAACTTCTAGAAAATTCCATGAATACTAACCGTGCATAGACATGTAATTCAAATGCAAAATATATATGGTTGCACAAATGTGAGCATAACATCCATCAAGAGAGAAATTGTTTTGAGTAAGCATGACACAGTGGATAGAGGGAAGATGTCAAACACAAAGAAGAATTAAGGAAATTGGGAGTTACCCTAGTTCTCACTAGTGAAACCTTAAATTTGGGAGCTTCCCATTATCCTTGTAGGAAATTATGCAGAATATTATTGGTTATATAATTATATCTCTTATCACTGTCCCCAAGAGAGATGGTCAATTTTACTATATCCTATTGAATTCATGAGAAATTTAGTGAGCACTTCTCTGCATAGTTAAGCCCCTCCCCACATTTAATTATCTCATTTTGCATAGTTAACAAAGCCAGAAGCTTTCATTAGGAGCCTAGTGTGTGTGGTGAGAATTGCAAGTCCTTCCTGTCTCAGTGGCTCATCCTAGTAAATGGTTGGGAAAGTCATTTCCAGCGGCTCATGCCATCCACAGCTTCAATTCTGAATGCTGTATCTTTCCTCAGGCCTCTGTGTCATCCATTCTGATGTGTGGCTGCTGTCTTTTGTCTGATTGTATGGGTAAACTTAATATATATGACAGAAGTGTCTCCAAAATCCACTATTTCAAAGGGCAACAAACATGGTGGCCAGTGTTCGCTGGACCATTGTTTAAACACCTCATACTAAAACCCAGGGATAGATGTTGAGTAAAACAAATTGAATGTGCAACCTCTCCGAAGAATGCAAAACTACAAAGAATACACAAGCACTGGGACATGTACAGAATACAACTTATTCAAGACTACTTTTTAGCCTGTTCTCTAAGGGTGTATATCTACTTCTGCCTATATGATAATAATAGATACCCCACTGGATACCTGAAGATAGACATGGCCTCTGGTTATCCCCATGTCTATACCAAGGTAAATTTGGTGTTCACCATATGCTCATTAGCTGTCTGACAAAGGCCTTTGCAAGGAAGTCTCACCACAGGGCTGTTTGTTTATAATATGTATTTTTAAATGTATGAAAAAATAATAGAAAGAAGTAAAGTGCCCTCTGATGCCTACCACCCAGCCTTAAGAGCCACCAGTTGGCCAGTTCTGTGTCATCTATGATGCTAATATCTTGTCTTCCCATCAAGTAGTTTTAAAGACAACATATTAAGCTGGTTTTGACATGTTCGTGCAGATATTTGGTAAGCTAAACAAATACACAGATTGTCAACCTTCAAGGGGTTTTGCTATAAACAAGCTCTGTGAGGCTTTGCAAATGACCTGCCTCTACAAGCCAAGACATTTCTCTGTTTGTTTTGAGTTTATAGAACTATTCTGTGTGAGACTAAATTACGAGCAGGGTATAATTTCAGCGTGTCAGAGTGTGGCACATTGTATATTCATTCCTCTTACACTGATCATGCAA
Source organism: Mastomys natalensis (assembly GCA_021653895.1). Lineage (NCBI taxonomy): Eukaryota > Metazoa > Chordata > Mammalia > Rodentia > Muridae > Mastomys > Mastomys natalensis. The sequence goes on along the minus strand of JAJTUV010000955.1, from coordinate 321,210 downwards.
GAGATCTCTCCTCCAAGGACTTGCTCTGAGCATGAAATGTTTGCCATCTAATAAGACTTCAACAAAGATTACTTATTGATTACCAATTCATAATTATTCTATGCCAAGATTTAAAACATAAGACCAAATAGACTTAGCATCAGCTCCAGCTATATGCACCAAGAACATTTTGGATTCTGCTAGAAGACCCTAGATATGAAGAATGAATGAGAAGAGAGTAAGTATTACTAAGAACATAGGAAGGAATCTGGATGAGCAAGACAGGCAGAAAGGAGGAGGAAGAGGGAGGTGTTTGGAGGATTCTTTAAGGATGAGCTGCCCTTTTCAAATCTATGCAGCTCAGTGCTGGAACAGGGGCAGCCAGAAGGACAAAGAGTGGATTTCTTCTGAGCTCTGAAGATAAACAGAGGCCCCACCACTGTGCACCTGGTCAGTAGACACCTTCCCATTCGGACAGAGTTCCAACCCCAGTGTTAGCCTTGACCTTAAGGCCATTCTTATGATAGTGATACCACTATCCAGTAACATTACACTTCTCTCTGCAGATTTGGATTTAGCTGAAGATGACCTCAGTTAAATGTCACCTTCAGCTGCATTTGAATACAGGATTCAATAGTAACACCAGTCCTGTGTTTTGGCAGGAGCTGGTAGGGCAAACACAGCTCTTCTTGTTCTCTGCTTCTCAGTAGGTGCTTAAACCTGCTAAGACACCCCTTGGGTTTTCCTCCTAGTTCCTAAGTCTTCCTCCTATGCTGCTCTCTCCTCATTTCAATCCCTCTGTGCATTTAATTCCCAGCTTTCCTCTGCAGACTGACTCTGAAAGAACACTCACGATTGTGGCATTCCTGCAATCCTTCTAAGGCATGAGAAAACTGCAGTGTTGTGCCTTCTGCCACATACTTGAAGAGAGAAAAAGAGCTTAAATTCTCACCCTTGGGTGAACATTTGGCTCTTGCAGCTCTGCTATCTGCCTGATCATCTAGCCCTCTGTTCATTTCAGTGGTGTGAGATTCCTGGTGTGCCTGGAAGTTTATGTGAGCATAGCCTCTGCCCTGGTAGGATTCCACTACCAGTGTGCCTTATGCTGAAGTACTGTTTTTACCCCAAACACACTTAAGTATAACTAAATCTGCTCTTATCCTGGGGTCCCCAATTTTAAAAATACTGTTTAAGTGTGAGTGAGTTTCATGGGTAATGTTCATGCCCCAAAGCTGATGCGCTCTGAAATGAGCTTTGGAAATGATGCTGTCAGCATCTCAGTGGGGAAAATTCAATGGAAAATGCCCTGTGGAGAGTCAGGCATCTTCTCTCCTATGCACTGAGGTCAAGGAATCCTTAAAAGAAAATACTGTGGTCTGTGCTCCCAGATCAGGTTATTATCATCTGACCACAGCTTTGTTTAATTCCTGTCAACACTGTGATCTTAATGATGAGTTAAATGAAAAGCAGCATGGGGGGCACATCATTATAAGCACTCTCATGTAAGAGAAGGAATGAGAATTAGAGGTCTTTCAGGAATGAAAGAATGGAAATGAATTTATGTGGCGGTACCTCCACCTAGTTAACTGGTAATTGAAATAGCTAATTGCTGAATGGGTGAGTTGTCCTTGTTCAGCCTGTTTTGTTGTCATGACAACAGAGTCCTTCATTTTTCCTACATATACTGAACATTCAGTAGTTACAATTTAAGGATTTGATTTCTTCATGACTTCACTGCAAAATATGTGGTAAACGGCTAACCAAATTAGAGAAACAGTAACCATATCAAGATGATACTTAGAATTCACTGAAGAAGAGTGGATAGTATTAAAAATAGGTCACGTCAAAAGCTGACAAAGGCCATGTTAGATTTTTTTTTAAAGACTGAAGCCACTTTATCTTCTAGCTTATATTCCATTTCCTTTTGTTTTCTCCACTTTTTTTTGGAGCTTATTTGTGTTGATTTAACAAGTAAGATATGGCACCTTCTCAGGTGCTGAATTCACAAAGATTAAAAAAAATGCCCTATGTATATCATAAACTGAGAGGAGCTGTGAGAAACCTTAGTAGGTAAGGGTGCCCTTGAGTCACAAATTCTCATGCCAATGGCTTCAGAAGGAACCTGAAGGATTGGCCAACTCTATTCCTCTTTCCTGTCTCCGCAGGGCCTGGTGAGTGGCAGGGAATACAGGAAGCATCCCACGGGATCTTGACTTTTTTTCAGCAGGCACTTGCCATGTTCCTGCAAACATCCCTCTGCCTTCTATTCTGTCAGGCAGCGACACAGCACAGCTATTGCTGGCTAGACTAGGATAAATAATGGCCAAGTCCTAAACTCCAGCATCAAGGAAGCTATGTCATTTTGGAAACAGGGGTTTTCCAAATGTTCAGATGTAATTAAGTTAAGGATATTAAAATGATGTCATCCTGGATTACATGTGGGCTGGAATCCAGTGCTGTCTAAGAGTCAGAAGACCTGATGGCACAAGGAGCAGCCAGAAAAAGGTGAAGGCAAGAAATTCAGTCACAAAGCCTCAAGACAATGTTATCAAAGACTACCCCAGATTCTCCTTCCCCAGTAATATTGATGATACTTTGATTTTTGACTTCTAGCCTTCAGCAGTCCAGATTGTGGTCATTTTCTGTGACAATCCAAGTAACTAATACACTAGTCAATTGAAAAACTAATAAAGAAAATTTCAATTACCTACAATACAGGTCCTCCATTTGGCCACAATGTGAAACTGGCACATTCCTCTCTAGGCAGACTTAATAAAAGATCAAATGATTATCTCCATAAGGCTGGTATGCACTAAACACCCCAGAGCCTGGAGAGAGAGAGATATTTGATTTATCTCTCCATGCTAGTTGTAAACAGCATAGCAGTGGGTGAGACTGGCTGTGGCATGCTGTACCACACACCTGCACAGAAGCTTGGTGATTTGTCCAGGACCAAAGTTAAATAGGAATGTCTGAGAGAACACAGAATCGATAGGACCAGGGAAATAAAGTTTCCACCTCCAAACCCTGATTCACAGAGGAAGCATACATAATCATGATATGTGTGCATGGTGCAAACCAGCAATGCAGAACCCTCCCTTTCTTAGTGCCCTCTCCTCACAGTGAGTTCCAACTTTGTACCTTGGCAAACAGGTACAGGTGAGGACAGACCTGAGCCCCGCATTGCCTCCGCTGTATGCCTTGACCTGGGCTGAGTTTGGCCAGTTCTTGTTTCTTTACTGATGAACTAGGTGATAATGAAACTCAGCTCAGGAAACTTTGCTACTCAGTCTTTAAAGTGTAGAGGAAACAGGCCAGTTCTATCAGATGGTTGTTTGTTTTATTCCAATACAGCATGCAAGTTGTGAAACAGGTATTCCTTTCTTCCTACTTGAAGGCTTGAAGTTGACAAAGATCACGTCAATCTTCTAGTGAACAGTCTGCCTTGTGCACATCTGTGTGCTTCATGCTCTTTTATTTCTGGCATTGATGACTACAACCTGTGGTGATCTGCTGCATGTCATGAATGGAGCTAAGCTTTCAGCATACATCCTTGACTTTGTATCAGTGTTATTGTGTAAGGGGCACTAACATCTACCCTTACTTTGCAGATTAGAAAACAAAACAAACAAACACTAGGCATCACTACCCAGAATCCTCCCTGATTCAACTGAGAAACAACAACCAAGACTGTTAGCTGGCTCTTATCAGACCAGATGTTCTCGGAGCCCAAAACCACAAGGGCTGTCTGTATGCCCTGTGGCATGACTTCTAAAACACGGTCAGGTCATGATTTCACCTTTACCAGATTTTTTCATTTATTAGCTGCAGGGCTAAGGTGTGCTTTTTCTCTGTCATGAATTTGGGAAGACAAATTCAAAACTAAAGGAGATGTATGAATACATCAGCTCATGTAGGCAAACACATCCTAGATCCTCACTTGGAGCCATTGCCCACAATCTTCCACCCCAACTGGATCTCTCTGATTTTCAGGCAAATCTACTCAGGGAACAAGAAATATATATTATCTATGAATCTGAATTAAATGCCTCCCAATGAACAAATTTACATGCAAAACATTGTGTATGAAATCTCCCACACTTGCAACTGAATTAACTGTAAGAAATGTGGGTTTTCTCTACAGACCTCTTGAACCAATTGTTTTGTGACTACTGGTGTGTGTAGGGCAGGTGCCTCTTTCATCAGTAATAACAATCCTATTTCTATTTCCTCCTCGTTCTGTAAAATGGGTGTATGGCGGAGACTTCACAAACTTGTCATTATGACTCAGTGATGGGGCAGATGCTAACTCTGTATCTAGAACTTCTAAGTGGAGTGAATTAATAAGCATGAATGTTGTTGTATATTTATTTCTTGACCTTATTTCTAGAGAGTAGCTGCTGCCTTTAATTTTTAAGGATCTAATTAAGTTATGAGACAGAAGGAAGGAGGCATGGCTACAGGGTTGCTTTGGGGTGTTTTCTGTTTGGTTTGGTTATGGTTCTGAGACTAGGAATAGAAGCTTGAAGTTTGGAATATAGAAAGTTACTTGAAATGGTTGACACCCCTCCCTTTAGGTTGCACCAAAATAATATTACAGTGAGAATGGAGTTTATATGGTAATAACTTCGGTGTACTATGTAATGAACTGGGAGTTTAGAAATGTGCTCTCATCCTAAGTACAGCCTGGGAAGATACAAGTCACTGCTCAGATGTAGGACCCAATTCTGTAACTTTTGCAAATTAAAGAGTAGGTCTAAAGGAAGAGCAGGTATGTGAGGGCTGTGGTAACAGCTGTGTCACAGAGATGCATGCTGTCCTGTGGATTAGTCCCTAAAGCTAATGCCTGAAGAACATTGAGTCACTTGGTTTGGTTTAAATTACTTTTGGGTCTCAACTTTAACATAACCTAGCCTGTGTCATTAAAGAGCATTTTGTGGTGGTGTCTTTGGGACATATTTCAAACAGGTAGATTGCTAGTCCACATTTCCTATTCAAGAATGGCTTTTCTATAAGGAAGTAGGAGTGGCAGGGGAAAGGGCTGGGGAGGGTTGGGGTGACTATCTTTAACCTGCACATTGCTTTGGGTAATAAAGAGACCCAGTACAACCACCAACCCAAGAGTACACACGGAGGGATCCGTGGCTCCAGCTAGATAAGTAGCAGAGAATTGCCTTATCTGACATCAATGGGAGGGGAGGCCCTTTGTCCTATAAAGTCTGGTACCCACCATAAGGGCAGCTAGAGTGGTGAGGCAGGAAGGGGTGGGTGGTTGGGTGGGTAGGGGGAATACCTCTCATACAGGCAAAGGGTAGGCAGATGGGACGGGGGTCTGCCAAAGGGAAACTGGGAAAGGGGATATTTGAAATGTAAATAACCAATAAAAAAAGAAACTTTAAATTTTGTCACAAAAGGAAACTACCTTAGAAGAAATTAATATGATAGCATTGAGCTTTCTGATGACAGGTACCTACAGTAGAGAAACATATTGGTTATTCTTTAGCCAAAAGCAGACCTGTTGCTGATAGACTCTTCCTGTCCATTGATATGCAAAAAACTTATTTTCTTCAGTATGCCTTGTGGGGAAAAAGAGATCAGACGATAGGGAACATTGAACAAAACCAAGGCAACATGTGTGTGTGTGCGCACGTGTGTGTCTGTGTGTGTTATGTGTCTGTGTATGTGTGTCTGTGTATCTGTGTGTGTGTCTGTGTGTGTGTGTGTATGCTAAGTCAACAGAGCTTTATGATGTCCCTATAAACTACTAGTGTAAAGAAATGCTAAAATACATTCTACAAATTAGCAATGTAAATGTTAAATGTTAAGAATTAGCAAAAAGAAAGCAATTCTGTTTTGAACATCACTGACTAGACTGTTCCTAGGATTTCTTCACCAGTGGGGTCTAATAAAGAGTCATGGCAGGATTTGTTTTCCTTAGTAACAGACTATGAAAATGATGAAATGTTACAGACCATGCATTTAATGTTTAGATGTGAAAGTGGTTTGTTCATAAAAGGTGGTCTTCAGAACCCAATTTTGAAACACCCTTCAAAAAATAAATTTATAATAATAATAATTATTATATTATTATTATTGTGAGTGTGTGTATTCATGAAAATATATGTCATATCTGTGGATGCCCAAAAGAAGATGTCATATCCCCTGGAGTGGCAGTTAGCCATGGTTATGAGCCACCCAGTGTGGATGTAGAAAGCTATTCCTGGGCTCTCTGGAGAGGAGCAAGTGGTCTCAACTGCTGAGTTTTCTCCTCAAACCCCAGAAGCACTTTTGTCTGTAGGCGACTCATCCTGAGAGTTACCTGCTGTCCTAGTGACCAGTCACCAACCAAACGTCTATAGAGTATAGACAATGTTGGAAGTGAACATGGCTGAGGCATGCTTACTGAGTCCTTGACTGGAGGACCAATGAGAACCGTACAGAGAGGGGCAGGGTTACCCACATTCAGCTCCGTGGCAGGCATTTCCTATTTCAATAATGGACTGCAATTTTGGGTCGTTATTACTCTGTAACCCCACCCAGCTGCATTAGCATCCTGTTCCAGCTGGCTTCTGCAGTCCAGCTCACCTTAATCATGTCATCTTCCCAGACTTCTCCTCCCCTCTTTATGAAATGAGGGGTAATAAAACCTCCCATCTCTCAGGGATGAGTGTTTTAAGGACACGTTAGATCACTTATGAGGGAATCTTTATGTTCTTCAGAATAAAAGTACATGAGAAAGTTACGTTTTTTACCATAACTGTCTAATATATCATAAAGCTGATGCTGAGAAGGTAATTAAGTATGTGGCTTTGACAGGAGAGTAGAAAGGAATGAAAATAAAAATAGCTATCTTGGTGAGTGGAATGTATTATTACCTTATAAGGGTATTTCTGAGGCTGTTTCACTAAGACAGCTCTTTATTAAAAATAAGATGAGTATCTATAGAGCCTCACTGCTGTTCACTGAAGTACAGATTACATGAGTAGTAAAATTTGTGACATAAAAGACTGCTAGTTTGTTCTCATTAAACTGTTATGGCAAGATCCAACAGAAATAAATATTTGGTAAATACTAGAATGGATCCATGGGAAAGATTAAAGAATTAGGAGACACAACCTGCCTGGGAAAGGTTGGAGGGATAAAATAAAAGTGAAAAGTAGAAGGCTGAAAAATGAGAGAAATATGAGCGGCAGATGGTGACCAGAGGACAGAAGAACAAGAAATTGGATTAAATTATGACCAGAGGATTATGGGGCGCACCCAAGGGAGCCCAGTGTTTCTGAGGTTATAGGCTACCGGAATGTGCTATTGATTGTATTTGTGAAGTCTTTTTTTCTAGAGATATATTCAATAATAGGCCACCTTCCCATTTCAGTGAATTGCTGCAGGCTGTGGATGAAAGGGAGCATTCCATCATAGATTGTGGTTATGCCCTAAGATAATTAAATTTGGGAACATAGTTCTTCACTGAGGGAAGTGTGTCACTAGAAAAGGTGCCATATTTCAGGCCTCCAGTCAAACAGTCCTGGGCATGCTAAATAAAAGCGTGTGTTCTATTTTAAAGAGAAAGATGCACAGTTGCCATTTTCTCATTGCATTCTGGTGACCATAGCTGTGCCATCAGAACGTTTCTGTTTTAACAGCATCTGTTAGGATAAAGGTATATGTACATGGTATATTAGCCTCACCAGGGAGACACCTCAGTTCCCTAAAAGGCAACAGAATTTGATTGTCTTCTTTAAAATTTACCAAAAGTTTATTTTAAAGCTAGTCATTGTATATTTTCTGAGTATTTCGATTTAATTACTGTGTATGTTTTAAATGCCCAGAGTGGGTAAATACTTGGCACAGACTAAAATACTATAGACACATTGTTATTTAGATACACCCTGGACAGCAGTTGCTCTAATTGCTTTAGTCATGTAAAAGTACTTGGGCCATGATCTTGATTTTGGTATTTTGTTAAGTTAAATATAGAATAGTACAGGGGATGGACAGTGACTCACATAATCCTTACTGGGAAATCTCACTTTTCTTCTTTTTCAGCATGGTTGCATTCTTCTCACCAACACCAGATATCACTACCTAGACACCTCTGTCTATCCCAACGCCAGGTGACTCGCAGGGTCTTGTTTTGTCCCATGACACTATAGTGACTTCTGCATCTCATGCATGTAGGAAATGTTGTCCCCAGCATCAGCTGTGCCCCCTTATGATCCTCATTCTCAATGTAAAGCTTCCCTACTTCCATCCTGACCATCGGATTGGGAAAATGGGTTTTCAATGTGCACACACTACAGGACTTGCCTAGGAGAGGGTTTCTGCACTACTCTTTATTTTCTTTTTTGATCAGAAGCCTTTGAAGCTGTCATTCTGGACTCCTCTAGAAAGCCTCCTGACCTTACATATCTGGAATACACGCAGACTGTTTGTCCAGCTGTCTTTACCTCTGTCTGTCCCTAAAGTTTTCCTCCATGCCTTTGAACATCCTTGTCTTTCCCACTTTTAGCTATTGCGATTTGTGTGGCTCTTGGTGTATATGCCTACATTTTTGTCCAGGTCTCCCACCTGAGGCTGGTTGACTCGTAGAACACTATAGTTTCTCTTGGCAAACTTTACGAGCCCCTACTCAAATCCCAGAGGTGTGATTCAGCAACCCATCGATTTTGGCATTGACTTTTCTACTCAGTTCCACTCACGCTTGTTTGAGGGTTCCTGAGTTCTGGCCTCAGCCTCTTTATACATTTCCTCTCTACATTTTGGTGTAGCTGTAAAAGTCTCCTAACTTCTCCCCATTTGTATCCAAGTATTACCTACAAGTTTGGTGTCAAATGGATTATCACCATCTTATTGCTTTAGGAATGGGCATCTCACATTACCAGCTACCTTAGAAAGGCCTCCAACGTAGAGATGATGCCCTGAGCTTACCTGCCATGCCGCCTTCCTCAGAGTATGTGCATACACCCAAGTCTGTATGTCGGAATGTGTACTGTAAATACACGCACCACCATGCATAAAGTTTGATAATAGATGTTTTATGAAAATTTATTAATTACTTTATTAATCCTGCATCATTATAGTTACTACATCAGCCTGCTATGATGGTTCATGCCTATAATCTCAGCATTCAGGAAGCTGTAGCAAGAGGATTACTGTCGTATGAAACCAGATCAGGTTACATAGTATCAGGTCAGCCAGGGATACAGAGTGGAGACCCTGTCCGACATCAACATATATACCATGACATCAAATCCTTTCAGAGTTGTCTACGTCCCTTCTTTAAAGAGCTAACTGTGTAACCTATGGCTCATCCTCATGTCTCCTGCTGCTGACACTAGGTAAATGTGTCATAAGGCAGAACTCTGAGTATTATTTAATATAGGGACAGGCCTCTGCTGGGCATGAAATCCAAGCCCTAGTCCCAAACTGGCTGTCGGTGCTGTGGAAGATATACTTGCTGTACATGATAGAATGCCTTCTAAACACCATTATGTAGTTTTTTTTTTTTTTTTTTTTTTTTTTTTTGGTTTGCTTGCTTAACAGACTTTCTTGTAAATACTCTTCCATTATTATACAGTTACTATATTCAAATCATATTATCACTTTGAATAATTTTCCCAACAAAAAAAAAAAACCACTGTCCATCTTTTATAATCACATTATACTAAACTCGGATCAGACTGCCTTGTCTAATCATCACTACACAAACCTTTCCCACAAACTGAGGGTACGCAGGGTGCTTCCCTAGAATAGACATCCTCTCCCCTGCAGACTAAGAAGACATAGGGAGTGTCACAGAGTTGCAGGCAGCTTTCTCTTTTCTGTCTTTTTGTGTGGAGTGCCCAGAATATAAAGCAGAAAGCTTTACAGGTGCTGTCCAATGGAAACTAGACTTCCTGAAGGGAGCTGGAAACTTGCAGCCTCCATAAGAAATTGAAATTTTGGCTCAATTGTGACTATCTTGAGGTAGTTTTCATCTGATTATTCCTTGGCCTGTAGAAATTGAGTTTTTAAAATTATAAGGTGTCCATTCATTCAGCATGACCTAGGTTTCACCAATCTTTCATGTCTTATTGTGAAGGGTGGTGGCATTTGTTGCTATGATAAGCACTCACACAGCAGGGTGATTTATCAGCTCAGATAGAAAGTCACAACCAACCAACCTTGAGAACTGAAACCCATCCTTGGGTCACCTCCCCAGTGTCAGTGCATTATCAGTACTCACTCTCAGGAGTCCTAAACCAAGAGCATATCCTACGGAGCCACTGTGAGGGTAGCATGCACACTTTCTGTCCAGCAACTCCTGCAGCAGTCTCCCATCAGAGTGTGTAGGGTACTGAAAGGCCTGGAACCAGGCCCAGCTATGGTAAGGGCCAAGGTGGGCATTTCCTGCTAGAAAGTGTCTCTACCGGGAAAAAGGAGGCAGCCCACTAGCAATGCCACTACCAGAAACTCCCACCACCATTGTGAACCACATTATCTTGATACAGAAATGTTGGAGTGTATTTGGAACAACACAGCCTTTCTTAGGAAACAAAGGTCCTGGAAATCAGATGGCCACCAAAACTCCCCGAGCCAGGGCTTTCAGGTTCTTGTCTTGTAAATTTAAAGAGTAAAGTTCATGGACCACAGCTTAAAAAGTTTATTATAGGTTCTTAGGTGTGAACTTAAGGATAAGGGAGCTGGGAAGAAAAAAGGGAAATGAGAGGAGATTCTGTAGAGTAGCCAGGTTCTGTGAACAAGGGTACCTGAAGCTAGTCTGGAACTTTTTAAGGGACTTATGGCAGAAACTGGGTTGGGATATAGGTTGGGAGATTTGATGGTAAGTCCTGATGTCTCACAGGTGTAGAGTCTTTGGAGATGACAAAGAAACAGGAGCTGTAGTCTTCCCTGGTATTCCTGTCACTCAGCAAGGACATTTTCTAAGGGTGACTTTGGAGTGCCTGTCTTGTCTGACCAGTATTTATTCCTGTTCACATCACTATGGCTGGTAAATATCCTGATGAAAGTGAAAACCTGAAAGACGTTAGCTGCCTGTCTTCTTGCACTTTGCCTCCTGTTTTGAGCCATTCTTCCTTCTTGAGTTCTTGTTGCCAATAGTTGCCTTCCTTCTCCTTGGTCTAGAGACTTTCCCACTTTGCCAGTCTGCCTCTCATATGCCCAAATGGCCTCCAGTACTCATGGGGCTCAGACCACCCCACATTTGCTATTGCTAATGCACTAGAGAGAACATTCTGTCTGAAACATTTTCTCTAAATCTAGAATTTCTTCCAGGCTACTAGGATTGACAGGCATATGCTTTGTTCCATGTGTGGGGATGGGGAGGAGACCCTATTCTATCTGGCTGCAGAATATAGATCCAAGCCATTTATTGAAATCATGCAAAGCACAACTATCCCTGCAAAGGATGTGAAAGAGAGTTGATTCTTAAGCCAAATATGGATTTCAAAAAGATTTTTCCAGTGTCAAAATGGTTTCATAAAATGTTTATTGTTATATAACACAAAAACCTCCAAAAGCCATAAATCAAGGAATTGTTTTCAAACATGTTGGTAGAAATATCAGGTAGGTGAGTGTTGTAGCTTCATTTCTGTTGCTGTGATAAATCTCCCTAAGAAAAAGCAACCTAAGAGGGAAAGAGTTTCTTTCAGCTTTCAGTGCCAAGCTACATCACTGTAGAGAAGTCAAGGCAGGATACTCATCCCACAGTCAGAGGCAGAAAGAATGAATGCTTGCATGCTTAGTCCTAAGCTTATTTTCTTTTTTTATTCCTCTAAGATCCAGGGCTCAAACCCAGACAAAAGTGCTGCGCAACTTCTGTCCAGGACTTTCCACATAAATGAAGATAACCAGGACATATGCATAGAAAACCTGATCTGAACAGTCTCTTATTGGGATTGCCTGGGATTCTGTGATTTCAAGGCCAGCCTGGTCTACATAGCAGATTCCAGACAGCCAGAGTTATATAGCAAGACCCTGTCTCAACAACAGAAAATTTAGTTATAGGCTAGAGAGATGTTAAGAACAGTGGATACTTGTTCAGAGAACCCAGGTTTGATTTCGAGCACCTACAGGGTGGCTCACACCATCTGTAATCCAATTCCAGGGACTCTGATGCCCTCTGCTGGCCTCTGTGTATAATAGGAAAGCATGCAGTACACAGAGATACATGTAGACCAAACACTCAGACACATTATACACACACACACACACACACACACACACACACACGAAAGAAGAACATCTTCCCAGTTATATTGGGTTGTTGTTATTAAGTTCATAAAATAAACTATAATGGTGGGTTGCAGTAACTGGGGAAATCTTTGGCATAAGCCTTGTGTGCTATTTAATGACATTATCTTGGAATTCTCTAACTTCATACATTCTAAAAGGCATTGCCTGATGGTCGTAAGGATATTAGGTCAGACATAGAAATAGATAATTATTTAACTGTTAAGGGAATAAAGATGGTCCTAGATTTGGTTCTGGACTGGAACCTCTCCAAAAACCACAGTCTTGTCTTACTTTTATGCATATATCTTTCTTCTGAGAACAACAGTTCAGAAAAAAGCGGACATAGAATATAACTGGGGTTCAGGGCAGAACCCCCAGCTTTAGATGCTCTAACAGCCTGTATTCAGGTTCTTGTCTCTGCAATGTACAAAGGAGAGAGGGGAAATTTGTTTGATGTCACCGTATTATAGAAACAGACAGAAGACCAATGGCTCCAAAATGTCTTCAGGGATCTGACAAGGACCTCAGCTCCAAGTCTAAACAGAGCAAGATGGGAGCAAGAGCAAGGAATCTGCATATTGAAGGATGAGTGCTTGTCCATTACTGGCTCAGCTCTGGTCTGGCAATGTTGGCTGAGAAGGTTATCATCATCATCATGGCCTGAGGAGCCAGCCACTGTGTCTGATCCTAAGAGACAGTCACTTTTGCTCCAGGTTGCAGCCCCATCCTCAGGGATAGTTGCCCTCATCTGGGAGACAGTTTGTTCTCCCAGACTTTCCTCTTTCTGGGATCATCCAAGGGCCTGCAGGTTTAACATTAGGCAAGTTGCATACATTTTGATTCTTTCTTTGTCTACAAAGTTAAGTTTAAAACACAACAATCTTTCTGTATTTCTAAGAGGATTAAAGGGGGAGAGGGATGGCTTGGCTACTTCTGAAGCTGCAATACCCACAAACTGTCATTTGTATGACAGGTGTCATTTGTGCTGTTTCTCCAGCCCCATGCAAGTCCCCCAAGGCCATAGTGACCTTACCTGGCCAACCACATAGCCCTTGGATTATGCAAAGAATTTTCTTTGGGTTTTGTTTTTATAAAGGACCCGTGCAGCCCAATGTGGTCTTTACCATTCTGTGCTCTTATGAATGAGTTCCTGATCCCCAGTCTCCTTCTCTCAGCAAGTTCTGGGATTACAGCTTGGTCACAATGCCTTTGCCATTCTTTGTATTTTTAATCATTCACAAAACTCATTTAACTGTAATTCAGGTTTGTTGGAGTGAGTTTTATGGTACAGAAAGCTTTTGTAAGTTAACATATAGGTACACATGCTCCGAAAGGAAGGAAAAATATATCTGGGAGCTTTCTCCACCTTTTCTTTCTCAATACCTTCATATAACATATTTGCAAAATGTTGTGTTGAAGAATATGAAGCAGATGTAAGCAGAGGTCTTTTAAAGACACCTGACAAGACAGAGGGACAAGAAGCGGAGAATGTATTCAGTTTATTATTTCTTCATCCCCTTCCTCACAGAAGTCTGCCTGATAACTATAAATCAGAGTATTTCTTTGGGGTAAATCGTCATTTTTTTAAACACATGGAGTAACATTTTCAGAGAGCACGAAAATGTATCAAAAATACTGATTGGTAAATTAAGTGATTATCTCATCTGGGGGTACAATGTTGCCTTGTTTTGTGATCTTGTATAGTCAGTGGAATTTACTTAGGTTATTTGAGGCAGAGATAAAATGCTTTGTATTTATGTAAAAGGGTGAATTCTAGAAATGCTAACTGCTCCAAACTACCCTTTCAAATTGAGAGGAAAAAAGGACAGGAATGATAAGGACAGACAGCTATTGACAGTGTTGTTGTTGAGAAAACTATATTCTCAAACCCTGGTAACTAGGAGAGCATACTTTCCATGGTGTGTGGTGTGGACGAGCTACAGAAGTGAAGAATGGACAACTGGAAGCAGCAAAGGATGCTGAGATAAGATAGCTTAAAGTTCTTCCATCTCTTAAATGGGCATATCACTAAACATCTTTCTTGTAAGGACTACCTTAGAGAGACAATTATGAAAGACTAAAGGCAAGCAGTAACTGTTATTTAATTTTTCCTAAATACCAGTTGTTATTCTAACTGTGCTGTGTATAGAGACACATGGATATTAATAGTGGGCCTGGATGATAGTCCATAATCCTGTCTTAGAAACGAGAAACAAAGACAGAGAGAGGTAAAGTTGGCCAAACATCACAGCCAGGAAGCAGTAGTTTCAAGATTCAAACGAAGGAGCTGTTCTGCCATAGTCCACAGCTAATAGCCACCATATCTGAACTCTATCTCCTCTCCCCCCTCTTCCTTCCATTCCTTCTCTTATATCATTGACTATGCCATGCTCATCGCTATCACAATAAGTATATTATCTGTTCCTATTCTTTTCTGACCTTTTCTCCTTCTCTTCCTCCCTCCTCTTCTTTCTTCATCCCTTTCTTCCTTCCTCTTTCCTCCCTCTTTTTCTCCCTCTCCCCCTCTTTATATTTGAGAAGGAGCAAGCAGGGCCTGGTGAAATGGGAAGGATGTTTGGGCTGAGTCCCCTCAAGGAAGGTTCAGAAGCAGTGTGGCCTTCTGAAATCAGAACTCTGAAAAGGAGAAGAGACTGGTAGAAGCTGGTCATGCCCCAAAATGTGATTGGTGTTTTGCTGGGCAAAACATGGGAGAATTTGATGTAGAAGAGGGTGAGATCATCTAAAAACTTTAAGTAAAAATTCTTTTGAAACAGATGAATAATAGAACAGAGCACAGTGAAGAGATATAATCAATGTGACCACATCACGGAAGGCAAAAAGAGGGTTGCAGTGACCCAAGTCTATCTCTGGGTTACTGACAGGAGCTTTAAACTTAAATAGAGAAAAGAGTGATGCAGAAGGTGAACGGCATGCCGAGTGCATGGACAAGGTCCTTCCATCACTGTCTCAGCTCTCCGACTCTTCAGTGGGTCTCAAGGGTGATTATTACAACTGTCATCTTCCACCATGGCTAGTCTTATTCCAAGGAGTTGATCTGAGCACAGTGAAGATTACCTATCATAGATAAGTGTCCTTGTATTGCAATGGGGGTTTCTCCTGTGAAAATTTGCTGTTTCTAAATTCCAAGTGGCTTCAGCCTTGAAGTAGGAGAAGATGGGCTAGGCAGGCAGACACTCCTCAGTAATTAAGGAGCCTACTGAGAGTCAAGCAGAGGTAGATCTGACCTGAGGTACAGGGGATACAATATGAGGGCAGAGATGCCAATCTTTCAGCCTGCTTTCTGTTACCATGTGGCTTTTGTGAGAAGTCTGCACTTCTTAGAAAATTTAGCTGGGAAATATCTTTTATGCTTAGATCCCACCTGGAGTCCTCAGAATGGGAGGCCATAAGGATCAAGGGACTGCAACCTGTCTTCCTGAATGAGAACAGTGAAGCTAAGCCTACTCAGTGCTACATGTGGCCACACTTTGTGAACATAATAGGGATTGTTGGGACAGACGGTCACTCTTTAACACGTCCCTAAGGAGCATATGTAAAGGCTCATATGCGAGGCCTTGTTCACATTTCCGATTCTTACAATTTTGATGAAGCTGAAAAGAAATAAAAACTGAAATATGTAACAATAATAACCAAGATGAAAGCCAGCTTGCTATTCTCTAGCTCTCTTTCTCCATAAATTCAAATTTGGGGAAATTGACCAGATTTCCAGAATCAGAGGTTACAAAACTCTACTAATTATGTATTTAAATGAGTCTCTGTTAATTGCAAGTAATGAGCCTGAATAATGGCAATCTTTTCATACCTTCCCTTTGGGGAGTGTACTCTGATTCACTGAATACCATGCTTTTAAGAAATGGGCTGTGGTTCAGCCACCAGTTTCCCTGGATTGCTTTTGTCAAATTGAGGAAGAGAGGTTTTTAGAACATGGGGCCCAGGTAATTAAACAGAAGGAGAGAGGTTTTTAGAACACAGGTCCCTGGCAATTAGTGAAAGGACTTTTTTTTTTAACTTTGGAATGATTTTAGTTGTGAAGACCGTGCAGAAATGCTGTGCATAGCCACACAGCGTGCCTCCCCACAGTGTATGGTGGAGAGGTGCAGTGGGCAGTGTCATCCACTGCTTTCTTCCTTCTTAGCTACTTGTTTCAGAAACGGGCAATGCTCACGTGAGATTTCCTAAGGATGTTAGAATGATATGTTAAATCAGGCAAGGCTTTATAATTCTCTGAACTCAAGTGAAGTCAGTGATTACTTGGGCTCTTCCCAACAGGTGTATTGATCTGCAGGAAATGATGTGTTGAATTAGTGGCCATTGCATCTTGGTATATAGTTTCATTACAGCTGATTCCATGTAGTGCTTATTTATTTATTTATTTATTTATTTATTTATTTATATTATATTAATTTTCTTCCTTCATTTTCTCCTTTCTTTTTCTTTCTCTCTTTCTTCTTTCCTTTCTCTTTTCATTCTTTCTTTAGTAATAGACCTAAAATTGGAGATAAATCTCTCCCGTTTCTTTTGTAAGCATTTTTTTTTTGACTGTACTTGAACCCAGAACTTGGGACTTGGGAGGAATTTGCTCCTTTGTATTTTCTTTCTCAGTAGTGAAACTGGTTGACCATTCCCTCTCAGTGGGTGCACAAGACAGATCAAAGGACCTCCCAGCTCTGTCCTTCCCAGGCAGGCTCATGCAGGAGTCCTGGGTGCGTGCCTCAGGGTCCTGGGTGCATGTGTCTGTTCACTCAGTGTTTTCCATGAACCTGCAGACTGATTTTTGGAGCAGTGGCATTTCTAATGGCAGCTTTGCTCACTATTCCTTTTTGATGTCTATTTGGCACAACTCATTTGGCACAGACGAAAAAACAGGGTTGATGTTGAAGGGTATTTTTTTGTACTACAGGTGTTTGTTGTTCTAGTGCAATAAGATTGCTTATCTCAGGACCAGAAACGAAATGTTTCGTTTTTTCTTCCAGTAAACTTGGGAAGTGTGCTACACCCATTAAATCCAGGTACACATGTACCAAAATGTTCTATGGTTATTGGCAGTGACCTCATTGATTAATTGCAGTCTGACCCTCTTGACAACTTCCTACTGACTTGACTTCCTGAGTGATTAGCTCCAACATTACTTGTGCAGTTGGGGTGAAGGGAGCTTAGGGACAGCCCTGCACTGGAGCAGTCTCTGCTCTACTAACATCAATCAATAAACCGCACAGGGGGAAAGAAAGAGCCTAAGACCTTGCTCAGACCATTTGGCAGGTAACTAAGACCTGTTGATAGAATGAGAAAGGAAGCAGTCACGCCCAGACTGCTGCCAGGTGTGTTTGGGAAGGGAGCAATAGCTCCAGGTTAACACGCAAGCCATTAAGACCTATCATACTCCTGAAAAATATGGCTAAGCACAGCCTGTGAGTGTTTTGAGTATAAATAGAAAGCTGAATTGTAGCTACTCTCTCATATTTGGGAAGATTTATATTAGGGAATTAATGATGAGTTATATTAATTAAAGTAAAATTAGGCCATATTACAAAAACACACCCAAAAGCTTAGAAACCTTTCTTCTTCCTTATTATGGCAGGTGTGATATGTCCAGAATCCAGGATATTAGCCAGCTCTATCACATGCAATAAAACATGAGCTAAAATTTTCCATATTTTAATGACACCAGCTCCTTGGACATTATCATTATCTCTGTAAATGATGCTGGGCCAGAGGCATGGTTGTTTCCATCTCACAAGAGAGTACATGGCGTAGCGTAGGACATTCAGTTCACCTTTTATATTAAATGTGCTCAAGTTTGTCTTCTGCAACCTTGGAACAGCCACATCCAGCTGTAGAAAAGGCCAGGAAATGTTTGTCGTTTCCAGATGTGTGGTCATGGCTCCTCACTACTACAAAAGCAAAGAACATGCTGGTAAACAGGTCTCCAGAGCACTTGCTATGACCCTTTTCCTTGGCGAGCATTTGAGGGCATCCATTCAATATGGGCTTACATGAGTGTCTTTCAAGTTCAAAGAATGTATAAAAGTACAGTTTGTGATCTCCAATCTGGACCACAATAAACATTGTGCAAAGATGAGATTCTCCTTTTAAACACACCTCGTACTTAAGCCTAAACTTCTTCAGGGGCTCAGCAACATGCATGTGTTGGAAATGGTTTACCTGAGTGAACTTTTCTTCTTGAATAGGTTTGAATATTCTCTCTCTCTCTCTCTCTCTCTCTCTCTCTCTCTCTCTCTCTCTCTCTCTCTTTCTCTCTCTCTCATGTAAATAACATTTCTTTTCAGATCTCAGTAACAGAGATATGACACTTGTAAGTGAGGCCTAATTGAGGCCATTCATATTGTGAAGCTGCTGTCTGCTTCTATATCAAACACCGTTTGTCATAAGACAATGTTTAAATACAGAAAATCAATCTTGTGCCAAAGCAACCACATGGAACACCAGCTCGCTACATCAAAGCAATATCAATGGATGTGTGGAAATTCATGTTTGATCCAAATTGACTAAATTAAATCCTAGTACATTTTAAGTGGAAAAAAAAATCTCGCCTTCTTATACATTACAATTTTACTACTTTTTCATTCCTCTTGTGGTAGTTTGAATATGCTAAGCCCAAGGAGTGGAACTAACTATTAGGAGATAAGGCCTTGTTGGAGGAAGTGTGTCACCATGGGCATAAGCTTTAAGACCCTTGTCCTAGCTGTCTGGAAGTCAGTCTTCTGGTCGCCTTCAGAACAAGAGGTAGAACTCTTAGCTTATCCAGCACCATGCCTGCCTGGACTCTGCCATGCGTCCCACCATAATGATAATGGAATAAATCTCTGAGCCTGTAAGCAAGCCCCAATTAAATGTTGTCTTTTAGAAGAGTTGCTGTGGTCATGGTGTGTCTTGACAGCAATGAAACCCTAATAAAGACACTCTTGTCTTTTGGTCTCATTTAATACTGTTCCAATAAATGTTATATAGGGCTTTTCTATGACTCAGATTCTATGTATAACTCAAATGCTTATCATTCATAAGTAATATTATCAATATATAATTAGTATATGGTATAGAAGAGGGTTGGGACAGTGATCATCTTTTCATTTTCATTTTTAGTGTCACTAAAATGAAATAGTAGAAGGTATTAGCTTATAAAAAAAGAAGGTTTGTTTTGACTTGTTGACAAGGCCTAGAGACATAAAAAGAGAGCCTAAATTGAGAAAATGCCTAGATCATATTGGCCTGTGGGTATGTCTGTGATGGATTGTCTTTATTGTTAATTTGTGTAGGAGGACCAAGCCTACTGTGGGTGGCACCATCCCTAGCCAGGTGGTACTGAACTGTATATGAACCCTAGCTCAGTATAAAATTGCCTGGGAGCTATCTAGCAAGCACCACCCTTCATGGTTCTAGCTATATGTCTTTGACTGTTAAATGATTCCTTGGTAGGAAGCAGTGCTTTGTGAAATAGCATACTGGCCTCCCTTTAAGTTCCTGCCTTGACTTCCTACAGGGATACTCTGATTTGAAGTTGTAAGATGCAATAAACCTTTCCTTCCCTAATTTGTTTTGATCAGAGCATTTTCCACAGCAATATAAATGAAATTAGAACAACGATTATGGATGCTCCTTTAGAAGATTTGCTGACTTGGTTGCTTTAGGCATCTAGGGGGAAAGACAACTCATTGCAGCAAGGGCAAGTGGAAGAATAACTTTCCCCTTGTGAATCAGCAACAAAGAGCAGAAAGGACTGAAGACCCATGGTCTTCTTCAAGAGCATGCCTCCAGTAACCAAGGCACCCCACAGAAGGAAGGCCCTGCCTTATAGAGATTCTACCGCCCCCAGCACTGTTATCCCCAGGACTGAGCCTCTAACACGTGAACCTTTAGGGGACATTCAAATCCAAAACCAGAAGCTGAAAAAAAGCTACTTGGGAGAAAGATCTGTAGTTGGCCTCTGCACTGTAGATTGGAGCATACAATAGGAACATTGTCCTGACAGGAAGATGCACCAGGGGACTCAAAAGTGGAAGACTACTGAAGAATCTTCACGATGGAGGAAAGTGAAGTTAAGTGAGGAAAACCACAATGGTTAGAAGCCATTTACTAGATGGTAAAAAAGCATGAGAGAAGTTATATGGCAGAGGTGATCAGGCCTTCAAAAGTACAGTATATACTATTGAAGTATGTATATGTATATATGTAATTCAATATATAATATATACTTATATTATATAAAAAGTTTGTGATTTATTAGCGTCCCTTCCGTAGAAATTTAAACTTACCTGACGGAATATGTAAATTCAAGAAAAAAAAGGGGGTACCTGAAACTAGCAATGGTCTTTTGTTAGATCTCTGGCCTTGGCACAGTCTCCTAGCTCAGTTAGGTGGTCTTGATATACAATGAGGAATAGCTTGTGGCCTGTTCACTCGATGTTGGATGGGGTCTGCAGACAGAAGCAAAGGAGAAATACATTACAGACAATGGATTTGTTTCCCTAGATCCCGTAGTCTCCTTGTTGTTCATCAACTCTTTATCTCAGTTCAGGAAGAAGTCACATGCACTAGGATTTTAACACAGTGACTCAGCTGTGCTCAGTTGATTATCAGAGACAAGGTGGTTTAGACACTTCAAATGACAGCATCCAGACCCATTTCCACTCCTGAGCAGGTAATCCAAAGTTAAGTCCAATTATTTGAGTTCCTTGTATGTTCTCAATCAAATACAAAAGAGTTAATGGCCTGGAAGTTATTTGGTACGTCTCCAAAATGCTAATTTAGATGCATGATCTCTTTGAAAGATTTCTACAGCCAAGCCAAATGAAAATTTACCTGCCCTTGGAACAAAGGAAAAAAATGCATTTCCGATAGTGTTCAGGTACTGGAGATGTGGCTTCGTGCTCTCATCTTGGCTGAAATATAATATCCCTCTCCTCCAAATAAGAGCAAGAGGACAGCTTACTTTCCGAATAGACCAGGCTAATGGGTCTCTCTACACAAAATTGGTTCCTCAAGGGAGGATTTATGTGTATTTAACTAAGAGGTAAATAGTGAGGGAAAGGTGAGTTTAGAAGTATTCAGGAACACTGACTGGTTCATGCATGCCCATCAGCCCAAAAAGCACATTAGTTTCATATAAGCTACCAAATGCAAAGACAAAACACAGCAGCTGGAACACTCTGTGTTAATTATTATTCTTAATCTCCTAATGTCTACTATAATGTTGAATTTTCATAAAGAGTGTTTATGTCTAATGCAGTTTCACATTAGCTATAAAACTATTATTTGCTTTCACAAAACTCATGACAGCAGCTTAAAATAGCTTTAATCCCCCCACAAAGCAGAGAATTGTATCACTTTGGCTGTAGTCGGTTTGAGCACCTAGCTTCTGACACACAAACTGTTGCAGAAGAAAAATGAACATTTCCTGTCTCTGGCTCTAAAACACCTTGTCCTAATGATAGCTAGCTGAAAAAAAAATCAGTGCCCAGCCATTTAATCCTCTCTTAAGGTTTTAGTATATAAGTAAGTCTATCCCATTAATGCATGGTTAGGAAAATGAATCACTTCCAAACTCATGTTGGCACTAAATCATTTTTAGACAATAGCATTTATTTTTAAAGTGTGAGAGACATTTTTAATACTAATTAAACAGCTACACTAGAGAGCATTATCAGGTGATAGGGGCTTAGCATTATGCTTATGATACTATGTACTCTGTTCTTTAAGTCTGTGGATATTTGACTTGGCTTGTTTCTATCAACCATGCTGTTTTATTTTATTTTTTGATAAAATATCTGTAGACGATAATAAGATTTATCATCTCAAACATTTTAAGCACACACTTCAATAATGTCATGTGGACCCTCATGGCCACACCATTGCAGAACTCACATCACAGAACTGAACCATTATAACCATGAAAGAACTTTCTTTTCCACTCTCCATCACAACCATTCTGTTCCCGACAACCACTCTGACTCCAGAAAATTTAAATTTAGCTCTTTTAAGTACCTCTTCAAGTAGAATAACATGATATTTGTTTATTTGTGAGCATCCTGGTTTACTTAGAATGATATGACCATGGTTGAATGGCAAGATGTTTCTGAATCCCTTTTCTTTTAAATGCTGACCACAATCCCAACACATACTGTGCTGCATGTTGTCTACCTGTCTGTCAAAAGTCACTTGCATTGCTTGCATCTTTGGGCTACATTGGATCATACTGCTTTAAATATTATGAAACACCATTGAGTCATTGTTTTGGTTTGGTTTAGTTTCCTGATGATTTCACACAAAATATAAGTTTTTGGATCAGAGCTCATTTTATTGAGAAATCCCAAACTTTCCTGTGGAAGCTCCCATCATTTCTTATCCCCACAAACAGTGTTCCACATTTTACCAACATTTGTTTGGTTTTGAATAATTGTGTACTGAAGATGAGGTCTGTTTAACTTCATTTATGGAGCACATACTGAGTTAAAAACTCTGAGGTAGGGTGGTGGTGGTGCATGCCTTTAATCCCAGCACTTGAGAGCTGAATTGGGTGGATTTCTGTGAGTTCCAGGCCAGTCTATTCTACAGTGAGTTCCAAGACAGCCAGGGCTATATGGAGAAACCCTGTTTAAAAAACAAAACAAAACAAACAAACAAAAAAAACTAAAACAAAACAACAACAACAAAAAAAACAAAACAAAAAAAAAAAACACCAAAAGCAAAATTAAAAACAAAACAAACAAAAAGACTGAGTTGTGACCCGACCTGTGGGTCCAGTTATTCGTGGGTTTCAAGAGGAAACCTCCCTGAAAAGGAACACGGATGAGAGAGAGAACTAGACCAAGCAAGAGTAGTCTTGTCAAGGTCTCACTTTAATGTGGAAGCGGCTTACAATATATATTCTTAGGCAAGGGAGGAAGGGAACAAGGAAGGGGGCGGGGGTCCTTGCTTAGGGCTATCCCACTGTTCGTAACCAGCTTCCAGGAAATGCCAGACATTCTTTAAATTCCTGAGACCTGAGACCCTTTCCCAACCTGGTACTGACTAGGCCTCCCAGAACAGCAGGCAATTTCCTGAGGCTCTCCCAGAACAGCAGGTAGCCTCCTGGGTTTGGTTCCCGACAGAGTTGGGTCCAAGCTTCTAGGATCTTTCCTATGCAGTCAGTTCACAGATCCACCATGACCTAATAGTATCATCACCAATCAGGTGCTTCATAATCTTCCACTCTCTAGAAATATAATTGCCCTTTGACCCAAGACCTACAAGAACTGGTCCAAGACACAGTACAGTGTGTATCCAGAAATCATATAAAACCAGTACCGTAGTCACCAGCATAGTTGTAAATGCTTTTACTAATCTTGTGGAAACATTTGCCAGGACTGCAGGGATTCCACTCCATTGGAGGCCAAGGAGGCCACAGAAGCAGGGACATGATGACTAGGTATGGTCAAGTTTTGCTCTGAAGCATCATGTCAGCCACCTAAGTTCTCACTCTGATATTAAAAGCATGAGACTCTACTCCATATTACCTACATACTTTTAATGACAGGAGGAACCAGGATCCCTCCTCCCTAGGCTTTGTTCATCCATATTCAAGCAATGGCAAGTGCCATGGTAGGAACGTGTCATCAGGTCCAAATGGAATCTCAAGTCAGAATGCAAGCCTAGGACAGATGTGCATGAGGAACACATGGATGTCAGTCGTTTAACATACACCACTTTATACAGAAAGATTTAACATGCTCACCCTTGCTTTCCAGGTGTTCTGAGCCATGAAATGATGTCTATTTTTACCTCTGTGTATAACCCTACTACTGAAGTCACTCAGTCACTTATAGTCAACCAACCAGATTTCTGTTTATACATCTTTTTGATTCTTTGTATTTGTCAGTAGTGAAAAAGACAAACTAGTATTTGAAATTCTAGCTCTGAAGGTCTACTGGTGTTTATGGGTATTTCATTGTGACATGTTCCTAGTTGAAAGGCTGGCCTGTGTCCCAAGACTATTGATATTTGCTGTTAAAATACACATTACAGCTTTAGAATGTTTTCTGTTTTGCTTCAAAATGGGCATGAGGTAGGATTGCCTAAGGGGAACAATATAGTAGGATTAGTGTACAGTGCAGGGTTAAAGAAAGCACACAGTGTGGAGTACATGCTCCCATGTATTACTCCCTTAGAGCTAGGGATAAAATTTTTATTGATTTCCACATATATCCATGTCAATACAATGAGCTGCTCATTTCCCTTGCTTCCTTGTTCTGGGTATGATGAAAATCTCTCTCTCTCTCTCTCTCTCTCTCTCTCTCTCTTTCTCTCTCTCTCTTTGTCTCTCTCTCTCTAGTAGTATTTGTGGATGCTCCAATATGAAAACTTCTGTTCGGAATCTGACTTTGGTAGTCCATGAGTTCATGAGAAGCTAGTAGAGACGCAGTCTTTCATATTTTAAGGAGTCCATATCCCTATGGAGGTTCTTTTAAAGAGTCCTCTACTCTCCAGCTCATGTATCCTCTTGACCTTACCTTAGAATCCATTTGTAAGGAGCCTGGAATCAGTTGAATTGAGTGCAAGGATGTGGGCAGCTAACCAAAATGGTTCATTATTTCCTGACAGTCTTTTAACAGGCTGTGGTTATAACAAGCGAGAGATGCATTCTGTCCACAGAACAAATTGCCTTTCTTTCTGAACATAGTGGTAGTATTTCCTGGCCCAAGTTTCAGTGGCTGTTTTCTTTTATCTTTCTTTTACTGGTCTACGAAACTAATACAAGAAAAAAAGGACATTTCTGTTAAATAAATAAAAAACCATCAAGTCATCTATAATGACAAGCTTGTTCCAGCATCTTATTCCAGGGCACATAAGATATGTCCTCTTTAGGAACCACTAAGATCTCACTGTGGGGCATAAGAACTGTCAGACAGGATATATATATAATCCTTCCTGACCTATTCATCCTCTACTCTCATTATTATTTCTTCCTACATTTTATTATTGTATCTTCCTGCACATTGATACATAGTTTACAAAAGTTTATCATAACATAGTATTTGTTGTGTCAGAATAAATCAAATAATTTATTGATTGTGCTTGGGTTGAAAATGACTCTAGTGCCGGGCAGTGGTGGTGCATGCCTTTAGTCCAGCACTTGGGAGGCAGAGGCAGGTGGATTTCTGAGTTCGAGGCCAGCCTGGTCTACAGAGTGAGTTCCAGGACAGCCAGGCTATACAGAGAAACCCTGTCTCAAAAAAATAATAATAATAAACAAAAACAAACAAAAAAACAAAAATTAATCTAGAAATTTTACAGTCTTTAGTTACCTTCGTTTTATTTGGTCTGGTTTGATATGTCTTTTTCTATGTTGTTCAGGCTGGACTCTGACTTATGGGCTAGAAAATCCCCTGGCATAAATCTGCTGAGTAGCTGAGATCATAGGTATACTCTTACCATACTTTGATGAGATACATTTTTTATAAAATCATCAAGCTGTCTCATAGTTAGATATAATAACACACACACACACACCACACACACACAAACCACACACAATATATTATATTTTTGTCATTTTATCAAATACTTTTTTTCTCTAACAGGTTCTGTATAAGTACTTAACAATTATAAGCATTTTGTGTTTCTTATTATAAGCTCACTGCAAATCAGTTTTATTGATACTTAGCCAAAGAAGCAGAAACTCTTGGGTTTATCATTGGTCCAGATGGTGGTTTCAGGACAGATCTATGGTTTAAACTCAGTCCTTTGTGGCTCTTCCATTACACACTCCCATTTGGGATCTGGGTGCCACTAATTAATAGTGATTTTCACAAGAAGCATTCCTAGGAGATGCTAAAGGTATTGGTCCAAACTCTAGTCAGGAAATTGTAGACTTTCCTTTGGAAATGGCTCCCATGGGATATTAATGATACTAAGATAAGAAAGCAAATGGCCCAAGATGCATAGCTGTCTCAAGTTTGTAACCAAGTTCAGCAGACCAGACCCATGTACATCAAAATGAAAAAAGCCTATGGAAAAAATATTTGAAATAGTAAAATATTTAAGTTCATAAGAAACCCATGAAAATGCAAATGTTCTTTTTCATTTTAAAACCTTGTATTATAATTTAAGCTTCTTAGAACAATCTTTACAGGATACCTTTTTCTTTGAGACTTATAGCTGGAAAATAAGTTTGGAACCCATATGAAGAACCTCAGGGGATTAGGGAAGTGATTTACATATGAACCTGTAGTTAAAGATTCCCTAGCCTTTTCTATTTAAGAATAATTTTCCTAGATCATCTATGTAATCAGATTTCTACTTTCACACAAAGTTTCTACTAGATTTGGAAGGGATCCTTTTATCTTCATAGAATTCTATAGACAAGAAAATGTGAATATTCTCTTCTGTTGGGTTTTCCTTTCCAACTGATCCTGCTGAAAATCCAAGTTCTTTATCCCTAAAAAGTTTAGTAGAACTGATCTCGGGCCGAGCAAGGTTATTGATAGAAGTTTATCCAGGCTAGCTCGCAAAACAAAATAAACACTGATTTTTGTCATAACAATGGCCTCAACACCCCCACACATGCTATCACCTGTACATCACATCACTCTTGTTAGTTACAGAAAAGCTGCTAGAATACAACCCTGGGCTGTGTCCATGCTGGAACCCAGAGCAGTTCTCTGATATTTCTAGACCTCTGTGCTGGATGGAGCTCCAAGGGAGGAGAGATCATCTCAGAGAATAGGTCTCAAACCCCTCAAAAGAAACATTGAAAGGAAGTTCACAGCCTCCACCCCCAGGCAGGCCCATAATTATCACAGTTAAATATCAAATCAAACTCAGGTTCATTAACAACAAAATTATTATATATGAACTGAAAAATAACTTTCTAAGAAGATATTCCTATTATCAAAAATTATGTGCCCAACCTTGTGCTAAGCCAACAAGAATACTTCATCCACATCACTTCATGATACAGGCAGTGCCACACAAACAAATGAGAAGTCTGACACCTGAGTCCTGTAGCTTTAACAATTTACATATTAAGTTATTAGTTAGATGTTGCAATTCAAAACCAGGGCCTTGCATGCTAACCACAGGCTATACTTCTAAGGACCTCTTCACCACAGAGAACTAGATTTGGTTGAAACATTTCTGAGATACAGCATCCTGATTGAACAGAGAGACACCTGTGACCACACTGAGCTGCATGGACCTGCCTTTTCTGACACTTTACACACAGAGAAAGTAGGTCATCTGCCATTTTCCTGTGTGTATCTGTGCTGTTTGACTTTATGGTTCTACCTTTCTCCTTGTTATAGCTGTCCTTTTGACCCTTACTCTCAGCACTCACTTCTTGCCAGACTTATTTTTATCAGCTTTGTCTCTGCTGTGATTATTCTTCTGCAACTCACAGTTGTGATCTAAGAAGCTACTGATCATACTTTCTCAATTTGTGCCTAAATAAGGGTGTGTAGACCTTGTCGAGGCCCACTGGTCTCTCCTGTGAATTAAATGCATAAACTCTTGGTCACCCCTGACTTCAGGGCATTTATGATGGCCAAGGTTACTGCCCTCAAGAAAGTTAAAACCCTAATGAGGACTTAATAAAACAGAAAAAAAATAAAACATGCTAACTGTAAAGTGCTACTTCTTAGTAATTACTCATAATTCATCGTGTGTGTCTGTGGGTGTGAGCCTGTGCATTTGTGTCTGTGTATGTATGTCTGTGTGTGAGTATGCCTGTGTGAATATGCCTGTACATGTGTGTATGTATGCATATGCATGTGTGTCAATGTGTGAATGAGTGTCTACATGTGAGTGTGTCTTTCTGTGTGTCAGGGTATGTGCATGTGTGTTTGTGCATGCACATATGCATGTGTACATATTGAAGCAGATGATCTGATTACGAGCAATACAATGGAAAAAGAAATCAAATTGTAGATGACTGAATGTGTACCATGCTAGAATGGACTTTACTACATAGAATATTCATTTCTGTAGCTGGAGAATCACTTGTTCATCACATGTTCTGGAAAGAAGTTAGGGTTACACCCACACCATTGTTTCCAATGACTGTCACTGAAAATTCCTATTTTCAAATTCATAAATGAGTAAGTGCCTAAAGTTCCCTGGGCCTTCTTGGACCTAGGGCTCTGAGAGCCTGAGGCTTTCAGGCTGGTCTTCATAACATGAATACATCTGTTTCTGCCTTTGTCAGAATAAGGAGAGCTGACATGCATTGGACTCACAATGTCTGAAGGCATCTCCTGTAGTATTGTGTCTATTTTGTCCAAATTTTGCTGAGGGGAAAGAAGCTGATTATTTTGTTCAAGGTGACGGCAATGTGAATGTGGTGTCAGGACTTAACTGGAATTTTTATTTCCAAGTACATGTGATTAAACCACCTTGACTTCTAGGATATGATGGCACATTCCTGTAATCCATGGTTTTCAACCTTCCTAATGCTGCAGTCCTTTCATACAATTCCTCATATTGTGATGACCACCCCAGACATAAAATTATTTCATTACTACTTCAAACTGAAATTTTCCTACTGTTATGAATCGTAGTGTAAATATCTGATATGTGATTCCCAAGGGTTTGAAACCCACAGGTTGAGAAAGGTTGATATCACTTGGTGAATGGAGACAGGAGGTTCAGAGTTCAGGGCCAACTTGAGCTGCATATTGAATTGCAGGCCAGCCTAAGTTATATGAGACCTTATATCATAGAAGGAAAGAAGCAAGGAACAAGGAGAAGAAGAAAGGGAGGGAGGAGGAAGGTATGAGGAGGGAGGAGAAGAGAGAGATGAGAAAGAAGAAAAAAAAGAAAGAAAGAAAGAAAGAAAGAAGAGAGAAAGAAAGAAAGAAAGAAAGGATGGAAGGAAGGAAGGAAGGAAGAAATAGAAAGAAAGAAAAAGAGAGAGAGAGAGAAGAGAAGAGAAAGAAGAGAAGAGACAGAAGAAAGAAAGAAAGAAAGAAAGAAAGAAAGAAAGAAAGAAAGAAAGAAAAAAGAAAGAAAGAAAGAAAGAGAAAGAAAGAAAGAAAGAGAAAAAAAGATCACTGTGGTAAGATCCTATTGGTTAAAACACCTCAAACTTTGCTAACACGGCTGAAGAAATGAAGTTGCTCTAATGTAGAGCTTCTCTTTTGGCTAGACTTCATGGTACTGAAAGGTCCTGTGTCCCTTGAACTTGGGAATTTTTATTTCCAAGTACATAAGATTAACCACCTTGACTTCTAGGATATGATGGCACATTCTTGTAATCCAGTGGTTTACATGTAATTCATGGTACTGAAAGGTCCCCTGGGGAGAAAATGAATCAACAGTCTGACCCAGATGTGAACCCTTCACACTGTATCCAATCTGGCAAGATATATCCACAGGTGCAACAATGACATGAACATTGTGGGGGTAACCAATCCCTACAACTAGCATTGTAGGTTAGTTACCCCTACAATGTACTTGTTCATTGATTGCTGCGAGGGGAGGGGGAAGCAGTTTTCTTTAGGGTGCACTCCCGGTAAGTTGGCCTTGCTGCAGTGAATGGCCCATATTTATGAGCGTGCAAGCAGCATTAATCTGAGTCCGTGAGTTACAAAGAAAAAAAAAAGCGTACTTGAAGTTGAAAGTTGAGGAGATGGGAAACTGGAGCGAGTTAGAGCTGAGGAATGAAGACTTGAATGACTAAGGTATATTGTATACCTGTATGGAATGCTTAAAATAAAGAAAAATACTAAGTTACGCACACACAAAAATCAAAGACAAACAAAAGGATTGTTTCCCTCCTTATAGTTTAATTTTCTGGTGTCATATTCCAACCAGACACTTTCAGGGTACAGGCAGAAATGGACCATGCTGAGAACCATGGATGCTCAGAATAGCAGCCCCACTGGACTCCTGAAGAGGGCTTGTGATTCACTTTGACCCTGTCCTGCTGGTTTCTTTACTGTTGAATAGCTTTTATAATCCACTACAGCCTGTGAGTAGTTCCCCTCTTGACACATAGTTGGTAGATGTTCATTCTTGGGTATATTCCAAAAAGTAAAATAAGTAGAGCAAACTTTCTGAGCTATTGAACAAATAGAATCAGGTCAGTAGAGCGGTTAGCTCAACTCCTAGTCTATTTATTGAGACTTTTGTCAGGTAATAGAAGCCCCAGAATAGAAGTTGTCATGCTGGAAGCTTGTACTTGCTTTTCAAAAAAAAATTTTTGAAGGTTCTCTCTCTATAGAACATTCATTCGGAAAATACTCTCTTACTTTCAGTATGTATCCCATAAGACAAGGCAATGATTAGTCATGTAACCCAAGTTAATTAGAATACATGGATAGGAGTTTTTGTTGGTTAGGTGGATGTTTTCTCAGTAAGCCCTGGATGTTGGTAAGATTGCGTGTCTCCATTCATTGGCAGAGCTTCAGGCTCTTGCAAGCTCCTTGCTATGGCAGGCTGAGTCCCATGAGAGCTGATCCTGCCCTGTGCTGCTCTGGGTCACTATGTCTTAGGACCATGCATTGTAGAGTGGCTTTGACTTCCTTTGTATATAGAGTAGTTACAAATAAGCCAAAATCCTGACTCACAAGAATAAGAAGCATGAGCTGTGAGATTCTCATGGTGGGCTAGCTTGATCACGTCAAAGGTATTGTGCTTTCATTACAGTCACTTGAATAGAATTGCACCAAGGTCTTGGAGTCCCAACGTTTCTACATTGTTCAGGAACATACAGATCCACAAGAGATCATAAGAGTTTGGTTATGTGTCCTCATGTCTTCCTTTCATAGTCTTTGCGAACATCTGCTGCAACCCCATTCATTTCTCCAGAGGCGCAGACTCTTGAGAATCTAATTCCTACAGTAGCAGTCTTCTATAGCAAACAGTAAAAGATTGTTTTTGTGAATTTTTTAAAGCAAATATTAATATATGTGGACTAATTTGCTGTGAAGAGCTTGTTTTCTTCACATTTATTAAGAATTTGTACTCAGGGAATGTAGAATAACTGCATAAACTTAATGATATTTAATTACTCTTTAATAGCATCTATCTCTATAGTGGAAAGCTGGGTGCTCTGAAGAAATAATGCCCTAGGAATTGTCTTTTCTCAGGGGATGGGACTGCAGTCCAGCCTGGGGACACTCCATTCTGATCGCAGTCCCTCCCCTAGGTCCAATCTCATGAGACTTGACAAGTACAGACTAGCAAGCAGAGACTTTGCATTCTCTATTGAATTTTGTGTATTGACACTATTGTACATGCACACGTCATTCCTTCACTTTCCTCTCAGCAGTGGACCTCAAGAAGACTGTTCTCCTCTTCTTATCCTCCTCAGGGTATGACACCCATATTTCCCTGAGCCAGACAACCTGTTCGATGTTCTTTCATTGAAGATGAAAAGGATGGATTTGGGGTTAAACAAATCATGTTGGTAAGAGGGTTCTACTAGATACTATCAAACACCCATGAACAAATGCTGTAACTCTTTGAACTTGGTCTTCCTCATCTGTAGATCAAATGCCTCCTGTGCTTTGTCTACAGAGATGCAAATAAGATCAAGATGTTACTACTCTAAACCCAGTAGTGTCCTGACACAGGTGTCAGTGTATGATGATCAAACTGACCCATCTCTGTTCTGCCTTCCCTGATGACATGTCAATACAAGGATTTTTCATCCTGCCCTTGAATCTGCCACCCACTTCATCCCAGGCTACATGTGACATTGGTCACCTCAGTCCCTACCAACTGCCTGCTTACCAACAGGAAGTACTTGGCAAACACTGGCACCCACCCCATCTGCAAGCATCTCTCCTCCTTTCACAAAGGACAGAGATGGACAAGCCCAGCATCAGGGAAGAAGGAATTAAGAAGACTCTTGTGAGTGATAAGGTGCTAGGATTTCTGAGTGGGCTGAGCAGTGTCACCCTAAAGGCACTTAGCAGATTCTAATGAATATGACAGACAAATCCCAGCCAGAAAATCAGGTGGCATCAGGTATTCGAGGTGGTATCATGTAAGGAGCAAATCTTGAAATAAACATATGTATCATGAGACAATGAGAATGTTACAAGAGAAAGAGAAAGGAGAAGGAATTAAAAGAAGATAATCCTATATGGTTTATAATATGGTTTCTCCTCACCAAATACAAATAGCCTCATAATGATTGAAACAACTTACATATTACCTTGTATATTCTTCTATACTTCTCAAAATCAAAGCTCATCAAATTTAATCTCAAAGTAATGTAACAAAATAGCTATGATTTCATGGCCTGGTATCACATGCCTCTAATGGGAGCAATCAGAAGGTTGAGTCAGGGGGATTTCATAAACTACAGAGCACAGGCAGATTCTGTCACAAAAAAAATCCAAAATAATAAAAAAGAAAAGGCTAGCTAAGATTGCTTGCCTAGCAGAAAAGAGAAAGCAAATCTAGGAATATCTGACAAGCTTCATAGTCTACCATTGTAAGTGCCACAGTCTGAAGCCCTGCCAAGAGTTTCTGCAACCTTTTACTCAGGTGAGAGACAAATCTGTGACAGTCTCTCCTAGCGCCTCTTGCCAGATGGCTTCCACATACGAATTTTCAAAGGGAGCTGAGCCAAGGAAACATGCTCCCCTGGGATGGACAGTGAACACAGAATGCCGTTTTAACCCAACACCTCATGTTCTCCTCTCTTTTACAAGCTGAATGAGCTAGTGGTGTGATCTAGCTTCTGTTTTTCCCCTCATTAGATCCCCAACAACTTGTGGCAAAATTACATCCCTTGCTTCCTCTTGTCCCCCTCCTGTGTTGTCAAGAAATCACTACCACGTTCTCTCTGCCAGAGGCCAGAGATTTCTATTGCAATATTTATTGTTCATAATTCTTACCCAAGAGTTTACTAAGGTACCCATCCATCCACCATCTATCTGTCATCTATTTATGTATCTATCGATCTATTGATCTATCTATCATCTATCATTATCTTTTCATTTGTTTTAGTTGTTTAATTGTTTTAATTACTAGACACATTCTATTCTGTTCTATTCCATTCCATTCCATTCCATTCCATTCCATTCCATTCCATTCCATTCCATTCCATTCCATTCCATTCCATTCCATTCCATTCTATTCCATTCTTGTTTGAGAGAAAAAAAAAAAAACGCATCAGCATATCCATCTGTACCTAGGCCATAAGCATCTCCTCTTTTCTTGGAGAAGCATGCCGCATGTGCACCCTTCTTCAGGAGTGGATTATAGATTAGATAAGCAATCTGGTGCTTCAAATCTACCACAAATGCTAATTGAATTCCAGATTTCAAAGTGAAGACGTTAGCCAAGGGTACAGAAATGAAGAGAGAGGCCTTGGGGGGAGAATGCCCCTGTCTCTAGCTCCAGTGACTTAGGAGGTCTGCTCCTCTGTTCACTGCTCTGTGAGGTGGTTTGGAACAGAGTAAGGAGACCTAGTGCTAGTTCATAGGCCCTGACTGGGAGGCAGACAGGATGATGCTCAGCTTTGCTGGTTGAAACTTACCATCATTTCCTTCTAACTCACTAATGAGCAGAGTCTTCACTAGCAAGATGATGATAATGGCCATAATGAACATACTTTTATCCCTTGAGACCTGTGTCCGTTAGTCGTTCTGCTAACCACTGGCATGGCTTAGCCTTTCCTCAGCACCATTTGCTCAATTTGCTATTGTGAAATCACATCCTGGGCCTAAAGAAACTTGAGCCTGAATATACTGGACTTGTTTCCTTACGGTGCTTGCTCAGTTACAAACTGAAAATGGGATCTAGCTTTCTCACCCTGTCTCAGTTCCATGTCTGAATTCTAAGCCTGTTCTCTGGTTCATAAAGGAGTCATAAAGGGAAACATCAAGCACCATACCTGCTTTAATTTCTTGTCATTAGTCTTGCAGGAGAACCTTCTTCCAGCTGGAGCAGCAAAGGGTGGGAAATAGGTTGTTACAGTAGCCTGGCACTTTAGATTGAAGATGGGTCTCCTTACTCTCTGCTCCAAGCCTCCTCTTCCTGAGCAGTGGAACAGAGGAACAGACCTCCCAAGTCACTGGAGCAAGAGGTAGAGGCATTTTCCCCCAGGGCCCCTCTCTCCATGTCTGTACTCTTGGCTAAAGTCTTCACTTTGAAATCTGGAATTCAATTAGCATTTTTGGTAGATTTGATTTTTTTAATGCTGAGACATTTTGTCAGTGACATATGAACAGTTACTAGATTTTTCTTGGTGACATAACTTGTGTGTGTTGTTTTATATTCTGGCTTAACACACTGGCAGGTGAAGTAGCATGTTGGAGTTAGGAGACTGCTAAAGAAAAGTGGCTTCCCTAAATGCAAGCACCTTGCTGACAGTGTCATCCATTGGATTAAAGAAACATGGCAGCAATTACATCTGTCATTTTAACTTCTAGCGGATTTTATTAACAACACAATATTCAGTGGTTTTTTTAGGAGACATTATCTGTTTTCCCCTAACTGTGTAAAGTTAGCTTTTCAGCAACTGCTTAGCAATCTCTTGCATATACAAAGGGATAATTATTGTTTTGCTGTTTAGTTTTAAGACAAATTAACCAAGTAGAATATATTTTAAACATGCATTTAAGTGGAAGATAAACAATTCAAATGTTAGGCATCCTGTAAATGCCACGTACTTATATTTCCGTACTACATAATATCACAGTCTTCTTATCCCATGAGTCATAGTATGTAGTCATAACATTATTACCAATTTCTCTTTTACTTTTGTAATGAAAAGACAACATTTATTTTTTCCAGTGAGTTATTTTTAGTCTATTCTCTATGTTCCTTTAATGTTGGTTCCTCTCTACCAGTTTCCTTTGTTCCAGTAAGACATTAGAGTATCGTCTCTCAGATCTGAGATTCCTGACCACATAAATAGAACATCTGTCGTTTTTCTAAACCCTCTTATTTTAAGCCTGAAGATGATCGAATAGTATAATTTCTGTGGTGTTCAACATTGTGGTTGAATGCAGGTTGAAAATGTGTCCAGGAAATTAAAAGCTAGGATCCCCACAGGAAGAGGGAGATGGTGATACAAAAGCACACTGAATTGCACACCTCTGCAAAGCAACTGTGAACAAACCAGCTCCCTGACATCAGAATCTTGCAACTTTGATACATTTTCTTCAGTTCAGGCAAGTTGTTTGATGTAGTATTACACACATGGGCCCTGATGGCTTTTATGTTACCAGGATCTTGATACTGCCAGCGCTCGGTTAATTTACTTTTCATTTCCAGCTCCTTATGGAATGATATGCAGGTAGCTGTTGCTTCTCAATCCTGTGTTCACGCTTCCATATTGCAATTACTCAGCTTTTAATAAAAAATAAAAAAATAAATGGAAAGTCATGCTTGAGTGAGAACATGTGAATTTGTAGATTCCATATTTTCTGCCTCCTCCTGGCATCAGACTTCAGAACATTTCCAGGCCAATCCTTCCCTGACAGCATACTGGAACAGGGTAGAACGTTTAGATTGGGTTAGCTATCTACACAGTGAGATTTGTGTAATTATGCGTAGGAGAATCAAGGAATTGATAAATCCTAATAGGCAATATTGACTGAATCCAGGAGCCCAGCAATAACTAAAATGAACTCCTTTTATGATATACTGCAGAATTTTGCTCCAGAGTCAATGTCAAAGAAGGGTGAGGTCATTTTGGGAGGCTGGGAGCTTAAGGATGCTTCAATATTTTTTGTTTGCAAGAGCGTGCTGGGAAGAATTGGAAAGGAAAATATCACCATGGCCCAGAAGAAAGCATTATCCCCAGGAGGAAGGTAGGAGACTAAAGCAGAAGGAGACCTCCCTCAGGAACCCTTGTACTTGTTTTTGTGGCCATGGAAATGCTAAGACAGGTGCTTTATGTCCACTTAACATAACAAGGGACGTCCTTCCTTACTTATGGACTCAGAAGCATGATGGTTGAGTAACTGTATGGTTCTTGTTGTTATTGTTGTTGTTCTCAGACATCTAGTGAACTAAACCCTTTTTCATAAATTTTTATGCTTTATTGAATAAATAAACTTTCAAGGCATTTCTTGATAATGTCAGTTGCTTATAGAAGCTTACAATGGGAATATGGAATTTTGTATACTAATTGATATGATCATTAGTTAAAGCTTGCTTGAAATTTGCTGTCAACTATATATATATGCAGGTTGTGCTGCCCTAGTATGTGTATATTTTCTGATGTGTGTATTTGTGTAGTATGTGTATGAGTACAGATGTGTCTATATCACCATGAGCATATGTGTGTATATCAGTGTATGTGTGCATATAGTGTATGTATATCACTATACATGTGTATCTATATTATGACAGTGTACAGATATCAGTCTATATGTGTGAATATGCATGTGTATATATGTAAGTGTGCTTGTGTTTTGTGACTGTGTGTATGTTCCCATGAATTTCCATGTTGTGTCTGTCAAATATCATTTTGCTATGACAGAACACACAGATACATTACACATTTCAACTCACAGTTCAGGGGTTTTCTTTCCACTGTCCTCAGCCCTGTTAATTTTGCACTCATTATGAGGCAGAACTTACTGGCAACAGGAGTAACTGGCAGAACCACTCACCATATGGTAAACAGGAAATAGAGAAGGTGACAGAGAACCATGCCTAGGACAACTCACAATGAACACCACACAGACCTATTTCCTCCAACCCATCCACCTTCTAAAGGCTTTAAAAACTCCTAAGATATTGCTACAGTCTAAAAACTAAGCCCTCAGTGAGAGATTATAGATAAGTGGCATATCACATGCACTTCACAGAGAATTTAAATCGGTGCTTTAAAAGTACACAATATTCTCTCTCATCTATTTCCATGTATGTGTGTGTGTGTGTGATTTTGTTTGAAAGAAAGTATATAAGATGTATGTTTGTATGTACACCCTAAACACACAGTTTCCTGTTGGTATTTTCAGTGTGTGTGTGTGTGTGTGTGTGTGTGTGTGTGTGTGTGTAGTCTAAGCACACTTTCCTGTCAGTATGTTGATATTTTGTGTGTGAACATATGCATGAGAGAAAGTGTTTATGCATGAGTGTGTCTGCAGTCTAAGAACACACTGTTAGTATGTTAATATTGTGTGTAAGTTGTGTAAATATGTGAGTGTTATGAGAATGTGTGTGGAAGACAGAGACAAACAGAGAGACAGAGAGAGAGAAACAGAAGAGAGCAGTCTGAGCACACACTTTCTGATTGGTATAATGATATGGTGTGTGTGTGTGTGTGTGTGTGTGTGTGTGTGTGTGTGTGTTAGTCAAAGCAAACACATTCCAGTTGATGTGTTCATACTGTTTCAATTGCCCTGCAAATTGGCCCAGGAGGTGTATCATTTGTTATCATTTTGCAGATCCAGACACTGGATAATTGACACTGAACTACTTGAAATTGGTGGACTAAAGCTGCCTTTCCTTGTTAGTAAGAAAAATGAGAATTTATTTATTAAGTTTGGACCTTAGTCAATAATTCTAGGAAAAAAATTCCAACAGGGTTTCTCATTTTTTATATAAATAAGCACAAAACCTTTAAAGCTGTGTTTTTATGGAATTTTTTCCACCCAATATAAACAAATAAGTTGAGATTAAGTGGAAATTTTAGTACCTTTGAATGAGTTGATATTGAAATTTGTGCTGTGTAAAAAACCACCTTTTCTTACTGTCTCAAACATGTTTTATTCCATGTGGATAGATGTCAAGAGCTTGAAAGACACTGTAGATGCTTCACTTCCTAACTATGCAGAGAATAAGCAACCCTAATACATCATTTCAGCTATCAGAGTACTGAGAAAGTTGCAGAGTTAGTATGTGGCATGCTTCTTAAACAGCATTGTTCATGGATTTTGATTTTCACATTTATAAGTACTGAAAAATCACTAAGACAATTTATCTTTTGGCTCTTCCCAACTAGACAGGAAGGTGTTCGTATCCATTGGGAGACTGGGGTGTGCAGGCTGTTCTGTGTTCTTAAAGAAGAAATGGGTCATTGCTTATCATCTAAGCTACACCTCTCAGGGCTGCACACAGGTGCATGACAGACACACTGGTGACGGGTGCCATCAGTGCTTCAAATTAAACAAACAAACAAGAGAGGACATTTTCTGCCGTCACTTCAGCAAATGGCACAGGATCTCCTTGAGTGTCTAGTCTATGAGTAACTGTTTGTAAAGTGCATTTACTTTTCTTTTGGATGAGATCAAGATCAGCCCCAGACCTTGCACACACTAGGTGAGCACGCTGCCACTCAACTACAAGCTCTCCTTAAAGGAATTGCCATTCATATTTTTTTATACTAATGGGACTTTGTAGCGTAATTCTAATGAGTGTTCTAGGTCTTGAACAAGCTTTGAGTTATCTCACAAATGGCTTCAGTACTATTTATTCTATAATACAGGTTTTTAAACTTTTAGTGATTCTTTGTGAATTTCACATCATGCACCTCAATCCTATATATCTCCCCATCCCTTTGTATCTGCCCATTGCCCTTGCAACATCCCCATGAAAAGAAAAGAAAAATTAAAAAAAAAATCAACAAGACAAAACCAACTATATCATGGAAGCTACAGTATGGACTGTGTCCCACAGTATACACTTTTGTCCACACATCTTCACTTGCAAATGTCTATGGCAATGAGGCATTGGTCTGGTTCAAGAACTCTGGCTTCTGCTACACACATAGGATCCTCCTGGGACTCCTCTCAGGTATACTCTTGTTGTCCTGTGTCATGGAGATCCTGCAGCTGTGGATCTGTAGAACAATGTGGGAAACACTGTGACACTCTACAACTTCCACAACAAGATGGATTTTGTTTTGTTTTTATTTTTTATTTTCTTTTCAGGAGAAGGTTGCAAAGGTGTAGGGCAGATACCCAAGAATGGGATTGGGTTGAAGATCTTAACATGCTCCAGCAGCTCATAGAAGGGGATGTTGGAGTGCCAAATCAAAGCTCTGGATCTAGGCTTGAGTGGTCGCAGAATTGGTCAGCCCGCCAACTCTCCCATACCCATGTCACCGCCTGGCCAGCAAGCCTGAAGAGCTCACCCAAATGCCAATGCCACAGCTAGCAAGAAGCAGGGCCAGGTCTCCTGCCCTCTTGCCCTTGGACAGGCTCACCCGCACCCACATCCATCAGGCACAGCACAGATTTATGTGTTACCTAGGTGTGATGCAGGGCCAGCTCTGCCAAGTGCCACAGCCAGTGAGGGATGGGGCCTACTCTGTACAACCCTTGAACATCAACATAGTCCTAGGTAGCAGTTCAGGCAAAAAATAGATACATGTGCTTTGGTGTTAATAAAAAGCCACACATATGAACACAGACCCCTGCCACGGCAATGCCAAAGGCCCAGACATTTCCCTTAATGGCAGCACAGGTAGGGACCTCACCTGTGGCTTCAGGTGGCAGGCAGTCTACTCATATCAGGCTGTTCCTCCAGTTGTGTCTCTCTTCAGAGTACTCAAACTGTTCTGCTTCTTCCTTGCTCATCCTCCATCACATACCTGCACATTGTAGTGGCTCCTGCTGAGGACGGGCCACACCGACTAGTATTGTTTTTAAGCAGTATTTTTTTTTCAATATATTCTGAAGTTTGATCTTTTGTATAATTCAGACCACTATTTAGGCCCGTTCTCTTCCGTTTAGAGGTTTTAGCACTAAAACAATATGTTCCTTCAAAGCCAGAGACTCCAGATCTCCCCTTCCTTCCCTTCCTCTCTTTTCTTCCCCCTCTCTTTCTCTTCACCATCGATCACTATTCCCTCAAATCTATAATATTACTTTATACATCTTGTCCTCAAGAGATCTGTCTTTGGCAGCTCAAGTCAGCTTGGGTTCTCTCCTCAATAAAGCAAAGCACCTTACAGATCTTTAAAATACATCCCATAATTGGACTACAGAATTAGATGCTCATTTGTTCCTCTCACTGGCTTCTCTATATTCACACTAGCAGTACCTATCACACAGTAGGTGCTTCCTATTTGCTAAATGAGGAAGACTACAAGCCATCTCCCACCCTCTGATTCTATAAAAAAAGAACCTCCTGACAGAAAATTTTAAATCAGCATTGATAGAAAAATACCTTCAAATCCAAAACTAAGGAGTAAACCAAATTTATTTCTCTGACCTTGATCTATTCAGTTCTGATGATATTTTTTGTTTGTGTCTTTGGTAATCTGAAATATGACTTTTTCTTAGTTCATGGGAAAGCAAGATTCTTGAGTTATTTCTTTCTGTTCCTAGATACTCTAGTGATCTAAGAGGAATTATAGGAAGGATCACTCTTCGCGATGTACTCTAGTGAACTAGGAGGAATTGTGGGAAGGATCAACCTTCAATGGTCTTAACAGGGGTTAATCAGAAAATTCTCTGATTGTGGGCCAAAGAACGAATATCTGTATAACCTCCTGGGCCAAATATCTTTATGCCATTGGTTGATGCCTACACACTTCAGGGGCTGGTGTCTTCATATCCCCAAAACTGTATGCCTGCAAACTTCAAGGGCTGGATGCCTGCATACCTCAGGGGATGGATGCCTGCACACTTCAGGGGATAGATACCTACATACTCCAAAAAGCTGGATTCCTATTCACCTCAGGGCCTAGGTACCTACACATCTCATGAGCTGAATGCCTGGATATCTTAGGACCTGGGGCCTTGCACATCTCAGAGTATGGATACCTGCACATCTCAAGGGCTGGATGCTTACATATCTCAGAGGCTAGATGCTCCCATACCTCAGGGGCTGAAGGACCCCAGAAAGTAGGCAGTTGGCTAAGACTAGGGGAAACTTGGTTACATACTGGTTCCTACCAGGTGACATTTAATAAATGTAACCTTTGTCTACCTTTGTTTCTTGATCTTCAAAATGAACAAACATAGGTGAGGAGGTGATGGTTTTACAACACAATAAAATACAGGAAAATGCTGAATTAGCACATTACTAAGGATATTGGTACAAATCACTAATACTGTGGGGTTTTGTTTTAGTTTATTTTTTGTTTGTTTGTATTTTTGTTTGTTTTTAAGTTTTTTTTGGTTTGTCTTCTTGTTTTGTTTGTTGCATTTTCAGTTACCAGAGTGTTGCCATCACCATGTTCTCCATCCTTTTGATATTGGTCTTTTTTTCCATGCAAGCCCATTTCCACATTACAGCAGCACTTTCTCCTCTTTGTTACAAAGGACCATAGAAATGACAACTGGCTCCTTCCTTACTATTCCTCCCAGTGTTCCACTTGGCGAGCTGATACAGAGCAGCATCTCACCTCAAAGGATAAAAACTATTAGTTTCCTAATATCTTCTTCAGTTAGAAACACCTGAGATGCTTGGAGGTTGTCCTGGGCTTTGAGCCCCATCTTATTGAGGTAGACAGGCAGCAGAGTAGAGATATTGTAACAAGGAAGGACAGAAAGTTCTGTAATGTGAAGACGACCAGCATGTGGTACAAACCTGCCAGCCCTTCCTTGGGAATATGGGGTGTTTTCTGAGCACAGAAGAGCCTGCACACACCTAGGTTCTAATTCCACTGGAGACCAAGCTCCTCTCCACTAAACCACCCAAACAAGAGCTGATCAAAAAGGGCCTGTAATGTGTGTGGGAACAGAGATGGCACCATTGGAAGTACCAGAAACTTCTAGAACATAGAAACTTTGAAAATAAGCCTGAAAAGAGGGGTGCAGTTTTTACAGGTGAAGATAGAATGCTCAAAACATACCAACTGCAGAGGAAACGGGATGCCTAAGGGTGTAGTGCAGGAAGTGTGGAAGACAGTAGATGTTGAAAATTACCTAAACACACACAGACTCACCAACTGCCATCTTTTAGTTGACCACAACATCTTTTCTTTCTTCCATCTTGGGGATGATTCTCTTAACCCATGTTCCAGCTAGTTTGAAACTCAAGCATTATTCAACTCTCCTCACAGGAGTACAATCTACTAAGAAGGTGCTCTTTTCTACTCTGGCCATGACATAAGCAACAGAACATGTTCTATTTGCTTGGTCATTATATAAGTGTGAAATTCAATGATGGTTTGCATACATGAAACTCCTACCCACTGGCACAGTCAGTTTTAAAACATGATTATTCCTCCCACAGGGAACCTTATTGCCAGGATATCTCACTGGCTGCTTTTGATTTGATTTAGTTTTGGCCAGGTCTTCGTTCATTGGCAAGCACATATCTCCTTGCAACTTTTACACAATCACCTGTTTTCATTTGGTTTTAAGATTTAATTTTTGTTTTTAGTTTTATGATTAAAATATTTACCTTTATGTATATTAGTGTACTGTATATGTCCAGTGCTTGCAGAACTCAGAAGAGGGCAGAAGATCTCTTGGAACTAGAGTTACAGATAGTTGTAAACCTCTATGTGGGTACTGGGAACTGAACCCTGATCCTCTTCAAGAGCAGCAAGTGCTCTTAACTGTTGAACTATCTCTCCAGCTCCACAATCTGAGCTTTCTAGTATGTTGGTTTATACAATATGCCTATCTTCCTTAATTCCTATTTTGGGATGTATTTCTTTCACTGAAGAATAACAGTGTACATATTGTTT
The DNA here is from genome assembly GCA_021653895.1 of Mastomys natalensis. NCBI lineage: Eukaryota > Metazoa > Chordata > Mammalia > Rodentia > Muridae > Mastomys > Mastomys natalensis. The sequence continues at coordinate 278,423 of JAJTUV010000955.1, read as the reverse complement.
TAACTTTTCGTGGGTTGATGGAGATTTAAGTTGTCTCCACTTTTTGTGACAGTGCTTGCTTGAACATCTGTGTACATGAATTTTAATATAGATACTGTTTACTTCTTTTAAGGATATACCTATGAATGCAATTTTAACACCTTGTGATTACTCCATGTGAATAGTCTTGAGTACTTGCCAGAGTACTTGCCAGAACAGTTGCACCCGTTAACCCTCCTCCCTGCAGTGTTGAGGGTCCTGTCTTTCCACACCCTCACCATACTGACAATGTTGTTGTCTCTTTGTTCTGATGCTAAGTCACTCTACTGAGTCTTAAGTCATATCTTTTTGCAATTTTGACACACATTTCCTCTCTGAATAATGATGTTTCATAATCTGAACGGCTTTTCCTGCTGTATTCTAAGCTTTTACCCACTTTTAACTGGGATGCTTGTCCTTTTATCAGTGGGCTCCAAGGGTTTTTATGTTTGCTTCATGCAAATCTTTTCCTGGGTATCTGATTTACAAATATTTTTTCCTGATGTGTGACTATGTTTCCACATCCCTGAAACTACTTTTGGAAGAACAAAAGTTGTGAAAGATTGTCATGAAACTAAATTTCCATTCTCTTTTATCACCTAAGCTTTTCTGCATGTGTCTAGAGTCTGCCTAATTCCAGGTCTGGACAGTTTAATCTTATGTCTTTACTTATGAGTTATATAGAGTTAGGGCTTACATTGAGGTCTATGGCTTATTTTGAGTCTTTATTTTAACTTCCTGTAAGTGGATCCAACTTTCGTTTAGACATTGGTTTATTCTAGTACTATATGACACCTATGAGATTATTCTATTCTCCATCAGATGATCTTTTCATCTTTCCTGAAGACAGTTCTTCATAAGTGTGAAGATTGAGCTAAGCCTCTCTCAGCTAGTAGAATACTTACATAGCATTCACAAAGCTTTAAGTTCCAACTAACACAGTGATGCATGCCTATAACACCAACATCCATTAGGCTCATGGAGGCTGGAGTGAGGTTGGAGTATCAGAAGCTCAACATTATTTTCAGTTACCTAGTAAGTTTCAGGCTAGCCTAGGCTACCTGAGACTATGTCTCAAAATTATATAACTAAATAAATTCATAAATAATCTAAATTCTTTCAGTATATTCAAGAATCTGAATATATAAGGGCATATATACTGTCCCCAAACCTGTCTGATTTTGTAACTTTGTATTCATTTTTAAAATTAAATTGACACACTCAACTTTGTCCTTTTTCTCATTACCATTTTTATATTTTGTTCCTTGAATTTTTTTTTTTCGAGACAGGGTTTCTCTGTATACCTCGGGCTGTCCTCTGCCTCTGCCTCTGCCTCTGCCTCTGCCTCTGCCTCTGCCTCTGCCTCTGCCTCTGCCTCTGCCTCTGCCTCTGCCTCTGCCTCTGCCTCTGCCTCTGCCTCTGCCTCTGCCTCTGCCTCTGCCTCTGCCTCTGCCTCTGCCTCCCAATTGCTGGGATTAAAGGCATGCGCCACCACTGCCTGGCTCCTTGAATTTCTATAACAGCCCAGTGTGCATGATGATTGCCATCTTAAGGCATTTAGTCCTATGTGATTCATAAACATGGAATGTCTCCATCAGTCTCTTAATTTTTCTTTGAACATTATTTTTTTAGTGTAAACATTTTATATGTGCTTACTTTAATTCCTAAAGTTTCAAAGTTGAGGTTGTTGATATAAATTGAATCTTTTTAAATTTCATCTTTTTATTGCTCATTATAATGCATATAAATACAACTGATATGTCTTATGCCTGAATCTTAACTTAATCTACTTTGTTAGTTCCAATTATTTTCTTAATGCACGGTGTCTGTGTGGTGCAGGTGCATGTGAGTCTGTGTGTGTGTGTGTGTGTGTGTGGTGTGTGTGTGTGTGTGGTAGTTTTCCTTAGTTTCTGACATATGGACTCAGGATCATCCAGCTTTCCATTCATCTTTCCACTTGCATGTTTTTTACTTTCCTTGTCATAATGTCCAATATGAATTTCACCAATAGTAGCAAAATTTCTACCCTTTTCCTATTTCTTATTTTAGAAAAACAATCAGTTTTAACCACTGATCTCTGTTCTAACTGTAGGTTTCCTATATGTGTTTTTACTTTAAGTTATTTCTCTGTGCCTAATACCTTAAGTATTTAAGACAAGCAAAATCTATTTGATTTTATTTATGTTTTCTGAATGTAGTAATTGTCTTTTACTAGGTTTTATTCCCTCAATATTGGATGGCATAGCAATTGACTTTCAGATACTAAACCTGCCTTGTATTTCTGAGTGAAAGCTCCTATAATGCAGCCCTGACTTCAGTTTGACAGGTCAACGTTTTATTGAGAAATTTCTGTACACATGTTTGTAAAAGTTATTAGTTTTAGGCTATCCTTTCCTATATTGCTTAGAATCAGGATAATATCATCATTATAGAAGGAGTTAGGATGTATTCCATACCCTATATATGTTGGAAGAATTGATCATTTTAATTTAATTTATTAATTCAACTATTATTACAAATAAAATTATAAATTTAATTATTAATAATTTTAATTTTAAATATTAGGTAGAATTCATCATGAAGTTATCTGTGGTTGGCCTCTCATCTGTGGGAAGAATTGGTTTTAATTATTAATTGGATCTCTACTTGTGGAAAATCTACTCAGAGCTTCTGTTTCTTGAAAAAGAAGTTTTTCCATTTCTTCTAAGCCATCAACTCTTTTGGAAATTACGTTTCAATATGCTAAAGGCTCCTCTCTTACTTCAATTCTTACTAAACCTTTTCCTTGGTCAACCTTGTCAAATATCCTCCTAGTTTCATTAACATTTTCAAATATATAACTCTTGTTTTTGTACTACAGTAATTTCCATAATTATCTATATTATTTGGTTTCTTCTTCTGTCTCACTCTTCCCAGTTTCTTAAATGAAAATGTACCTTATTGATTTCAACTTTTAAAACTACAGCCTGTTATAAAGTTTCCTCTGGCGTTTGCTTTAGATGTATTACAAGGACTTCAGTGTATTGTGCCTATATTTTTTTTCAAAGCATTCCAAATGTTTCCTGTGACTTTTATCTATATTTAGCAGCCTGACATTGATCTTCATTTTCATTCTGTGTGGAATAAAGGACCACTTTGTGTAACATTTATATTTTTAAATGTACTGAGACCCATTTCATGACCTAAGCGATGAGTTGCTCTGAAAGACACTCCAGTGCATGCGAGAAAGATGTGTGTGGTTGTGGCTGGTAAGGCTGACCTATGGAGACCCATTTGGCCTCATCAGTTTATGATGTTGTAAAAGTGGTTTTCCACCTTGATGATCTTTTTCTGATGTTGTTCTTTGGTGTAAACAATTCAATACAAAAGTCTCAACAGTATAAATTTTATATAAGTCTATGATTTAAAGCTTTCTACCTTTCTACCCAGTAAGCTTCCTGTGGCAAAATCTTAGTGGTTTTTCTTTTGTTTTCTTTTGTATTTAAACTAAGTTCCAAACTTCATCTCCAAAGTTAGGGGAACAATTTTACTGTTATCATTTATTCAATGCATTCTCCTTAATTTTTATTCCCAAATTAGGTTAAATATTTTTTTTGATTGAAGGCTTTAACTTAAGATTTCTGGCTTTCTTTGTAAAGGTCTTTTGAGTTTTTTTAAAATATTTTTTTGATTGAAGGCTTTAACTTAAGATTTCTGGCTTTCTTTCTAAAGGTCTTTTGAGTTTTTTTGTAAGTCATAGCTTCAAACTTAATCAATTTGTGTGACTGTAAATAACACAGTTACAGAATCCTGCAGCCTATGTGATTTAAACAATACACAATACCTCTTATACTTCTGGGGACTGTGCAGTTGCAGATCTGGTATCCAGTGAGGTTCTATGTTTTATATGGTGCTTTCTCATTGTATCATAGGGCATAATGGAGAGAAAGGAAGGAACTCTCTTTACATTGCTTCTTCCATGTGCAATAACTCTCACTAGGAAGCTCTACATTCATGAACTCATATTCTAATTACTCTACCATGGTCTCATCCAAATATCCTTACATCAAGGATTAGGGTTGCCATACAAGGGTTCTTGGCAAAAGTACAAACCAGAAATTGCAAAACAAGTTCAGGCTTGAACTTGAAAACTACTTTTCTGATTTCATTCTAAACTTTCTTTCTTCTTTACCCATACCTGAATGTTTCAGTTGCACCTATTCTGAGTTCATCACAGAATCAAAAGCTCACAATGAGCAGAGCAGTGGAAAGGATAGAGTTATTTGTTTTGTGTAGGAGATGGAGTAGAAGGTCTTTGAAAACCATTTGTCCCTTAATGGACGAATCCACCAGCACTTTCAACTCATCCTGAAACATTCCATTTATTTTCAAACCCTCTTCCAGGTGCTGAAAGTCAGTAAACAAGATCATGCTCTCCTGGGGGTGATGGAGAGCATCATGATCTTTTGGGGGTGGTTATCCGACCATCTCCTTCAGAGTCACTGCACCAATATCTTCAGTAAAGCTTAAGTTCTGCATTGTCTTCTTTCTTCCACCATTGATAGTGGGGAATGCTGCTGTTTACTCTTTTCACAATGAGCGCTTCTCCGTTAAGTCAGGGATGTTTTCTTTTCTTTTTTTGAAAGTTTGAGTTGTTGAAGTTCATGCTATAAAAATGGTGTTCAGCTTTTAGGAATCTACACAAAAGCCAAGCTCAGTGAGGGCTTGAATCATTGTTTCTCATGCCATGGTCTGTGGAACCACAGTATCCCAAAGCTCTGGAATAAAAGGTTAAAATTTGGACTGAGACACAGTAGCTGTGTTCCAATTGAGGAAGACTCATGGTAACAGTCCACATTATTCTAGTGCATGAAGGTTTTCATGTACAATGTAGCTCTTGTTAAGCAGAAACTTAACAAGATGTTTGGAAGAATTCTTGACTTCATCATTATTAGATTCGAATAAATTTTGTCTTCCACCTTAAAGTTTTTGGTAGAGCATAATTCTTTGAGATTTACTGAAATTAATGAAATTAATTAATATTTTTATCTTCATAGTTATTTTGCATTAAATATTCATTTTTGTTCAAAGACAAGGTTCCTAATCATCTGATAGTGAACTGATCAGAGTAGTCACATCCATTAACAGCAAGTGTTCCACACAAGCAGGCAGAGAGGCTTAAGCAAGACCCTTGCTGAGTAAAGGTGGGCTGTGAATCTGTCACTGCTACTTCCTCGGCCTTGTCGCCTGGGGAGCATCCAAGGTTTGCCCTTCTGATAAGAATTATGAAAGTTGTGTGTACATATCCATCTCCTAGCTGAAGTGTTACATATCAGACTTTGTGCCTGACTTGCTTTCACCAGATTTTAGGAAGTACTGAAAATAGGCTCAAAGGAGAGAAAAGAGGTTTTGTTTTCCATGGTCAGGTCCCATGGAGTTCTTATCTAGGCCCTAGTCATTTCATAGCAGGGCACAAAATTTATTAAAAAGAAATTTAAATCTTCTGCCTGCAACAATGTTCTTTCCTGAGACTCCCTGCAGCACACTTGTCTGCAAGGCTATAAGCAAGCTTTTCTGTGTGGACAAGTGCTGGAAGAGTTATGGCTCAGTTCCTGGGTGGTTCTGTGACAATATATCAGTCATTGACCTCTAGACCCCAGAGAGGCCTCCCAGCAAGTTGGATTCCAAGCCTGTCTCATAATGAGGTTGACCCAAGCACTGTCTTTGAAGGTCTTTGCTCATGAAATCCACAGTATTCAGCCCTGACACTATCTTAAAGGCTTAAGAAACAACAATAGCAAAGTGCATACAAAGTTTCTGATGTGTCTACTCCCCAGAGATGTACAAGCAAGTCACCTCAATTAAATCTATGGAAAAAGCAGATATGAATCCTCCAGTGATCTGAGAACCAGCATAGATGGGTGCCTTGTCTTATTCCACTTAACATACCACTTCTCCTTAGCTCTTACCCATTCCGATGCTTTATTTACTGTTCAACACACAGTGGCACACATACTATAGATGTGTTCATTATGGTGACTTAGAACTGAGTTGAAGACATGGTCTTAAATAAGATGGGTTAGTACAGGATATGCTAACTCATTATTTTTGGTATGTGTACCAAAAAAATGGAAATTATGCCATATTATGTTGCAAGCAAGCAAGATAATTCACTTCTCACTGCATTATAAAAAGTAATAAATTTTGGGGTAAAGATTAGATATTGGGATTGCTTTTAAAATTATAGCATATGGAAGTATTGCCTGCTTTTAAATAGTAAAACTTTTCACCCCTCACAATAGATATTTATGAACTCTTTGCTGTGAACTGATTACTATGCTAGATATTAAAACAGTCGAGGCTTCAAAGACAAACAAGGCATGGGCTGCTCCCAAGAACCACACAGACAAGAAGTATTACAGTGAGATTCAGTGAATCTTGATAGAGCCATGCACACTACTATGAGAGCAATTCAGGCAGAAAAGCAAGCCCTTCTGGGGCGAGTGAAGCTTTCCCAGATAAGAGAACGACAGCTGTCTGCAGCTGTGCAGTGCTTTGTCCAGTAAAGGACAAAGAGAAATGCATTAGAAAATACAGAAGGAGCCCAGCAATGCAAAAGTGAGGAGTAACATGGGAGAACCAGAGGCAGAAGAATCAGGAATTCAAGGCTAGCCTCAGCTGCAAAACAAGTAGAAAGAATAAAACTTAAGAAAGGAAAGAAGGTGGCAGAAAGAAATTGATGGAAAAAGAGAGGGAATAAGGTAGAGTTGCTGAAATTGTTAGAAATAAGCAGCCAGGTAAATCTGGGGTCATGGATTTAGAAGAAGACTTGCCACCAAGAGAAAGAGCTACAAGTTAATTAAGTCACATGTTGAAGAGATAGCATACTGACTAAGGCCATTTCATCCACCCAATGCCAGCAGACCTACAAATATTATGTGAAAATAGATCATCAATGTAGAGTTCTTGGTCACCTTGAGAATTCAGAGTCAGCAAAAGTCAATAATTATTTTGTTAAAATATATTTCTTACTTATATTGTGTGTGTGTATGTGTACCTGCGTGTATGTATGTTCACCATGTGTACAGTGTATACATGATAGAGGAAGAGGGCCTCATATGGCCTAAAGCTAGAGTTTCAAATGCATGCTAGCATCTAAACCTGGCTCCCCTGGAAGGGTAGCAAGTGCTTTCAACCATTGAATCAACTCTCGGGGACTCCATAATTTCTTAAAATGGTAAAGTGAGAGATAGCAACCTGAACAAAGTCAAAAGATGAGTTAAAAGTTCAGCAATTCCTTAGCTAATATAAAAACAACCCCCAACCAAGTGACTGATTTCAACAGCAGAGAATTATCATCCCATGAATTTAGACGACATGCACCTACAATGAATGCTTCGGCGTTGTTGATTTTTCTGAGTGGAAGACCTGCTCAAGATGTTTTGGAAGGTAGGAAGCTATCTTTACCTCTGTGCCTCTTCACATCACCATCCCTCTGTCTTTGTGTATATACAAAATTTCTTCTTCTGCAAGAACACTTGTTATATTAGATTAAAGTCAAAGTTCTTAACTTTGATTTGATAATATAGAGAGACCTGTTCTCCAATGCACCCTTAAGAGTAGTGCATGGCCATTGTTTAAGACAGAATGGAAGACTGAATTAGGTAGATGGAGACTGAACTGGCTCCAAGCTTGTTCTCTCCACAGTGCATTTCTTTGACTATAATAGTATCAAGATCCATAGGTTGCCTGCTCCCATGAGTTTTATATTATGTACCTGGAGCACCTTTGTGTAATCCTCTTGCTTTATATTAAGGTGTTCTGACAGTACTGCAGGATGTTAGGTTGTAGAGAAACTCCAGGGTGCCTAGCTCATATATAGGCTGTCAGATCCCATAGCACAAACTGTATTCTGTTTGAATGGCAATAATCCGTGTGCCCCTCCCTAAGACTAGCTGTCATTGCTAGAAAAAAAAAAAGACACCTGAGGCCACAGCCAGCCTCTGAAAGCTCCTTCTAATCATGTTGTCAGATGGAGACCCCAAGGAAACTTAGACCACTGTCCAGACAGCAAAGATGCTGCTGTCCAAGTTAGCAGCTAAACACACTCCACTGGCATGCCCTTGGCTCCTGATTTCCCAAAGTTGTCATTTTCCTTGCCCATTTGGTGCTGTATTGGGACCACTAAGCCAAATTGATTGTCAGTGATCTGGTCAGCAAACACATTCTGTCCTTCAGAAATTCTAAAGAAAAATACTATTAGTCAAATCCCAAGACACGCTCAACAAACCCCAGGATGAGATTCTCCTCTCTTGTCACTTTGAAACATTAGGTCCAGTTGAAGGCAGAGATGAAGTGTGACCCAGACAGGAGATTCACATTGGGCCAGGGGACTTCCTGGCTTTAATTAAAGTATTGAAATTGATGAGTATTGTAAGTGACTTGCCAAATTGCTCTGACAAAATGATTTCCACAGATAACTCCTTGTTTTCAGAAAAATGCAAGGAAGTAGCCAAAGCTTTGAAGTAAACCAAACAAATGACATCTAATGGAGGATTAGCTGGAAGATGCCTGAGGTTTGGACAGAGACCAAGCACTCCTCTGGAAAAGTCCTTTTATTATACTCCCTGGAGAAGCCCCAGAGCCTGACTGCAGATTTATCTCTGGTTGTTTTTCTCCCAATTTTAGTATGACATTGGAATTATACTGGCCTGAGTTATTATTATGGAGACTTCATTTTAAAGAAAGACAATTGAGATAATAGTTTTTAAGGCTGGGATTTAATTTAGTAGCTGGGCTTAATTTTATTTAATCAAAGAGTTTGGGGGCAAAACAACTTGAGAATTATTGAGGTAGAGACATTCAAACATGAATTTAATGCATCATTTTTTACTAAGGAGAAAGACTGTTTTCGATCATAAAATCAAGGATTTTAAGTAGGAGTGGCATTCCACCTATTTTTTTTTTAAAGAATAAATGAAAAGAATCTGATGCTCCTTTTACTAAGTTCATTGGCAGACTTTAGGTAGCTGCTCCATGCCTTGAAACAAGTTATCCTACCCCAGACTTTGAGTGTCTGCAGAATGAGCTGGCAGGTGTGCTAAGGCTCTCAGCTGACAGAGGGGGTGGAGGAGAGATGATATCCCTAAAGCTGTCACCAAATTAAGAGCTGTTTGACCAGCAGTTCTCACCACATGACATTCTGAAAAAAGGAATCCCATGACTTTTAAAACAAAGATTTAACATGTTGGGATAGACACTGACATTGCTACTCTGAAGTTTAATCTGTTGAAAAATCTACCTCTCATTAACTGTGGGTAATCTGCAATGATAATCTGCCATGGACATCATACTTTCTAAAGGACTTTATGAAATGTTTGCATTGCTTAGGCTCTTCTATGATATCTGTGTTGCTCATATTAACTTTGATGAGTGTTACAGATTAAAGATAATGACCCTTTTATAGGGAGTTTAGGAAGAAAGGTAGAGCCATTTAATGGCTCTCCATGAGCAGGTATAGTTCTTGACTTGGTTCTAGAAGGTTCTTTTAATAGGAAAAATAGACCCCCACCTAGGGAGGAATTGTTTCTGGGTGTAGTGGAGAGAGACAAAGAAGGAAGCTGCCTCCTCTGAAGGTCTCTCAGCTAGCAAACAGTTTACAGACTGGGAGTCTTTTCTCAGGTATTCCTTGAGATCTAAATTTTATTATGTTATCTGCTCTCCCGGTATTTATAGTTGGATTGAGGCAGAAAAAGAGAAGGATCAGACACAGAATTGCTTACTTAGAGAATGATGACTTAACAATAAATAGCGCAGATTAGGTCTTGGGTGTGTGATCTGGATACAGGTAGTGGTGTGAACAGTGAGAAGAAACGATGGCTCTAGACTCATTTCTATAAGAGGAGTTTACTTTTCTACTTTTTTTCTTAAACAATGAAATGAGAGAGCTGGACAGCTCCTCTGGACTTGCCCATTTCCTCTAAGAGTTGATGATTATATGACAGAGACAGTGTCGTGCATTCCATTGGTGACTGGGCTGACAGCATCATAGGGATAAACATTAATCTTGAAAGATTGCAGGAGCTCATAGTATGAACAGCTTCATAAGGGAACAAGTCAGTGCGGAGGTCACAGAGCCCCTTGAATAGAGAGTGTCAGGTTTCTGAGGTGTCGATCTTAGCTTGATAACCTTTGAGTAACTTGATGATGTTCAAGATCCTTCCTGCCTCTGCACAACTAGATAAACAGGAGAATGCTAGGCTCACCATTTTCTTATTCTGTGGGATAAATTAGACAGTGGATATCTAGGCCAGAGCAAAGGATCTGCCTGTGGTGGGTTGTTTACTACAGTACACCACATATGTTCACAAGTTACATGCTGTCCTGGTTTGCAGATATTTCCTTAAAATTCACTGTTTAACTAACCCTTAGAATGTAAACTTCATCTTATGTTCACCAGGGGAGCTTGCAATTTCAAATCTCGATTCTCCTCATAGGGGATTTTATAGTGATAATTATTTACATATAATTTATCTAGTTTATTAAGTTCAACTTCTGTTCTTCATTGTTTATTGAAGCAGATCAGGCCCTATATCTTGTTCACTCATATTTGCACTCTGCTGTGAGGTTTGTGATGTGTGCTCACTGGTGTCAAGAGCAGTATCTCCCTCGCTCTTGAGCATTAAACTGGAAGCTTAATGCTTTTCTTCCAGCAATTATTCTCGTAGGTTGAATAGTCTTTAAATTGCAATTGACAGAGTGCTAGTCGGATGCTATATTTAGGAGCTATTGTGTACCTGCATCTATTATCTGTGTTTCTCTTTCTTTTCCACAAGGCAGAGTTTCCATGGAAAAAGCACATTTGTTGCTTAGGAGATTGTCCACTCTTCCATTCTTGCTTTTTCCCCCCATTTAATCCCACACAGGTTTGTAATGTCACTCCCAGTTGCTGTGGAGACTGTTATGATGTCATTGTGTGAAGCTATTAAACTGGTGACTTAGCAGCCAGAGATTCTGAAGTGAGATGGATACAAAAGTCTCCTGCAGACACATCAAATGCACAGATTTGCATGCACACACACACACACACACACACACACACACACACACACACACACACTGCAGGAATTCTTGGACACGATCCTATCACAGAACTCATGAAAAGTATATGAGGCTTTTTTCCTAATATAGGCAAACTTATGCTCTCCTCCCTGACAACTTGGCTCCTCAGTCATTCAGGATTAAGATGCTGACAAGATAAAGAAAAATGTACAACTTTTGTCACTTAAGATACTACTAAATCTGCAGTGCTCTGGAACAAGGCTAATTAACTTGTAGCTTACATCCAGATCTCTCTTTACCAACTTATCATTCTTTATTAGTCAATGTGACTGGAAATGAAGCAAGACACAGCAGCAGTGGGCAAGGTCAATGACTTATAGCTAAGCTAGAAGTTTTCACAAAGGACAGGAACGATGGCTTTTTTATTGAATAATATCTTTGTGTTGAGTGGTGACTTTCCCAGAATCTTTAGCCAATTCTTCTCCCCTGAACTTAACCTCCATTCCCCCTCTCCAATTCTAGTGCAATCATGGGACTCAATCTCTTCTAACCCCCTTCTCACCCCTGCATGTAGTTCTGATTCCTGGTCCAATTATTTCATTCCATTTTATGTCATCTTGAAAAATCTAACCTATTTTCCCCAATGAAGCAACCCAGTAGAATTACTAACAAAGCATATAGAATGTAGATGTTAAGTTTCATGAGTTCAGAGGAATTCAAATGTGGCTCAGGCCTCAACCTTTCAGTCAGATCCCTGGGTGATCCTGGTGCTGTGAGACAGTGGAGCCCTAACCTGTCCTCGTTGCTTCTGACTCTGCCCCCATACATTCAGCAGTACTTCCTAATCTAGCTCCTATCCAGTGAGCATGCTTTCACTTGGAGTCACTGGAGCACTTCCTCATTGCTAAAGACAAAGCATATAAAGCCACTTGAAAGATGCATGGAACTGGCCATGCCCTCTTAAGATTTCCTCCCCCATGAGTCATGGCACACATACATTTCCAATCATTCTCTTTGTCCTTCCTTGGAATCCTCATGGAATCTGTTTTCTCACCCTACACCTTAAAGGTTAGTCTTCCTCAGAGTATCACACTTACCCAGCACTGTTGATGGTGCTCATGGGCTCCTGAATTTTTGACAATCTTTCTGAGCTTCAGACCGATAAATTTACCCATGTGCTGAGTATGTGTGTCCTATATTCTCTGTAGACTCAACATTGCTTCCTCACTAAACCTAGTAGAGAATGCTTTCTCACCAAGCTCAAACTTGGAGCTGTCTTGGCCTAAGTTATCATGGAACTAAACAGTTATCAAAGTCTTCCAGTTTTCTCTGAAATACTCCTTGAATGTGTCTCTTCTTAGTGTCCCACCTTCAGGCCCACATTATCCCTCAAGAAAATTTGCTCCCATGAATCCAGCAATAATTTTTTTTTCTTGATACTACCTATTAGATGGTTAAATTCATGAAGATATAGAATGTGGACCTTTTTACTCTGTGTTCTCAGCACCTAGCCAAATGCCTGGCAGGTTATCAATAGAGTTGGATAAATAAAAGCATGAACTGTCCAGCACACAGCTTCCTTGGAAAGCGTCACTTACAGATCAAATGTAAAATGCAAGTAACTTTTGAGCCAGAGTGTTTAAGATCTGAACTGCCAAGAGACCAGATTGGTAATGGCATTGTGTGTAGAGTTTTACAATTTATTTCTCTTCTTTGTTCTTGAACATGAAATTAGGTCAACTGAATATATTTCCTCAACCTGAGAGAATGCTGGCCACCTTACTTCACAGTGACCTTCTCCCACTTTATTGGCACAAACCCTAACTTGACAGAGATTTGTTCAGGCTTATATAGTCTCCCCTGAGATCTTATGATCAGGAGCTCATGATAGGTATTGCCAGGATGGCTTGACTCTTCTCTGTTGCCAGCGTCACCAAGGCAGGCTATTTTGTGGGTGCCAGGTGATAATTGAAAGCCTATGTTTACAGGTGCTGTTTTGGGGACTGTATTCATAGTAATTTTTTTTATTATTTTTTGGCTTAAACTTGCTTTTGAAGGAGAAAACCAAAACATCTGTAAGACTATGGAGTCTAGTTATCTATGAAATCTTCCATGGAGTAAACACAACCATTCCAGCAAGGCCTGGATTTCCAGCCTCCATGCTAATGAGGGCTAGGCATGCTATGGATAACTTAATGCTGTGGATGCTATAAAAATCCAAAGGCCCACAGTGTTTTATATCTTTTGCTGCTGTCAAATTGGCAGTCATTTGAGTTTCACATCCCCTTCTTCCCAGCTCACTTTCATAAAAGGCGCTAATGAGAAGCAAATGGCTAAGAGTCAGGCGTGTTAAAGTAAAAAGAGCTGTGGAGAGGACAGGAGCCCAGGCCACAACTGCATAATCAGTCTCCAAACCCAGCTACCAACAGTACTACTGCATGTCATCATGTCTGTTTTTGCAAGCCAGGCAGTTCCTGTTCTGCAGTATGAAGTCAGGCCTCCTCAGGCAAAGCCAGCTCAACAGCTCATAGGAGGTTGAGAAGCAAGCACCATGAGACTGTGCATGCATTACTCTAGGAAAGCAGGCTCTGACCCTGTGAAAGGGAAGTTCTTTGTAATGCAGGTGCAGTGGCAGGGCCAGGACAATTTCTCCTGGTGTCTGGTACATTTGTTTCCATATTTCCCTGTGGAGATATACTCGGGTGTTAATTGTATCAGGGCCTCAGGTGAAATAGGATATGCTTCTTTTACCTCTCAGTCTTTGAGGAAATTGTGATGGAGGGGAGCACCAGGTGATAGTGTGTAGTCCTCAGCACCACTCCCAAAAGAGCATTTTGTGTTTCAGAACATGGCCACCCATTCCTGTTCTCCTATTATTGACAATAAGCATTAAAAAACTTTTGTTCACAGCTTTGATTTTCATTTAATAAGTACATGTCTGTGGTTCTTCATTTTCTGCCATTCTTTAAAGGGCCATCACACATGTGACATACTATTTACCTTTCTTCTTGCTGAGACAAAATACCTGACCAAAGTGACTGGAAGGGGAAACTGTTTGGGTTCACAGTTTAAGGACAGAGATTGTCATTGTGGGGAAGGCATGACAATAGGAATGTGGGGAATCTGGTTACAGGAATCTGCAGTCAGCAGGTAAGAGATGGATGCTAGTGTTCTGCTCATTTTCTACATTTTTATTCAGTCCAGGATCCCAGCCCATGAAACAAAGCTTTATTTAAGATGGTTCTTCTATCTTAATTCTTCAGTTTATAAAGTCTCTCACAGACATTCACAGAATGTGCTTCCGTATAGATTCTAAATTCCATCAACTTCACAGTCAAGATTCACCTTCCCACATGTATGAATACATGTGTTCATGAGTATGTACATGTGTGCATTCTGGAGTTGACAGGATATGCATGTGTGTATAGGCCAGAGGTCAACGTCAGATGTCTTTGTGGATCACCCTATATCTTGTTTCATGAGGCTTGGATCTCTCTCTGAACATGGCATTCAACAAGTCGCTAGAAAGCCTGAACAATGTACTCCAGGATCTCCTACCAACAATCTCCCAGCACTTTAGTTATCAATATGTGCTTTTACACGGGTGCCCGGGATCTAACTCTGGTCCTGATGCTTCTAGGCAAGCATTTTATCAACGAGTCATCTATCCACTCCAGTTAGCTCTTAATATAGAAGATAGAGCTTTCAATCCTAGACCCAGGGGAGCTTAGACAGCTATTTCTTATCCAGTGGGTATTTGCAGAATACAGTGCATTTGATTACTGTGGTTTTCAGGCCCACATTAGCCAGATATATCGTCAAACAGTGACTTCCAAAGTATTCCTTTGTAGCCAGTATACCAAGAACTGATTTGATGCCCCTGTGATCTCCAGAAATGCCAATGATCAAACTGAGGTCAGCAGAGCTTAAGAAGTTAACTAATTGCATAGGGTGTCATCCATATCCCTGTCCTCTTGCAGATGACCGATGGGTGAGGTTAACAGAGGATGCCAACTTGGAATATCATTACTTAGTTGAGTTTGGCATCAGCATATGGATGTCATCATTTTCAGAGAGTCTTTAACTCTTGCCCATACAGCTGTCCTGTGCTGAGGTGTGTTACTGATGAACACGCACACACGCACCACACACGCAGGCAGGCAGGTAGACAGATAGATGAGAGAGAGAGAGAGAGAGAGAGAGAGAGAGAGAGAGAGAGAGAGAGAGGGGATTTGCATACACACATATATGAACAGCTCCCTTTTTTAAGAAACATAGATTTTGGTGTATCCACAATGCCTAATACTCTTTGCAGCAAGAGAGGCTTCTCTGTCCACTGTTGAATAGTAACATGAGCTTAGTAATGTCCTCTTTGACCATAGCAGCCTAGCAAGAGGAGAATAGATTCAGATAATCAGAGAGTTTATCAGCAAAGTCTTAGATGGATTACTTAGGGTACAACCCAGCAGCAGCTGCAGTGACAGTATTTGTGCTGTCTATATTGGACCCCAGCCTCTTCACTAGGTTGATAACTGAGATTCCTCTTTTATAATCTCTTTCCCAAAATAAACTTGCACAACGAAGTTGTCTTTCTCTCTGTGCTATAGCATAATCATGGTTTCCCTCAAGTGATCCCTAGAATCAACAGGAGCTAGTCAGAATTTTATGCATAAGATGTCCTCCTACAGTGAAGATAAAGCTACCTCCAAAGTCTCTGGCAGCTGCTTGGCTCTTTATTTGGCTTATTATAAATATCATTGTATCACCATGTTATCATAACCTATTTAACCAGGGATTTGTGCAGGATTCTTGTCAGGCCCCAGTAAGCACAGACTGAGAGGTCCTCTGAAGGATCTGTCTCACCTCTGAGAAAAGATACGAACGAGTATAGTATGAAATGAAAGGAACAGTTTATGGGCTGAATCCCAGTGTCTCCTCAGCCACACATTAAGCCTATAATCCCCAACCACGATGAGCTTGTCACACCCAGAATGGCCACCTATCACATAATGTGCCTGAAATAGCTGCTGTTGCTCTATATGCTGAACAGGCCTATAAAGAAGGGGTCGGGGCTAAGTGAGGTCATAGAAATGTGTTTGATCCAGGAGGATGAAAGGAACTGAGACTAGATCTCTAAATCTACCTCAACCAACCCCAACTCTGCCCACTGTAGCCCCAAGAGCATAATGATAGAAACCACGTCAGATCTTAGCAGGAAAGTAATTGTCCACAGACCAAGAGGGAGGTCTTCAGGCACTGCACTTCCATGTCTAGAACTGTGACATTGTACATGCCTACCACTGACCTACCCACATGCAATATTTTCTAAGGCAGCCAGAGACTTCACATAAGTAGTTCTTCCTCTATGTTGCAATCACCATGCAGCCTATGCTGTCATGAAATATGATAGGTTTTCTCCCGTATCGCCATGACCTCTCCCCACTGAATATTTAGAAACCATGTTTTGTGTTGCTACAGGTGAAAGGAGAATTTTATAGAAGAATTCTACTCCGGAGTCAGGCACTTGCTGCATGCTGTAAATTTTCTGCTAAAACTAATTTAATTGGCAGCACATTCAGATATAATAATAAGTCATATGATGAGGGCATTCTACTTTATTATTAAAATACTAGGAATGACTGTCTGATGAGGCCTTCAGCATTATGTTCTAATTACATGTGAAGTTAAAGAGTTCTTAGGCTACATCTCAGGGTATAATTTCTAGAAAAAAAAATTACCTAAATTAACTTTGCAGCACCTTTCAGCCATTCATTCAAGTTAAATTTCCCAAAATACCTGCTGGTTCTCCCTAATCTTTGACATTGTTATCTTCCTAGAAACAGAACTGTTGTTTAGCTCAGCCAGCACTTAGCAGAGAACAGAAACTGGTTATTCTCTGGATGTAACTGGAGTGACTGAAATACAGTCTTTTGTGTTAAGAGTAAGCAAAAGTGTTCTATCTTATGACTCAAAGTGAATATTTCTACATGGCATGACTAAAGTTGCTTCAGGAAGCCTATACTGGATCATTAGTTACTCAGTAACTGAGCTTTAGAATTCCCTGTACGAGCAGCTCCCATGGGACCATCTATTTGTAGATGATAGAAAGTCTTCCCTAGTTACAATCCATGGCTACATAGAGGAAGCTGGCCAAGATATCCCTAAGACTCTTCTTTCATAAATCAGAGACTTGTCATGACCTTATCCATATTCCAAGTTCCAGGCAGAGCTCTGCAGAAATTACAATTCAGGTCTGTCATTTCATCTTCTCACTGGCCTCAGGGCCTCAGGGCCATGTGTGTGTGTGTGTGTTGTGTGTGTGTGTGTGGTGTGTGTTGGCTTGGTGTATGAGAACATCCACAGATTAGCCTACCATCACCATGTTGGACAACGAATATTTTTTGCCACTCACAGAAACCTCCTAGGGCACTTATTTGTCTCTGAGAAACAAAGATCCACAATAAAAAAGAAATCAACATGCTATAAAGGCTATAACAAGGTCGGCAAGATTCCTAACAGCTGTTAGGCTTCCACTCAGTAGCACAGCATGGGACTGACTGAAGATCCTGTTGTCCTGGCTTAAGGCTTTACAGCTCTTCCAGTGTTCAGATGAAGGGTGCAAGCCAGGTTGCTCGATGAGTCCAGCCTTGTCAGAAGAAACATGGCAACAACCGCACTATAACTTTTAATTGGTGGTCTCAGCCTCTCTACTCTATTTGTTTTTATTGAGAATTTCATAATTCACACACTATGTTTTATGAGTTCCATTCCCTCCCCACTCCCGCCCTCAGTTCTTTACTGCTGGCATCACTTTTTACTTCTTCCCAATACCCCTCCCCAAAGTTCATTTAGTGGTGCCTCTACAGCACAGGTATAGGATTATATACTGGAAGATGGGTAGCCATTTAAGTGCCCATCCCTGGAGAAAACTCTCTCTTTAGCTAAACGGACACAGTATTAAACTGCGCCCTATGTTCTCACCATACTACCCATAGACTAGTGCATTTCTCAACCCTCATTGGAAAAGTTTCTCTTGGCAGTAAATAGTGATCAATACAGAGCCTCTCAGTTGATCAGCATGCACAGAATAAGAGACATAAGAGACCATGAAGTCCTCAGCTCTAAATATGACATCTGTATAAATCCATTCCATTTTTTAATGGCAAATCTCATATGAAATTAAGTTATATTGATAGAAATTGCAATTATATGCATGCATGACGTGGGTGCTGGACCCACTCTGCTCCCATTCTGACTGACCTGCGATAACAGCTGCAAACAGCTCATATCTAATCATAATGTGTCTTTTGTCCTCCAACTTGCCTGTTTGTGATAAACAATATTCAAAAAATCACACAATCTACAAAATAAAACCTTTTTGAGCAAATATATCAGTATCAGACAGTGTGCTTTGAAAGTTCAGTCCTAATATGCATTTATATTTGGAATATTATATAAATATTATGTATATATCAAGAAAAAAGGCTATCAACTTGTGAATGGGAGCACAGGAGGAGTTGAAAGAAGGGTAGCTAGGAGGGGCTGGAGGGAGGAAAGGGAGGGTGCAAAGTAATGTAATTCTATTTCAGTTAATTTTTTTTCAAAAGAGAGAAAAGAGCCTGTCCCATGAAGCCCTCAGCTTGCCACCAGACTGTGTTTGAGGGTACATGATGGAAAACTTAGGCTTCATCAAATAATGGTTTTAGAGAAAGCCCTGGACAGCTTGCCTCCTCTTTTTCCTCAGAGTCCCAGGTCTGACTTAGGCACAAATACATAGATGGATTGTGCTGCTGCCTGGGAAAGGAAGCAGCTTAGGAGAGATTGACGGAGGAGACCAGGAAGCACCAGGTCTATTTTCATTCGATTTATCTCACTAAGAACAAAGCGAAGGCTATTAACATGCTTCATCTCTCACTGAAAAGATTCAGTAAACTCCCTGCGTTTGCAATGAGTTACTATAAGGAACAACAGTGGCTGTGGCATATCTCTTCATTAACACAGCTGAACCACAAATGATTTTCTGAGCCAAGTGCTGGGCAAGCAGCAACACAAATTTCAATCTTACTGGTTGCAGCAGAGCCTCTTCGCACAGTGGCTTTTGTTTTCGAAAACAAATGAACTGGATGTGTTGGGCATATAGAATTCCTGGAAATAAGCTGAACGCTCAGTGGAAGCTGCATGTTGCTTGAACATTGTCCTTTTTTCCCTATTCTGTATTCTCTTGCCCGGGTGACGGATGCCCATTGAGGTCTGGGATGCTCATGGAACTCACATGATATTTAGTGCATACTTCAGCATGGGTCACAGTCATGTGGAAGCAGGAATCTCCACATATGAGCCTCATCAACTTGATTTTGCAACAAACATACCCATGTAATATGACTCTCGAGCAGATTGAGGGGTGTTCCTTGGACTGGCACAGAGGATGGCTTTTTTACATTGGTACACTGAATAATATAGATAGTGTAGACATGCAAGCCAGCATATGCAAGACCTTGCTCTCAGATCTCTCCATGATCTGTTAGCCATGCCTTTTCACTAGTGCTTAAACACAGTCAGGGCCTTTCCACTTTATTTCCTTTGGGTATTCTTTACTCTAGCTTTCCTGTCAACTTGCTTGAGCTATGATCTCATATATACATCATCATGGTTGTCGGTTCTGTAAGCACCTTTCTGATTCTTCTGTTGCTTCTAGAAGAATTGATTTATGCTATATATGCATTTAAACTTTTAGAGTCTAGGTTTTATTGAGCAGGTAAGGGCACTGCGAGCTATTTTATTAAATCTAAATGAACATAAGTTCAGAAATACAGTCTATCCACTCTTCTAAATGACTGGACCCTTTGTGAATTTTTGAAATGAATTAAAACTGCATTAATATACATCATGCCAAGGATCAGCTCCATAATAATAGAGATGTACACAGAAGCCAAAGAGGGTGTTAGATTCTTTGGAAGTGAATTGCAGACAGTTGCTAGCCACTCGATGTGTTTACTACAAACAGAACTCAGGTCTTCTAATAGAGTAGCAGCAGTTTTAATCATTGATCACCTTTAAGCCTCTAAACAATTCTTTAGAGCAGCCTTGATTTCTAGTCTCCTAATTAATGTCTCTTAAAATTTCAGTGTCCTTTAAAGGAAGCACAAACTAGTTCAAAGTTGATATTTCAATGATTATAGTGTATCTACTGATTTATTATTTACCCCATAGAGACCATGCTAGTCTGACACAAATTGTCTAACAGAGAAAATACAGTCCAAAAGCTGCAGAGGTCAGGACATTGCATTCTCCATGAGACTGCATTTCTCTGGGTTATTGCATTCACCGATTTTTACAACAGCATGAATGTGTAAATACTGCTCTGTAGAGTCACAGACACATAGGAGTTAACAGGCTTCTTTCCAGACTAATCACCCACCCAGCTTTCCCTAATGTTTGGATGAGTGTATACATGATGTGTGATCGACATTGTAAGAGTCGTTCCCCTCCCTCCGAGGATCTCAGGCACTTCAGATTCATTATCTGCTACTCCAAAAATTTCTCGTAGTTCTATTTCATTCCTGTTGATCAGTTCTTCTGATCAACACAGTTGATCTAATAAACCGTGAAGACCATGCATTCTCAGAGATGCATTCCTCTCTATGTAATGTTGGGAGCTTCGGTTCCTATGGCTCTTCCCATATACAGCTACAGTGTGAAAGTATTAACATCATTACTCACCTGCTCTCTGTGACATGTCTAAACCATCTGGCCTGTCCACTCTGATGGGAGTTGTTCAGTGCACAAGCTTTTCACTAGGCAACACCTTAGAGCAGAAACAGCCCTGGAGCAGCAATGTCTGTGAGGTGTGTGTGTTCTTCTACCAGCAAGGACAATGCTTCATAAGCCTTCAGAGCTACACACAGTATAATTCTTCTCCTTTTACTACTTAGTTGGCTGAGTTGTATACCAAGTCTGTTGTTGAGAACTGCCTCTTAATCTGGAAGACTATGTATGTTTTACTTCTACTTAGCTGCTTTTTCATATTTTTTTTTTTGGAATAGAAATCCAATTCACTTAATTTTCTTACTTAGACTCCTAAGCTTGACTCTGATGAATTCAATGGACAATGCCAGGTCATTCAATGCTTCCATTGTGTGTTCCACCTCTGTATCCTCTACTCTCCCTGCATAGACCCTAGTCTTCATTTTAAACATCCCAATTCTGCACTGGCATTGCTTTAGTATTATGATTAAAAGACAAAACAAACAGCAATAATGCATGCATGGGCACACACACCTTTTACTTTCTCCCAATATACCCAGCCAGAGAAATTAAAGAGGCCCCGTCAGGGTCCTCAAAACATTTACGAGGAAAACAAGAGAATCTGACAACAGATTCCAGGAACTACCTGCTCCCTGGCTTACTGTATACTGCTCAAGTACACAGCTGGATGCTTCTGAGCTTTGGAACTCAACAGCTGGGGCTGAAGCTGATCAACCCTGCTCAGAATAACAACATCAGCTCAGGAGAATCACTTCATCTTGCCAAAAGCAGCATTTGCTTTTATATCTGGGAAAAAAAAACCATAATGGCAGCCCTTGAAGGAGTTCTATATAGATTTGTTAAAGTAATGTGCATCAGCGTTTCAGAGTGGAGCCGGAGTCACAGTAAGTGCTCAGTAATTATTAATTATGACATGCACAGCACCTATTTATCATTATTAATAGAACAACTTAGAAATGATAAGGGTTACTCTAAATGCATACACATGAAAGCAAGAGCACAAATCAGAAAGGTTTTTAGGAACTCTTAATTGAGCTCCATGTTATAGAATTTTGAGAATGCATGAAACTCAAAGTCATAGTTTCCCCCAAAACCTCTATGATTTGGTTGATTATGTGTTATTAATTAAATGAGACTACACTTTGTTTTGTAGTTACTGACTTTTTCTGAGAAGGCCTTGTATATTTTTTTCTCCTCTTGGTTTATATTTTATTGTTTGGAGCTTCATTGGATCTCTTAGTGAGGCACAGTTGTTTATTCCAACTCCCCCCACACAACACACAAGTCACACAGAGTGTTTTAGAGTCCCATCATGAAACCTGCCATGATGATGATGTTTATATTGCATGTGGTAAAACAAGCCTCCACTAGTACTGTAATTCTCACTTGGTCCATACTTACATATGTGTATAAATACATAATATATATGTCACACATCTAGGATTTATTAGTTTCTTAGAGTCCTGTAATGCTCTAAGTTACCACAAACTTCATTTATAACATATCAGAATTGTATTTTGTCACTTTTCTAGAGAAGTCTGATATCTACAATTAAGGATAGCAGTGTTCTTTTAGAAGGGCCCTTCTTTGCCTTTGTCCAAATTTGGTAGCTGTTTATATTCCTTGGAATGGGAACATATGAACCTAACCTCTACTCCAATCTTTAGCCTTCTCTTCTGTGTTACAAATCACAACCTAACTATGTCTTAGGATGACAGTTGGCATTGGTTTACAATCCACACAGGTAATTCAAGATAATTTCATCTCAAGAGACTTAACTCTATTCTCAAAGATCATTTTTCCAAGTTCACATTCAGAAATTCTGTGGTTAAGGTGTGTGTAGCTCATCTAATATGGAGCCACCATTTAACCTTTCACATGCATGCAGACTTTCACATACATGTGACCTTTCACATACATGTAACCTTTCACATACATTCTTGTTATCATATATTCTATCATATATTTGAAAATGTAGTATATATGCTACATAGCAAAACCTCAAGCAAACAAAAATAAAGGATGTTAACAGTATAAACTGATGTTTGTGTACCGTGAAATATTGGAATATTGGAGCTCTGTACATATGAGGCTTGCAAGATCAAAGATGATGCTAAATGAATTTTCAAAACTGAGATCTTAGAACAGTAATTTGTCCAGTCTGGACCATGTATTAGGTCTCCCAAATGGAATTAGTTAGAGTGGGTTTCATATGCCTGACCCTGAAGAAAGGACTTTGAAGCATCCTCTGTGACACAGGGACTAATCTAAAACAACCATAGTGCAGGGAAGAAGGCATTCATCCAGATCTGCCTTGACCTTGAGCCTCATCTTTCCTATGTCTACCCTGTGAATGCTTCTGGACTCTTGAGAGCCCAATGCTCTCATATAGAACATGATCCACTTTCTCTTCTGTTTCTCTGCATGTTGACAAGGTGATTCAGGGTTAGTATGAGAGCTGAGGAAGCTGGAAATTTTCACCTAGTGCCAGACTGGACTAAGATCTCAGTCTTAGAAGGTATTTTTGCATTTTGTCCTAACCAGAGAGTTGAGATTCAAACCAAGAGGAAACCCTTACAGCACTGCAGAGATTGCTTTTTCCCCTTTAATTTATATCTTTAAGAAATGATAGACAGTGAAGATCTGCTGTCTGCTAGAGCATTTCTGCAAAGCACTAATTCTAGTCACTAAAAAGACTATATTCTGGCTAATGCCTCCCTTTGACTTCCTTACTTACATGGGAAACAAATAGGTCATCTCCATATTCCTAGTGTGCTACCCTCTCCTGCAAACCCCTTCCCCCTCTCTGTCTCTATGTCTGTGTGTGTGAGTGCACACGCATGTCTGTCTGACTGTCTGTCTGTCTGTCTGTGTAGGCCAGAAGTCCACCCTTAGTGTCGTTCCTCAGGATCCATACACTTCCTTCTTTGAAACAGGATTTACTAGGAAGCCCCGGGCATCTGCCTATCAGCACCTTCTCTGCTTTCAGGTTACAAGAACAAACCACTGTACCTGATTTTAAGTCAGTGCTGGGAGCTAACCCAGGTCCTGATGCTTGCAAGGCAAATAAATACATTACTCATTGAGCTCCTCACCCTGTCCCCTCTTGCATAATGAAAGCTATTATGGGCTACCTCCTTTCCTGGCCATAATAGAACAGAACCCATAAACCCAAAAGAATTTCATAGAGAGAGGGATAGAATTAATTCTTGCTTTGAGCCAGGCATTGAATCTGGGTTTGATCATTACAGCTCCTTCTGTCCTTGATTGTTCTATGGAGCAGAATGCATTATTCCAGTCTTAAGATGCTTCGCTTCCACTTTGGTTTCGGTTGTTAACCACTTGTAGAGGTTGTTGTCTGCAAGGAAGCCAAACCCCAGAGAGGTTCAGCCATGGGATGGGGCTCATATGGGTTAGACTGAGCCTTGAACCAAGGCCTTAAAACTGAAAATCTGCACTTTCCACTACATAATGCTGTACATTAAAGCAACTGACTTGGTCCTACCCCAATTCCAGTTCTTCTCACATGGAGTATGGACCTGCACCCTCAGAAGTAGAGAAACATTCTAAAATGAAAGCAGCCTTACTCAGCCAAAATGACTGCTCGAGCAGTCCTGTGCAGGGTTTGAAGTGGTACCCAAACTTCTCAGAGGCAAGAGTTCTAGACTGATGGGCAGGCCATGGGATGTCTACATCGAGGATTCACTGTGAGAAGACCTATATATGATTCCTTCTTAGGCTTCTTAAGTACCATGAGGCTTTGAGCAAGTCCTTTAAGATTTTTGAAATACCTTGGACATCTGTAAAATTGGATAACCCACATTCCATGCTTTCCCCAAGAGGGATCCTGAAGGATAAGGCATATCATAAACCAAACAAATGTCAGCACAAATGTGAATGTGCTACTAAAAGAAGATAAATACAATCAGGGATGGTCACAGACAGTCCCTGGCATCACTAATTCTCCAGTTGTGGTCATGGCTTGTGGACAATGGAGTTATCACAGAAGGTTAAGACATATGACATGCCATTACTTAAAGCAACAGGTCAGCAGTGTTGTTCTAAGCTTGCTGACCACAGTAGAGAATGGAGAGGGGTCTTGTTCTTTTCTTAGAAATGGGAATAGTGACTATTCATGTCAGATAAGGCATTGACCACAAACCAAAGAAATAATTCTCTCAAATGTAGATAACTCAGTCACAAAACAACAACAACAACAAACAAACAAACAAACAAAAACAAAAAACAGGTGACTCAGTTGAAAACTCACAATGCTGCATCCCTGGGACTGTCTGCATGAGTTGTAGGTAGCTCAGTTGGTCATTCTTCTTTCCTTAGGAGCTCTTACAACTTATGTAAACTTTGAGTGGGACTTTGTGAATCTTGTAAGTTTCTGGAACTTTTTGACACTGCTAAGTTTTATTTACTTATTTAGATGTTCAAGTTTCATTTACTTCCTGAGACTTAGTGAGTCTTGCTTTTCTTCTGAGAAAGAATAGTTCCAATTTAGAATAAATAACTTCACAACAAATTTCTAATACTCTCTGTGATCAGCCCTCACACCAGAAAGAAAGCCAACTCTTTTTTTGATATCTGCACTTGCAGATTTCCTTGCCTTAGTGCCTCATACTAAGTAAATGCCTAGTACATATCTATGGAATGATTAGAAGAAAAAATGTGCATCTTCAAGATTTTCTTCAGTGTGTTGTGACATCTTGTCATTATATCAGTCGGACAAAGTGCTGACCTTGCAACCATCACTGTCATTACCTGGATGCCTAGACCACTGCTACCAGAGCAGCCCAAGGCCATCTCTCAACCTGTTGGCTCATGTGACAGAGGTCAGACAGGCCTAGGCCAACTCTCAAGCTGTGTCAACACACAGCATCATTCTGTGGTAGAAGTATATCCTGGATCCACACACCCCTGGACTCCAGTTCACAAACCTCAATTTCCTTCTGTCAACTGTTTTCAGATCCCTCCCCTCCTCTGGATCAGTGCATCATGATGCTGCACTATAAGATGTCAGGCAGCGGCGGTGGTGGTGGCGCAGCCTTTAATCCCAGCACTTGGAAGGCAGAGGCAGGCGATTTCTGAGTTCGAGGCAGCCTGGTCTACCGAGTGAGTTCCAGGACAGCCCGGGCTATACAGAGAAACCCTGCCTCGAAAAAAAAACAAAAAAGAAGAAGAGATGTCAGGCAGACATTCTAAATATCCTTGACCCTCTCCTCTAGGAGATGTTTGAGACAAGCTGGTGTCTGATATGCCTCACTGTCCCGGTTTCCTCTTGCCATGGACAACACACATGACTGCTGATAATGCTCATCCTTGGCATTATGCCTAAAATAAAATGATTAGCTTCTAAAGTCCCTCTCAAGTGTACATCTCCCTGGAAATAGATTTTGGTGAACTCTCTAATAGGGATCACACCTGCTTTGATGTGCAGCTTGGAGATGATGTTACATGCTACCATTCTCTTGTCCCAAAGCCAAAATCCTCATAAAGATGGCATTCCAAGCTTGTCACATGCTCTGCTCACTCTCCACAGTTCATTGCAGGCCCAGGTGTTAGACTTTGAGGACAGAGTCACAAGTTAATTTAAATAGCAGCCAAAGGACACTGCACAGAAAATCTTTCTCCACCGTGCTCCACTGCCTATGCATCTATGTAGGCATTCTCTTCTGGTATACAAAGCAGAAAGGAAACATAATGTCTTGGGAAACAGGGACTTTCGTCTACATGCTCATGGCCATGTGGATAGCAGAGGAGTACTCTGTGTCATCAGTACTTTCTCTAACACAGTTAGCCATGTTTTTTAAAAGCTTATTTTTTTAATATAGTACTGCAGTACTTCGCTTCAGTCCATGTTAAGAAGTTTTCTGAGTAGATGGCAAAGAATAATTCTTAAAATGTATGAATACCAAATGCAAGATAAAAAAACATAATTGCAGTTTAGACTTCAGATTTATTTGAAAAGGGGATAATGATAGTAATTACCCAGTTTGAGTTTTGTGGAAGGCTAATTAGATCCCCAAAGCATTTGTATGCATAAGGAAAACCGTAAATACAAAAGACCATCTGGTCCTTATCAGCTTCCAACACTAACACTGTCTGTAATTATTTTTCCTATATTGTTTTGATGTTGACACTTTTTAGAGCAATACTTCCTACCCTGGTTAGAGGACAACCTACACTCCAGAAAAATTAGGAGCGTACCCATTTTTGCTAATAAAAAAAGTTTTAGGAATTCTTAGGCAAAGGAGATGTTGTCTTTTAGAGAAAAAGTTAATCAGCCCTTCCTGCTGCTGATTACATCAGAATTGTGATGTTTATAAACTCCTTTGACTTCTCTGACTTGTTGATGAATGGGTCTTCTAACTACACTGGTGCATTTCATTCTTCCTTCATTTGCATTTCGTTTTCTTTTCCTTGTTTAGGTGAAATCTTGAAAAAAAAAAAAAAGCAACAACAATAAAAAAACATACTGCACTCAGTAGTCACTTTCAGGGAACTTGGATATCACAAAAGCAAGATTAACATTTCCATAGTCATTTTCTTCCTTACCCCATCATATATCAGGTTCTCCAGTGCAGGGGAACAATGTGCCCGGGCGGGCTGGCGATTTCTGTTCTGTGTTATGGGTCCTGTGCTTCTTCCACTTTTCACACACCTCAGGGTGGTAGGCATCCAGAGAGAAAGAGAACGCGATTGTTGACTGGTCCCCTTCTACTGCAGTGCCGGGACTCTGGGCTGTGTGAAGCCATGGGGTTCCCTGGGTGGGGAGAGAACTCAGTCTGAAGTTCCAGGAGAGGGGGTGGGAGGGGTGGGAGGGGGTGGGCTCAAGTTGGGGAATCCCGAGCCAGGAGGTGGGCCAGGGACTGACTGGTCTCAAGCCCTTGGGCTCTCAGACACCACTGAGAGGCCACAGGAAGGCTGAAACTGTGGGCATGTGGGTGCACGCAACTGGACCACAGCGGAGAAAGAGGAGGGGAAGGGGATTCTTTGGTTACTCACTTGGCTTGCTTGAAGAGGCAGCCACCAGAGAGGTCCTCAGGGAAGTGTGGTGGGCCCCCGAAGGATAGGTGAAAGTCCATGGATTTCCAAAGTTTTATTTCATGGCAGGATGTAGATGGTCTGGCGGTACCCCCACTTAGGTCAGGGCGGACCTGACTAAAATAGGGAGGGAGGGGGAGGATGGTCTGGGGGTTTGGGAAAAAAGAACATGTAATTGGCTATGCCCTCTGGCCTTTAGGTATCTCATTAATATGGAAATCTCTTGAGGCTGAGGCCTGTAGTCACGCCCTGTACCTGTGCTCTTTAGCTGCATTGCCCTACATGACTGAACGGGGTAGATCAAATGGAGGTCTTAGACCATGTGTGAGGAGTCTGGAATCTGGGAGCTCAGCAGAATAGATGCCCATCCCTCACAGACAATGGACACCTGTTGGATCTCCGGGCTATTTCCAGCCAGTGCTTCTACCAAAACCCAAGTCATCCTATCATGGTCCCACACTCCAGGACAGAAGGTTTTCTCTTGTTCATTTGACTTTACCTCTCTGCATGGCCTGTAACATGTACTCCAAAGATGTTTGGAGAAATGAATGAATGAATGAAGTCAAGCCATATCTTTAGGCTCCAAATCTCTGATCAATTGGTTATCAAGTATTATAAAAACCAATTCAAAACTAGTGTCTTTCAGCAGCTAACAATTCATTGGATTATAAACCTTGGAAGAATAACTCATGCCCTGCATCGCACTGATGTAAACCATGAGTGAGACATGATAAACCAGGGAGTGAATCTAAGACAATGGTTCTCAACTTGTCGGTCACTATCCCTTTGGTGGGATCTAATGAGCATTTCACAGGGATCATATATCTGATATCAGACATTTACATTATGATTAATAACAGTAGCCAAATTACAGTTATGAAGCAGTAAGGAAATAATTTTATGGTTGGAGAAAACCACAACATAAGAAACTGTATTAAAGGGGTACAGCATTAGAAGGTTGAGAACTACCAGAAGGACTCCACAGCTTCTATTTCTCACATCTCCAAGCCAGGCTTAGCTGAACTGTAGATCTGAGCACCAGAGCTTAGCTTGTCCTTGTGGCTTTGTTTCTCCACAACATGGAAACTCAGGGTTCTAACTTGAAGTTGTCTGGGAGGATGGACCCGGAGTGGGCACTCCATATTCTGCTGGTCTAGCATGCAAAGCAGGGCAGACAGTGGTCCTGACTCCATGGGAAGGTAATTGGACTTCTGCTTGCATGGAGAGGTAGCACAAAACCATTCTGTCACTGTCATGTGTCATGTTGTTTAGTAAAGGAAATAGCATCCCTGCTGAGATGCTCAAAACAATATTGACTTAAACAAGAAGTGAAAGTTCCAGACACACAACTACCAACAGCATGCAGACTGAGAACTCAACAGTGTAGATGAAGCAAGAATGGAGACTTGGATGTGTGTGCACACGGCCTAAGGGAGGGGTTTGAAAAGATGAAAGTAACAGAAGAGAATTCTCAAAGAAAAAGGGCCATGCTTAAATGTGATAATGCATGGAATAACATGACCAGACACTGTGGGGAGCAAACTACAGAATCTCAGCTATATTTTCATTTCCATGTTATGTCTATCATGTGTGTACACATGTATGTGTGAATGTGCACATGAGGACTATGGCAGGTGTTCTGCTCTATTAGTGACCACCAGATTCCCTTGAAACAGGTTTCTCATCATGCCTAGAGTAGGCTGGCATCCAGCAGGCCACAGCTTATCCAGTCTCTGTTCTCCAGAATGTCAGGGCTTTTAAACTCAGTTCCTAGACTTGTACACCATCTGCTCTTATATTCGGAGCCACCTCTTCAAACCCCAGCTATAACTTCTGTTATATGCTATGCCCTTCCTCTTAGAATCATTGTGAGACTTATCATTCAAACTCACCCTAGTCATAGCTTCATTAGGCCTGATCTGCTGTGTTCTTTCAAAAAAAAAAAAGTGAGGAAATGTCTTTATTTCTTTTCTTTTCCCCATTGGCTTCTGGAAGTGCAGACCTGAATTTCAGCCTCAAGTATAATTATATACTTATCATTGCGTTTGGCATTTTGAAACATCTCCTTTTCTTTGAGACCAACACTTTAATTCCTTCTGTTCTGCCTCTTCCCTTGGATGAACTTTTCACTTTAATCTACAACAAAAGCTTTAGGAAATCAATTGGCAATCATGTGCTAAGCACTTAATGTGCTTAGAGTTAGAGAAAAGATACATGGTTATAACAAAATAAAATAGACTCTTATCCAAAATGACAAATAATTTAGCTGAGGCCATCTTTGCAGGCATTTGTTAAGGACAGCTACACATCAGGATGGAGACCAAATGAGGTCACTGATAGAAGCAAGAATGAGGTGAGCTGTAGGTGCTTGGCTGAGTGCTAGCACAAAGCTTACTTCTAACTGAAGAGCCCTATGTCAATATGACATGGTGCTTCAAACTGATACAGAACGTACTTGCTCACAAAGGTAAACATTTCATGGATATTTTCTCTTAAATTAATCTCTTATACAGGAAATAGGGCAGAGTCCTTAAGATACTTCTCACTTTAATAGCATTGAGGGCCCAACAGGAACAGCAGCTTCTAGAAGGTGTCAGGGCCAAACAGATGCAAATCGCACTTCTAATGAGCACAGAGGTCAGATGAGGAGACCACATTGGCTTGTTGCCAAGTTACAAGCCTTTTATTAGGTAATCTGAGTGTCTCTGTGTCATGTCTCTGGGTCCTACTTCCTTTGTTCCTTTAAACCAAAAATACAGGACCAGGTAAATATTTACCTCATGCTTGATCAGAATTTTGACAGCTCGTCAAAAACCAGGACTTCTTACATTTTGAATATGTAGTACAGGACATCAATAAATAAATGGTGTTCTGAATTTTAGTTACCCATTCTATTGCTGTAATAAAATACTCTGACAAGAGCAACTTAAGGGAGAAAGAGTTTATTGTGACTCACAGTTCAAGGTACAGACCATATTAGTGTGGAGATCAAGGTAGCAAGACCCTAAGTAGCTGGTCATGTGGTATCTACAGACAAGCACAAAGTGTAAATGCCTGCATGCTGGTACCCAATTCTCTTTCTTTGTTTCATGAAGACAAGGATCCCCTGGTCCAAAGAACAGTTCTGCTCACAATTAAGATGCTCGCCCATCAGTTAAAACAGTCACGGTAATATCCACAAATCTCAAGGTAACTGCTGATCCTTTCAAGTTGGCCACACTAACTAGCATACCATGTTCCTTTTGCTATCTATGAACCCTATTCTAAAGTGTACCTACTGTTCCTCTTCCAGTAGATATGGTTTTTAATGATCATTTTTTCCTACTTCGGGAGTTATTAACCTGGGCTGAAATACCTGACCAAAGCATCTTACAAATGGGTTTCTTTTGGCTCACAGTGTGAGGGTATATTTTATCATGTCAGAAAAAAATAGTCACAGCAGAAGAATGAAGCAGCTGGTCACATTGCATCAACAGTCAGGAGGCAGAAAGGGAAGAATGCTAGAATTCAGATCGTTTTCTCCTTCTCTCTGAAACGCCACTCCATGGGAGGGTGCTACTCTTATTTGGGGTCTATCTCCCCACCTCAATCAACCCAATCTAGAAAGTCGCTCATAGACATATCAGAAGCTTTTCTTCTCAGTAATTCTTGACGGCATCAAGTGGACAATCAACATTAACATTTGCAGATTGAAGGGTACTCTGCAGACAGGGAATTAGAGGTAGATATTTTCCCTTCATTCTGAATCTCAATCTACTAGAGAATGTCTTCTCCAAGTGCTCAGTTGGTCTAAATCTCTTCCAGGCAGCTCAGCTGGTTTCTGCTTCTGGGCAGCTGCTCTGGTTCAGTCTTCCTTGCAGCTTTTCTCCTCTGAAATTTTCTTTGCCACTCATCTTTCTTCTGTCTAAGGAGGATCTCAGCTTCTATTGCTTACTCTGGCAAAGAGGAGCCTAGGAAATCTGGTCAATTTTAGGAACTTCCTGAAGCTATTTTGAGTTGTTTACCTTCCTGCTCAAGGAGCTTTCAGAAGGATAGAATGCTTTAATCTCAGAGGAAATTGTTATACTTAAGGGTTATCTTTTCCAAAGGATCAGCTGAAACAAGTTTTGGGATTCAGTTCTTCTTGTTGCCCCATTCTGCTACTTACATAGTCCTAGGACCTGCTCATCCATCTTAACCTTGATCAGCTTCTTTGGAGAGCCAAACTTTAGATGTGTACCATCATCAGCTACAAAAATTACAAAAACTGCTCATTTATATTGTGGAATACTTATGGAAGACATAAAAGCACACAAATGCATAAAGCCTAGGGAGACTCCACAATACCACCCTCTCCAGGCATCCATGGATCCCTCAGAAATGCCCTCAAGCATCTCTGAGTAACTTCCTGCACAGCTGAACAGAACAGTGCCTCTCTAGCCTGCTTCCATCTGTTTCCTCTCCAGTTCTCCACTGGGTCCTGCTGCCTCCATTTGTCTTTATAATTCAGTTCCTTATACCTGCCCAGTGAGGCATAAGGGGTGATATTTGTCTTTCATAGTTAGTTCATGAGAAAGTGTCTGAGCTTATGATGAAGCGGGTCTCTCTCTGGGTTGTGATGAAGACTGATATTTTGCACTAATTATACAGAGTATAAGATTCCTAAGTCTATTGATTTCCATTAAAGTTGTGTTGAGTTATAAATTTCAGAATGGAAGTCCACAACTATAACCACCACCCTAGCACAATGCTTTATAGCAAGCAAGACTCTAGAGGGCTTCATAAAAATCATCCATTGGTGCTTGTCTTGGGCTCTTATATCATGGAAAAATCACTTGCACTTTATCTGAAAATGTTTCCCAGCCATCTTTGTGGTGCCAGATGAACGCAGATCTCTAGAAGTTCTGAAAAGTGGCTCTGTTCTTCCTTAGCTGTTTTATTTTTTTTTCATTCTTCTGCCTGCTATAGAGAGTTTGCCTCCCTACCGTGTTTTTCTGTGTTTTCTCCATGGTTTAGATAGATTTTCTCCAAGTGGCATGACATTCGTAGTTCTGACTGAGTCAGAGACTCATGACTCTGTAAGGCAAGGGCTTTCAGAAAGAGGAAGGTGGATGCTGCGTCCTCCGAAAGTCAAGAGATGTAGATCACATCTCCTGGTTAGAGAGGACTTATGAATCATAAAAGAAGCCTTTCTTTCTCGTTTCATAAGCAGCATTTGCTAAGTGTTCACTCTCTTAAGTCTATGCCTTCTTTGTTTCCTTAGACTTTATGGCAAATAAATCAAGAATAAACCTCCGTCTAAAAAAATCATTGCTGGGGAAATAGATCTATAACTCAGGGACAGAGCATGCATTTAGACTGTGCCACCATAGAAACAAACAAAACCAACCTTTATTATGGAGAAGAATAACTTCAACAGCTCACCTACCCTTTCCCCAGAGTGAACAAGCTTCAAAGAAGCAGTGATGGGGTCTATCTGAAGCTGCCTAAACTGTCATTACCTACTAACTCAACTAGCTGTAACTCTTTCTAACTGCCAGTGTGAAACCGGGAGCTTCTGCTCTTCCTGGGTATTGAAGAGGGCACCCTGGTAAGGAATGGTGAACTACTCCTTTAGAATTACACTGATATACCTTCCAGGAAGTTGGGGTCTCCCTGATACAGTTTTTGTCCTGACAAACCCCAGTACCCACTCTCTCATTTATAGTCTCTCTGCATCTCTGTCTGTTTGCAGTTTGTACTCCATGTTGTCCTTCTCATTTAACATCCAGCTGTTGTTGAGTCTATGTCTACAATCTATTGGATACATATGGAGGGTGGCTCATTAGCAGGATCTTTCAAATCAGGCAGCCCAAGCAGTGCAAATGCAAGTATGAATGGGCCACCAAAAGAACCTGATTAGCTTGCTGATTTTTGTGATGTAAATATTCCCACTATACCTCGTTTCAAGATACCAAATGAAATCACTGGACTCTCAGTTGGTAATGATGAAAGTGTAATGGGTTCCTATGGGCTGACACACAAAGGCCTAGCCAAGCACTTACCCTTGGCAGCCCTAGAGAGTATTTGCCAAGGTTGTATTTGCCAAGGTAGAGCTACTTTGTTAAAAATGGCTTTGCATGGGGACATGTTTACCAGTCGGTAAGGGTGAGTTGGTTAACTAGGTATTATAGGTACATCGATCTCATCAGCAATCGATTTCTTTCTCTGAAGCCACAGTTAGTTCTGATGAAGTTTCCAGTATAAACCAACTCAGTTCATGAAAGGACTGGCCTCCATTAGTATTCATTTCTTAGCAGCCTGGGGGTGATGACCCCCAGGTCATTACTACAGGTCTATCATCCTACTTAACAAGGACTTGTCATGTCTAGACCATTTTTTTTTTTAATGAATAGCTGTACTAGATAATGGGAGGAAGAATACCTAAGCATGGATACATATCACTCAAGCAGTTTACAGGAAAGAGATAGACACCCTATGGACACAGACATGGAAGACAGATGGGATGATGTAATCTGGTTCTTGAGGGTTTCTCTGAAGGGAAACACCTGGCAGTCAATACTTTAGCATCAGGGACTAGCAATCTATGAAGCATGCATGCCTCCTTGGTATGTGAGACCTGAGTAAGCAAGGAGGGAAAAAGAGGCACCATTCTTTGCATCTCTCTGAAACTGTCTTTGCACTAGTGACTCCTAAGGGAAGCCTGTCTCTTAGTAAGAATTGGACACATTTAATTTTGCTTCAGAATAACCCCCACTCCCCTGTTCCATTGTATTCTCACCAGACAGAATCCATGGCATACAGTGTTGATGGGGGTGGGCAATCCCTCTGCAGAAGGCATGGGGAACCCCGGCATGAATCAGATATTCAAAACTGTGTGATTTCTAAATATTTAATTTCACTGTGCTTTATAGCTATAAAGCTTACTGCTTTTAAGAATTTATTGAGACATTTTGAAGAGATAAACTTACACAAAAACTCTACCTCACATTTTCCAGTAAAATGATCCTGGCTTATACTGTACTCTTTTCTTGCTTGCCAAGTGGAAAATGTGTGTGTGTGTGTGTGTGTGTGTGTGTGTGAGAGAGAGAGAGAGAGAGAGAGAGAGAAGAGAGAGAGAGAGGAGAGGCAACAGTATGCTTGTGTACATAGACATATATGTTCCTCAATCTTCAAGTAAAAATGCCACTCTCCGTGAAGCCTGTTCTATCTCCAAACCAGCCTGTGGAATCTTTTTGGTTTTTTGGTAGCATGCTGTACCTTTCCTGGCCTCTCTTCTGTCCTGCCTCTAGTATCACAAACTGTGAATACACTACTTGGCTAAATCACACTCTAAGTGGAAACATAAGAGCTTGGAATCCCAGCAAATGGCCACTTCCTCTGCCCACCTTCCTTCCAAGATGATACTGTTATCTGTTAACATTCGGAGCAGTTCTCTGTTGTTTTTTTTTTTTTTTAAAGTATAACTATGACATGTTTTCACTCTTCCTGGGTTACTTTTACTAAAGCAGCTGGTGTTTCTGGCAGTAATGAACTCTCAATCACAATGGCTCTAAGTCTGCACAGCTGTTGTTTCTGTAGATGGTGGTTGTCTTTTTGGTTGTCCTTTTGGTTGTCATTCTTTCTAACCATGAACCTAACACATCATATCTTCTAACTGCCAAAATAATAGCCTAATTGCCTTTAATTATTGAGTCAATGTTAAATATATCCACCTTTCCTATTTTATTGAACCATCATCATCATCATCATCATCACACCACCACATCATCTGAAGACTGCATTCCAGATTTTGAGCTTTCTAGGTAGCCACTTTACCACTAAACTAAATACCCAATATCTTTCATATTTTATCTTTACTGGAAAGAGTGTTTGTGTTGCCTCTAAATGAAGACTTCCCTAGTTCTAGAAAAAAATCCTAACATGTGTTTTCTACAGTGTTTCTCAGTGTTCACCACATATCCTAGGGAACTATTAAAATATTTTTTTTTAATTTTTCATCTTTGGCTTTAAAATTTGACTGCAAAGAACTAAATCATCTCATTTTAAGCTATTTTTCCTTTCTACCCTGAAGCATATTTTCAAATTAGTTTGCAGATCTTTCCTCATAAACAGTTGCAGAAATGCATTTCCCCTAAGGGGCTGGAGGGATTGCAGCCTTCTGGAAGCAAACACTAACCACTTCAACCTTTTCTCTTTTTGCTTCTTGAATCCTCTGCTACAGTGGATTTTTAAATCAGAGGGACCAGGACTTGGAGCATCTATGCCAAGATGAGTCCCCATGACGTTCCAGCCCAGCCAGATGATCTCTGCACAGCAGTCAGATGGCTGCTTCTGGCTTAAAATTGACAGAACAAATCTCTAGATTTATTCATTCCCTGCCCCTTACTCCTTATTCAGCATGCTCCTTCTTGCTTTTTCCCCACCTCCAAAATGATTGCACCTTCTACCTGCCAATCACTTGTTATTGCTTCCCTCTCCCATTGATAGGCCCATTGTCATAGCCTCCACCACACCACCATTGCACCATGTTTTCTAACCAATGCCTCTATCCTCCCTATTCCAACCTCAAACTAACTGTTATGGTTAATTTTGATTGGACAACTGGTTGGATTAAGTAACATTGATGGATTAATGACACAGAGTTTCTGGACACAGATCATGGAGGTTCTAATCTATGGATTGATCTTCATATGGATTTGTATTATTGAGAGGAGCTGAAAAGTGGGAGGTAAAACCTCACTGAAGGAATCATCTCACTGGTGAATGTCCTTGGGGACATGTATCAGTGATCAATGTTCTGTGAGACTTCATCCGTCTGTATTCTCCCTATGTATTGTTGTACAGTGGGGGTCTCTGTTGCCTGCTCTTGGTCACCGCAATTTATTTCCATCTCAGTGCACATGTTGCCTCTTCCATCTACAGAGATTTCTCCTGTGAGCTTCTTATTGTTCAGGTTTCAGTTCAAATGACCTCTTCAGTAGTAACTTCAAAACTTTCTTACTAAATTAGTCATTGCATGCAGCGTGTGTACATGAGCACACACACCACATGGCCTGTCTCTTGCATTCACCTCTTCCTGGCATTCATCACTATATATAATGACAGTGAATGAGCAAATTTACTTCACTCTTCTCAGCAGAATACATTCTCTTGCAGGCTAGAAACAGGATCTCTCCCCTTTTATTGATTGTTTGTTTCTTTTGTTTTTAGCTCTGCATCCCAAGAATAAATTCTAGAACTGTATAGACAGTCAGTTAATATTGGGTGAAAGAACTGATGGACTAATGAGTGTCTCTGCTGTTCATGCTCTGAGGACATTTCTTAATTCTTCTCATTTGCTTTGGGGTTTGTTGTCAGGACAGACCATAATAACTATATGAAAGTCTTAGTGGAATAAGCCATAGTAACCATTCATCAGTCATCACGTTTACTTTTCCCCGTTGTCTCATCAGTTTGCTTCAAAACTTTGGGTTCAACTCAAATAAGGCTCTTAGTAGATTTCCGCAGCCCCTCCAGGCCAAAATTATTCTCCCCTAACACTTTCCTTGTGCTTCCCCTCAACCATGTACTTACTCTCTGTTTCTTATGTTCATCTCTTCAACATTTATGGTGTGCCCTCATTGTTCTGAGATATTCAATGGGCACAAGGTATTAATTTACTTGGGGTTATTGTAGATTGATTATCATTAATTTAATCCCTGTCCCCTCTTTGTCTCTAACTCTGCCTTTTACTTGCTGTGTGTGTGTTCAGTCACTTATATACATTCTTAGTTTTAGCATTCCTACTCAAATGTCAGAAATCTTAAATTCTTTGAGCATCAATATGTCACTTGAAAAGTATCATGTTTTGGAACACTGTGGATTTCAAGTTTGGGACTAAGTGATACTGTATTTCTAAGGAATATAAAAACATTTCCTAATTCCCAAAACTCACAAATCCTAAGCACACCTAGGTGAAAGCATTTAGGATAACTAGAAGCTTCTTGGGGGCCTCTGCTTCATAATCTCACCTTGCCCTGCGTGATACTATATAATCTCTTCTCATTTCATAAATATGCGGTGAATGAATGAGGGAGGCATCCTGTCTGGATCTAGGCTACTGAATACCCTAGACCCTTCGCATCTACCACTGCATGTCACCCAGACATACACTGATGGAGCTGTGAGATGCTTAGACTCTGCTCACATGCTGGCAGAGTCCCATAATCCTCTGCATTTTGGATTTATGAAGCACTGAAGCTGGGTTGCCTAACCTGCCTTTGACTCCAGGAATTGGCTCTGGTCTGTAACAAATGTTGACAATAGTAACATTAATCGTCAGGCCATCATGTGGGTGGAAATGAAATTCTGTGGAGTTCAGTGAAATCTCTTCTATCTTGGCTCTAGGATACAAATGGTGAACCGTCCTGATTTCTGTTCATTACTAAAATTTCCTTTGGTGCTTCTCAGCTGACCTGGAGCTCAGAAGGGAGTCCTTGCTGTCTGGTAGACCCATCAGCCTCACACATAGGTGCTGTATTTTCTACTTCATTGTTTTACACCTATGTGTATTCATTTATTTCTCAAAATTTGTTTTTGTAAACTGGGCTGCTCATTGCATATAACCAGTTTCTTAATGTAATGGGACAACCAAACCACCAAATACATGAAATTTCCACAACAATGGCAAAGGCAGCCATTAGTTCTGAGATAATATAATATAATATATATATATATTATATATATATATATATATTTCCAGTAATGGATTCTCAAGTTCAAATCTACTTTTTTAGTCCAGAGCAGCTGCAATTTTGCTAATTACTTTAAATGGCTTCCATATTAAAATATTTAGCATTAATGGCATTCTTTGAACTCTAAAGAGTGAGTTACAGTCATTAATTAGCCAATTAACACCGAATCCTAGGGTGGAGGACTCGATCAGCTCAGATACCATTTTCTGGGTGGAGAAACTCACAGTGACTCAGACATGACTGCTGAAGTTCAGTCTTTTAGCACTGATTTTTCTGTTTTTAGTCTATGAAATAAGTAGTCTTTTGCTAAGTACCTGGATTAAAGAATTAAGTGGAGGGGGAAATGTGAGAAAGGGAGGGTGGGAAAGAGGGAGGGAAGACAAAGTAATGGTATGTGTTGGGACATTATAGAGATGGCACAAAAGAAAACTTAAAGACTGACCAGTATCAGGAACTGAGATAGAGGAGACTGTATTTCTGTACTCTCTTGAATGAAAAGCTTGGTTTAACCAGAGTCTATCTCATTGCTACATTTTTTCTACATCTTGTATCTAACGTCACTGTTTTACACTGACATGGCAAAGACCCCACCAGTCCCAGAGATGGTGGGGCTGAACTGCTGCTTCAGTGAGCACTTGACCTCCCTCAGATACTCTTATGACAGGGCATCCAGTCATCTGCCTAGTAAACAGCAGTTTGAAATTTTACTGATTAGATGAAAGCAAATGTCTCATGTTTCCTGGCAGATGTTTGGTTGTCAGGGTTTAATGATTCACTGCACCATGCACTGAGAAAGGAAGATGTGGCTGGACTATGAGGCCATGATCATTCCGTGGCTTATGCTGGGCTGTGAAACACATGAGAACAAATGAACACATGAGAACAGATGAATACAATCCATGGATGGTGAAAGGAGAGGTCCTCATGTTTACAGACGGCAATGGGAAAAGTATGTTGTGGAATTTTCACATCTTCCACCAATTGCATACAGCTTTCTGCCATTTAATTAAGTAGCTATGTTTATGAATTTTCAGAAAACAGAAAGATAAAGGAGGAAAATACTTTGAAGTATTACATCAAAATTCAAAAGGCAAGAATAGGTTGGTGATATAATAGTAGAAGACAGACTCCTATTTAGCTGGTAGCATCAAATCCTGTGCCCCATTTGACCAATAAATCCATTTCAGATCACATGATATTTTCCATACATCTTGAGTGGTCAGACATTATCTGAATTTGAGGTTTAATTCTACATTTATAGACCATTGTTGTCCAATGAAAATGCAAGAGGTAACACGTGTGGTTTTTCACAGTTTTACTAGTTACATTAAGAAGGCAAAAATAAAAAGGCAAAATTCAATTCTAATAATATGTCTCTTAACATAATATATAAAACATAATTAAAATACTCAATAAATATAAAATGCTAGTAGTATATTATACTTTTTCAAATTGTCTTTGTCTTTAAAAAATCCTCACCAAAAAAAAAACAAAACAACAAAATGAACAAACAAAACAAATAAAAAAAGGCCTGGCACTTTTAGTCTTTTGATTAATTACTGAGCCTCCTGCTGTCTAGAGTTCTTTTACAAAGGTAGTAGGTATGTTTATATAACTCCTTAATGACCATTTCCTTCCCGGAGTATATGAACTTCCTTTTGGAAAGACAGCTGGCAGCATACTCCAGCAACTAGGCATGATCCTTGTTAATGGAGCAGTAAGTACCATGCGGGCAGAGTCTAAAGGCAGTTATTGTCTTCAGTGCCTTGACCACTGTCCTTCTCACCACCACCACCACCATCATCTTTGTCATCATCACTATCATCAGCATCAGCATCACCACCACCCTCAAAATCCATCTAGCAACTTTTCACTCAATTCCAATGCCGTCAATATCCAACTCCAAGCTCTTGTTTGAGGATGCAGAAATTCTTATGGTAGATTGTTGAACCATTTGCCAATCTATGTAGATTATGGAAAAGAAATCAAAATGCATTTTCACATAATCTCCACTCCTGTTCTCCATTCTAACAGTTGAAAACACAATTCTAAAACTCACAAACACTGATTACAAGCATTGAGCCTGAATCACGCAGCAGGATTCGGATATGAGTCTGTGGGAACCGAAGCCTATTAGAGAAAAGGGCTAAGGGAATACAAGCATACTGCAGATCCTCGGGTGATCACTGTGATGGATGCTAAGCTCTGATGGCCATAGTATGATGCTTTCATTGGCCCAGAAAGCACATGGGAAAATTTTCTTCTTGCCCACAAATCACAAATTCATAAAATGCTACTCTTCTCTTCTTTTTGAGAAGGCTCACACATTTTACATTGTGAACTTCCCCTGCTCTTCATGGTTATCTTTATCTTATTGATAACAGAACAGGAGGCTTCGGAAAAAAATAATGCTGTAGTCAGAGAATCTGTTTCTTGGGAAGCAATATCAGGAAAGGGTCACTACCCAGGCTTGACCCCTGGTGTGAATCCTTTAGAAGGAAGGAAGTGAGGCTGATGGTGGAAGATGTTCTCATTTTTAACAGGAGTTAAGAGGGCTAAGTGTCAGTGATAAAGACATTGCAGGGATTCACCATCAGGGAGACATGCAGAGAGCAGCCCAAGAAACACAGCCTGGATCCCTGTACATTTGCAAGGGAAGCTAGGAGCACACTGTGGATATGTAGCCACTCTTGAAAGGAGGTTGAAAAGGTACACAAGGGAAATCATGATTAAACATCAGCTAAAAGTTAAGGCTTCTTCTTGGGGTTTTCCCCTTAGCCACATGTGTAGACTATGGCTGTACCTTCCAAAACCCACAGGAAAAGCTGAGAACAAAACTAAAGAGGAATTGTTGTCCCCGTGATACACAACTCACAGTCTCATTTTTTTTCATCTTGATCTGATGATCTATGGGAACCTTTGCATAGGAGAAGCACGATGGAACCCATTTGGTGAACTATTTTAGCAACTACTCTAAATGTAAATTTCTGATTTAAAATACAAGCACATTTGTCAGGGATGGGGATGAAAGAGAGAGAGTTTGTAAAGGTATAGTAAGGACAAGAAAGGGATGTGTTCCAAGTTTGGCATTGGGGTTCTCAATTTGAATAAAGATCTCAGGGCATGTCAGGTTCTTTTACAATATCCTACAAATATCAAGGCTGGAGTACGTATGCAGGGGTCCCCAGAGACTGACTAAGAAGGTAAACAGGTACAGAGCAGAGGTCTGCCTGTAAAACATCCAATTGCAATAATCAGCCCTACAGTGCAGAACCACACCAAAACCTAGGCTGCTCTCCTCTAACGAGATCTCACTATCACACATGATGGAGTGGTACTTCATAATGATACCTTTACTTAGTTAGTCTAACTAGTTTAAGAACTCATGAGATGCTAAGAGGAAAATACTTTGGGTCTCTCATTCTATGATATTATTGTTTCTTAAACTGTGGATGTAGCCATTCTTACACTAAGAATCAGGGCTTGAAGAGAAATTAAAATCAGTTCTCTTGTCACGACCCAATGAACCAAAAGACTTTTTCGGTCTTTCAATCTGTCAATCAAAATTTCCTAAAAAGAAAGCATAAAAAATATTTCTTGTCATAGATCATGTCTTAAACAGCCACAGCTGTTTTCACAGTGGAGCTATTTCAAAGTCTGACCCTAATGACTCTAAAATTTATGTCAACAGGATTAGTAAAAGCTGATCTTCAAACAATATTATCCTAAGGGAACTGAGAGGTAGCTCAGCTTGTAGAGTGCTTACCTAGGAGGCATGAACCCTGGGTGTGATCTCCACACACATATAAACCAGGTGTGGTGGTACTTGCCTGTAATCCCATCACTTGGGGGTAGAGGAAAGAGGTCATCCTGGGTCATGTGGTGTGTTGAAGGCCATCCTGGGTCAAAACATATTATTTCTCACTTTTGCTCTCATGCTTGTTCTCTTTCAATATATGCAAAAAGGTAGGTGTGTTTGTGTGTGTATAGTTATATGTGTGTGATTATGCATACATACATATTTTAATATAAAATAGTTTATTCTTAAAATACTTTTATTGTGACACACAAATAATTACAGAATTGAACATCAGAAGTCTGCTGAATGGTGCTGGAAATAACTTAGAACCCCACAAAAGCGTGCATTTGAGAATTGGGACATTAGCGATTAAAAGAAAGAGGAGACCTGTCTAGAGAGAGCTCTGCAGTGAACTGTTCAGATACTGGCTGTCCTTTTTCAACTCCAGCGTAGTGTTCCAGAAATGTTCACAGAAAGATTTAATAAAATATGATTACATGGTGGGGATAGGAAGGTATACAATTCTCTGAACCTTGGGTCATGGGTGCAGAACTTGCGCTGTAGTTCTGAGAGGAGATGTTCTTTCCAGATGTGGTAATACTTGAAAGAATTAATTCAAGATCCATGTCATGCCTCTGAGAACTAACTCTATCCCCCCACACACACACACCAAATTTGTGAACATGGTCTCACACATTCGTTAGAAGACATAGTGGATGGATGTGAGTATGTGTGACAGACATGTTTCTCTGATGTCTTAGATTTTGCTGCTAAAACATGTTGATACATGTCCTCTTAAATAAATGCGTTTTTCTCATCTCCATTGATCTGTTCAGAAATAGCAATACATTTGTTTGTGTGTGTGTGTGTGTGGGGGGGAGAGAACACATTTGTCCTTAGAATTTAAAAAAAAAACAACTCTTTCAGAAAGATCTGGCAAGAGGAGAAAGGCATGTAATAAATTATCAATAAGTCAGCATCTAACTTTTTTCCTAAAATAAACTGCAGCTATTTATATAATCCAGGTGGAGACTGTGAGAAAGGAATTATAGGCTAGAGAGATACAAAGAATCTTTGTTTTTGAAAGCAGATGTAAGATGCATGCCGTATACATCTGCCAGTGTGAATGACTATTATACAGAAAAGTGACTCTCTTGAAACCCAAGCACATGATTCACGTTTTCCCCTTACTTCTCTATTTATATCATCGTTGTTGTATTTGAAGTTACACAAATGATATTCACAGGCCAGGCTAGGACACATGCAGAAGAAGCTGTATTTTATGACCAAAATTATCTCCACTTACACCTGGTTCCCCTCCAAGTTGCTAATGAATTGTTTTACAGGGTGAGAGCATCTTACCAAGAGGCATTGTCATGAGCATGAACATGTGTCATTCTCTTTAAGTACAGCAGAGACTAGGAACACATTTGGAGGTGGAGAGTGTCTCCCCACTTGTTTCTGTGATCCCAATATCAGGGACTGAAAAAGTTTGCAAAACCATGCTGTGGACTCTGAAGTCTTGACTCTAGCTGGTGTCACATTGTTCCCTTAGACAACATTAAACTGTTGACAGCTGAGGCCACATGCTTTCCTGTAAATATGATGTTTCATTTTTGATGAGTTCATAAACTTTGAAACACAACAATGAAACTGT
The DNA here is from genome assembly GCA_021653895.1 of Mastomys natalensis. Taxonomy (NCBI): domain Eukaryota; kingdom Metazoa; phylum Chordata; class Mammalia; order Rodentia; family Muridae; genus Mastomys; species Mastomys natalensis. The sequence continues at coordinate 234,376 of JAJTUV010000955.1, read as the reverse complement.
TATGGTAATGCGCTCCCCTCATCTTGCTCTGTCACAGACATCTTGATGCTCTGAGCTAAACAGGAAGGGTCCTGACAAGACGACAAGTCAGATGAGCACAGGAGGAGCATGGAGGTCTAATCTCTGCAATTTTGTCAGTCCACTAAGTCATTTGTCATGTTTCATCACATCATCTCAAGCTTTCTATCCCCTCTGGGACCTGGCTGATCAGCCCTGAAGCTTTTAGCTGTTGATGTGATAGGAAGAGCCTGCGCTCCCATGAGTAGAATGTGCTATACTTGCTAAGCCCGAGAAGCCATTTCAACTCGGCACTTCTTTATTTAGCACGTCCTATGGGCATGCTTCCAATAAGTCTTATTCCACACCAGGAAACTGCTTTATTAAGCTTGTGAGAGGACAGGCTAGAGGAAGAAGATTGCTCACCAAAGCCAGGAATGCACCTAAGCCTAGAGTGACAGGAGATTGTGTGCCATTGAGCCAGTTAGGAAACATGTAAATTCTATACTGATGTTTAGGGGAGATATTGAGATAATTCATATTTTGCTCTGTGAAGTAAATGTGGGAAGAGACATTCTAAAGCTGTGGAAAGTAGTACAAATTCCAAGGGAAGTATTTGGGATATACTGAGTAAATGTTTTTCTTGAACATCCAGGTTGAGGGAGGTAAGGACAACGGACTTTAGGAATAGGTCATAATAAGCTTTATGAATGAGAACAAGAAGTCCACATTGATTCTATATAGAGAGAAGACCCCACTACAGATGAGTAAACAGGAAGTGACATGGGGACACAGAGTAGAAGACAGGATGTGACATGAGATTACAGTTTAAGAGAAAATAGGAAGTAATCCACCAAGAGACAATAGAAAGTAACAATCAGAATCACATAGAGAACAGGAAATAAGAGAGTAATAGCTTAGTAGAGAGCAAAAGTGACATAGTGTCACAGGCAAGAACAGGAAATTACATAGTCAGAGTCTTAGGAGAGACAAAGTGGAAGTGTTCCAGAGTGAGATTAGAGCTTCTGCTGTCTGCCGGATAAGCCTGCCTCTCTGTCATCTGCCTGTTCTCCTGTGCCTGGGACTAATCACGCTCCATCTGAATTTTACATTTTGCATGTAAAATGTACACCCACACTCTGAAAGGCTACAGTCTAAACTTATTCTTCCCTTTGAGAAATGGTTCATCCACCCACTCAACTGTTCAACTAAAGAACCAAATATAGAAAGTAAAATATCTTCCCATCCTCAAGTATGCAGTCTCCCACCTCCCACATCAAACTAGTAATAACCTGCCTCCCACCCTGTGAGTCTGCTCAGTTCCTCTCACTCATCGCCATCCCACTGGCTTAAAGCAAGTTCGCGCCAGCAAATCCAAGTAAATTTTTCTTCTTCCTATTGCAGCTTTCATTTGGCTGCAAGTTATGGTAAGACCATAAAGTTAAGTCCGTGTAAGTTGGTACTGCTTAGATAAGCCCTCATTGCCAATGATGAAAATGTATTCCTTAGACTGTCATGAAAGAATCTTCATGAGCATGTCTGGACTTTTGTTTCCAAGTATGCATCCTTCTTCTCACCTCCACATTTCCCCACAAAAATGTATAGACGACATAGTATGTCCTTTTCCTGCTTGTCTAGTTGGTACCTTTTCATCTAGAACCCAAGCTCAATCTTTCCTTTCTTGCATCTTGACATCAGTGATCTAGTTTGGATATCTTAACTCAGAAAACATAGAGTTATCAAGTACGTCTAATTTGTTGGACTGTAACAAGACACCTTAGCAAATGGCTCTTCATATCAGGCTATGACCTGATTAAAGATCGTGACAATCTGACTGATTTTGCTCTTCTGTCACTATATATAAAGAGACAACTCAAGTTCTGTAGATCAAGGAAGGACACAAATGATAATGAAACCTTGGTGTGAGAATACCTATTAGCGTGTCATTTGTTTTTAACCAGGGTCTCTGGTTGTCATTAAGATTATATTTGTATTCTTCTAGGAAATGAGTTAACAATAACAAAAGAGCTAGTGTGATGTCTGTGCATAACCAATGTGTGGTTACACCCACATAGCACATTTTAAATGAACACTTACATTCCTTTAAAGAGTAATGATTACTAGGATATATCTTAGAAATAAAACACTGAGCTATGAAATGAATTTGTTGTATCATTTGAGAATTTTCATCCCAGAACTTTAAATATTGCATTAATTTATGATACTTTAGGGAAACATGGCCCTTATATAATATATTCAAATATGAGATTGTTCATTTGATTGCTTTTTGCATCGATTCCTTCCAGCTCATTTTCTATCTCACCCCTCTCTTGATCATCTATTCCTAGCAAGGACAGGTTTTGCATTTTGTTTGTAATATTGGATTTCATACAGAAGTAATCATTTGGTCATATGATTGTCCTGAAGGTTTTACTCTAAAATTCCTCAGCAAGGGTTCATACTGGTCACATTTGTCATGTGTCTGTTGAGTGCAATGCCGATTTGTGCTCAGCTCCCGTGAGGCCTTCTTAGGTTGTTTTTATCCAAATAGTTTATATAGCCAAAGTCATTTTAATACTGAGAGGTTGGAGAGCTTAGAAGGGCCTTTATTTGCCTCAGGACCACAAGGTACTTCTTTAGAACTTCCGGCCAATGCATGCTGTCCTGTACTCTACATTCAGGAGCCTCAAATCATCTGACCTCACATTGTCTCCACGGTTCACTTGCCAGTGAAGAAAGGTAAATCAAATACCACTCACAATAAGATGTTATTGAGCACAAAAGGATGGTTCTAGGGAAAACTAGAGAAGTTTGAACATTTAACAGGTACCGACTGTGGCTATCTCATCTATTTCTGGTAGCAATGGCTCTCTTTCTAATTCATAAGACAGAAAGGAAGAAATTAAAAAAGAAAGTCCTCAAATAGAAAAGACAAGTGATGAAAATGGCTAATCTTTTCTCAATTGGTGTTTTTCTTGCAAAATAGTTCCTCCAGAGTTTCTGAGACTTCCAGAAATACACATGTAAAGATGAAGTTGCTGCATCCATTCATCAAACCCCTAAGAATTAATGCCATTACTGTGATCAGTCAAATGTCAACTCCTTCGACCTTGGTTTACAGTCAGCACTGCGTTGGAGAAGGGAAACAGTCTCTACACACATGTCCTCTGGTCTGACTTGATGAGGATCTCATTCTTAGTTTTCTATCAGGCTCCCTTGAGCCTGTTTCCCATCCATGTGTAATAAGAATGATGACCATTGCATGACAGTGATGGAGATACTGCCCAGATCCTCTAATCTGATCTTTTTCTCTCACTTAGAAGTTAGTCTCATTTTGAGTTTTGTCACCTCATGCCAGTTAGCCACTGCGTTCAAAAGCTGGCCAGCCTAAACTACATGGCAATGGCAGTTTTCAATTGAGACCAATGAGAAATCAAGCTAAAAAAGAAAACTAGGCAAATCTAGGGTATGACACCAGATGTTGTCCTTTGACCTCCCATGTAGTCACACCCACCATATGTGTACATACACACACACACACACACACACACACACACACATGCAAAACCCTACAATATGACCTCTTTCCTATCCTCTTGGCATAGTGTAAGGTTGCCTTTTTTTCTCCTCTTCAGTCTGCTTTCCTATTTTCCATTTAACCCCATCAAGCTTGTAAAACAAAATGCAGCACAATCCAAATGGCAAAAGAAGAGCACTATACCACTAACCAGTCTCCTCTGAGATAATTCAGAACTTGAGCCAAAGAACTACAGAACAGAGGCCAAGCATTCTCCTAAGAGCCTGGGGGATGCTGAAGAGGGAGAAATGACATTTGGGATGATGGTGAATGGCCTATGAAGAGGGACCAGTGCTGATGAACCACTTATAAACAAGTGGCCTGAAGAATGTTGGCTCTGGTTAGGGCAGTGATGTCATCCTAAGCAAGAGGTGGTAGCCCTTTCTCTCCATTCCCTCCTTCTGGAGGTCCCAGTGCTCTGGAATGAATGAAGAACAATGAAGAGTACCTGGGGCTAACTGCCACTCTACTCAGTCCCCTCTGAAGTTGGGAAGTTTCCCAGAGAAATGTCAGTGGCTTGAGGTGATTTTTCTCTCACTTTTTAAATTCTGCCACACAAAATGTCAGACTTTCATATAAAAGTGGGTTGCAGGCAACTTTTGCCACAGAAACATTTTCAGTCAAAACATAATGACAGGTGAGCTTTTCTTTTGCCAAGGCAGGTGGACCTGTCTCAGGGAAGAATAGCAGAGCAGGAGACTGACCCGGATTTCCCCTCAGGAAATTCCAGATGAGGTAACAGCAGGTCTGCTTTGCCTGAGAAATTCAGGTTGTGTTTTTTAGTCTCTTCCACTTTGGGAACAGAAGTGTTTTCATGGTTGAGCAGCAAGACCACAAAGTTATGAGAAATGTGGAGGAGTCCTTACAGGATGTTGCTAGACAGATTTCTTTTAGTCTATCAGCATAACTCAACAGAAATCATGGTTATCCATTACAGAGTATGAGATACTTGTTACTGTTTTCAACTACTCAACTTGAAGCAACTTACAGTTGCTTTGGCTCACAGTTCAAAGGGACACCTGCCCGCACAGATGGGAAGTCATGAGGCAGCTACTTACAATGCATTCAGTCAGGAAGTGAGTGAGATGAATGCCAGTATTAAGCTCACTTTCTCTTTTCCATTCAGTATTAAACTCCAGTACTCAGGATAGTGCTGCTCACATTGATGTGGGCCTTCTCACAATTCTAGACCCTGTAAAGTTGACAGTCAATGCTGACCATCACAACCAGGAAGGAATTTTTTCAAAAACTGGGCTCCTCAGCACACCTGTGTTCTTTCCACATAAGGTGGAAGGCATAAAGAATAAACCAGGTCCTCATGACAGGACACTGAAAACATCAGGAAGAACCTGGGCAGGTCTCTCTTTCCAGGGATCCTGCTAATTAAAAATTTGAGACACATTTTCCCAGGCTGCATCAGATCTGTCTTTCAGAGACAGATTTTGGGAAATAACAAGAACTTCACACTTAATCAAAGTAAGTTTAAGTCTGAGCCCTGCTGCCTTGTGATTCTTGTGAAATTATTTGATTTTCTTAAACCTTGCTCTCTGCTTCATGGAAAACAAGGAAAACAGAAGCATCCTCTAGGATCACTGAAAGTCTTAGAATGATCATATGTCAAGCGCCTAGCATGGCAGGTATAGCTGCAGTACATTTAAGTTTTTTGACCAAGAAGCACTAACAGTCTTCCAATAAACAGAGCAGTGCTTCTTCTAGGGGCTAGGATAAAATGTGGATGCTATGTGCAATGCAAGACGTTTAGACGACAGCACTAAAGGCTGCCTGTAGTAAAACATAGCCATAGTGGCTTCTCTGAAACATCCCTAACGTTTCAAGACAATTTTTTACAGAACTATCAGCGATGATTTAATTAGAACTTCCTTCTACTTATTTATGCTTTCTTCCCATTCTGTGTGCTGAGAGAAAACGTCCAAGTCAACTGTCGCTATCTCACATGACACTTTGTTTCTGCTTGCAGAGCTGACTCTCTCTTCAGAACTAAGGTTTGCTGTTAGACAGAACAACCCTACTCTGAAACTTTCTAATACCATGATTTCACATGATCCCATATGATCCAAGCCTGTAGAGCAGGCTCCTGAACCTGTACAGCTACTGTGCCAATTGGATCAAGTGAACCATACCCTTTGTAATCACATGGCAGTGCCCTCAACAGTGCCCCTCCTTGATTTCCCAGGCAAGACTGTGGTAGTTGTATCCATGTTTCTCTTAATATACTGATTTTGAGCATTTTTCTTCTTGTGTTATCGACTTGCCAATTATTTCGCTCTCTGTGCATATCCAGCTTTCCTATGGCACAGATGAGAGAAACAGCCTGTTTTCCATTGCGGATTAGGAGAAAATAGGCTAGCCATTTTATGCTGAGGCAATGAGACAATGTTGTGTTTTAGAAGAATATGCTTCTGAAAAAGGGTACTTTGACTTCTAAGTCCATACCAAACACTTTGTAACCACAAGTCTCTGGAAGAATCTTTAATGTAGAAAGCCCTGTACCTGATCCATAAAACAGTAATTTTTCTCATGAAGGTCTCAGTGTGTGTGGTTGCACGAGAGAATATTGCTCAATTGATTAGTTCCATAGATAATTGATACTGCTATGAGCTGGGGTGACAGCTCATCTGGTAAAGCATCTGTCACTCAAGCATAAGAACCTTAAGATTCAGTTCCCAGAATCTCTGTAAAGATGTAGGTATGGTGCCCTGTGCTTGTAGCATAGCACTGGATAGATAGAAACAAATGAATCCCGGAGGCTCGGCAGCCAGTCTAGTCTACTCTGTGGACAGCTCCTGTAGGATGACACCCAAGGTTGACCTCCCGACTCTATGGGTGTCCACTGTGCATACCTGCAAACTGTGTGTACCCACATTCATACACACCATAAGAATCTGTGCTTAGCCTTCAGTCCTTTCCTGTATGTGGCCTACAAGTTAAAGACATGATTAGTCTCATGAGGATGCAACCTTGGCTATGAGAACCTATGAGAACCATTGGTTTTCTCCATGCTTTAATTACCCTGTTTGATTCTGCCCCGAAGGGTGTTCCTTCCCACCAGCTGAAAACTTAGTTTCCATTTTATCAGCATGCTTTTCAGGCATAGGCAAGCTGTCATTTATTTCAAAGAAGTATTGTTTTATAATAGGAACATATAACCCTTTTTTGTTGAAATAATTGCTTTCCATTCTAGAAGATTCCTTAAAATGGTCACTGCAAGTCACAAATTTCTGATGACTCCTTGCCCATGAGCACCAATACCAGAGACTCTCCCTGTCCTATTAGATCAAATTGCTATGGGGATATTTCTATAAAGGAATCTGCAACCATGTTTCCTGTTTCTTTCTTTGTTAACAAAATGAAGCAAATAGCATCCTTTTAAGGGACACTCAAATTGCCTCTAGAGGAAGCACTTTGTTAATGAGCTTTACTGCCTTGTTTGGGGAGAGTTGTGTAGACATATCAAGTTTCTTTGAGCCAGCTTGCAGAGTGCCTGGGAATTGGGGCCAGACAATGTTTCATGACACAAGTTTCCTAAATTTTACTGTAGCAAAGCAGGAGCTGGATTATTTACACTGTGATAACATCTGCAGAGGAGTGGTATTGGATTTCAAAAGAGAAAGAACATTTTATTAATGGGTAACACCTGCATCAGGAAAATGAGACAGGTTAGGATGGGCAGATTGTCTGGACACAAAAACATCCCGTGTCTAGCCGGAGCTTACTCAGAGGATGAGAGTAAGACTCAGGAAGCCATGGAGCCCCATGATGATAATCAGTCATGTCACTCCATCCCTCAGAAACCCTTAAGTAGCTTTCCACAGCCGTAAAAATAAATGTAGAACAAGAGCCTACAGTTGCCATTCAAAGACTGGACAGGACCTTCCACTTTATAGTATGGGGCTCTGAAGATGCACTGAGCTCTTTCCTGCCATGGCTGTTAGCTCATACTGGTCACTCTAGTGTCTCAGCCCTCAGATCACTGTTACTACATGCTAGCTTCTATTGAAGGTGTCTTCCTACCACCAACTAGTTGCTGCCTGAAGTGTCTCCTCTTCCTTAAGTGTGTCCTCTCTCAGAGCTCACCCTGCTTACCCTGGATGCTGTCATCTAAGTTCTTTCTATTCAGATGGCTTCAGTGTTCTTTACTGCAACTACCTACTTCAGTTTTCTCTCCGGGATCTATGCATGTATTCAACACAAGCATCCCTGCTAGACTGTAAATTTTATGAGGCCAAGGATGAGCCCAACTTGACTCTTCATTTCATCTTCTTTCTATATGAACAACATGCTTAGATAATGGGGTTTATTAGGCAACTTGTGGGTAAATAGATGAGTGAGTGAGGGCATGGGATGTTTCACTGCTAAGCTCGAATAACAAAACATATAAGGTATATTGTCACCTCTCCAGGTAGACCCATCTAGCCATATGTCTGTCACAGGGCTAATATTCATACACCAGGTCATTAGAAAGGCCCTTTTGAGTCAGAATATCTGCCACAGTACTACTTTAAGGAAGAAAATCTAACAGGAATGTCTTAGAAGGCATATCTTTTACAATGTCTCTAGACATTGGACCTTTGGGGCAGATGTTTTTAGAGCCTTTGCCTTGGCTTTGTGTAGTTGTCACTGATGATAAATGTCATCTTTGTAATCTCTAGTGATAGTCATTCCTGGTAGAAGGACAGTGGACATCAGTCCCAATAGAATGTGACAACCTTACCCAGCATAGTGGGCTCCATCTCTTTGTCTTTTTGTAATCCGATGTCCTCAAAGCCAGTGAGAGCCCTGGTTTCAAAGAGTAAGATGGAAAGCATTCCTGAGGAGTGTCACCTGTGGCCTTCTTACGTCTTCACACATGTACAGAGCACACACACATTTTAAAAATGAAAAGAGAGATACTTCCTAGGAGTGTCAACTGATAGGCACCTGATACGAAGAAGAATGAGTCACATGTCCTCTTCTGCTTATTTGCAATTTGGTCGGCATCTTGGTATGCAGAGGATGCTAAGTGTTCATGGGTGGCACACAGCTCTTTATGTGTTAGACTGTCCTGTTACTTTCTTGGCTTTGCCATGGTTGCTTTTCATGTTAGTCTGGATTCTAGACTTCCAATTAAGAGCAAGGACTTTGTTCTGAATCTGAAGACTGATTGGAAAACAAATGAGTTCAGAGATCCTCTCTGACTTTTCCTCATCTGTGTTGGCCAAAACATGCATATCCTATGGTCCAGACAAGGTGCTGAGAGGGTCTGAGATATGGAAACAATGTGGGATGCAAAATCCTAGAGGTCAAATACTGTGGTGCTGATTCCTGGGAGGCCCAAGGGCTTCTGTGGTTTAGAACAAGGAGCTAAAGGAAGGCAAGTTAGGGTGTATCATGGGTCAGGTGAGGTGTGATATGTTGGGGTTGGGTGTGGTATGGTGAGGCAAGGTGGAGTGTAGAATGGTAGGGTGGAGTGGGGTGTGGTTGGATGGGTGTGCTGAGGTGTGGTGTAGTGGTGTTGGGTGGGGTAGGATGGAGTAGAGTGGGGTGAGGTGGCGTGGGCACTGAAAAGCACATTTCTGTTGGTGCAGACTCCACAAGCCCAGGACAATTGCCATCGCTTGCTTTTCCCTATCACCTATCTTAACTCTACCTCTTAATTCTCTTATTAACTCGATTTCACAATTTCATACTTGTAAATAATAGATTCAGCTCACTCTCCCCCATTTCATTTACTTCCCTCCCATCAACTCCCTCTCATTCCTTAGTGATTCCTTCCCAGAAGCAGAAGCATGACTTTTCTTGTCTTTTGATCCATTTAGTCTATCCAGAGTCCCCATGTGGCCATGGTGTTGAAACTATACAATGAAGTATAAATGTGGGGTGGGGATGGGGGTGGGGCGCTGTCATCAATGGACACATACCCAAAGCCAGTGATTCTCCTTTCTTCATTATTTTGCTTGCTAATATAGTTATGACCAAAAAAAACAGGAAAACATAAATAAGATTTTGGAAGGAGCAAGACATGTGGGGGTATGTTCATTAAGTTATCTTTATAATTGTGGCTGTCCAGCAGACATTAGAGTGGGCAGTTGGAGCTAAATCTGATCAAAGTATGTTATGTGTATATATGAAATTCTCAAAGGATAAATGAAAGGATTTTTTAAAATATCTTCATAATGTGATGCTCTTAACTGGAACTGTTAGGTTCCATTGATAGTTGTCCCTCTGAGACAGATCTTTCTCTCACTTACTTTTCTCACTGTTTTAATGGGATAAGAAGTTTTGTTATCCTCATTATATGAAAAGGTGCTCAGAGGATTCAGCTTCAGTAGTTGACAAAACTTACTTCTCAGGCAGGAAGCATAATTGCCTTTCTCCTAGTAGTTCTCAAGGGACATTTACTGTCCCTGTGTTTCATTAAGAAGCCAAGTGAGCAGTGAGGAAAGTCACACAATTCAGAAGACTCTTGTCTGTGCAATTGGAGGAAGGGAAAACATTTTCTAAATGCATAGCTAGCTCTTGTGAGAGATTTTCTCTTTGAGACTCTTTAGCTGTGAACTTCTCCCGCATTGAAAGACCTGAAGTCCATCCCAATAGCACTTAAACTTAGAACGCAGTGGGTAGCAATTAGGAGAAATTTAAAGCATACCAGGAGGCCCCAAAAGTAAATATTTCTCTGGGCAGATGTGTTATAGCTGAACCAACTGGGTGTTTTTTGACTGCAATGAATCGGAGAGATAACAGTCTTTATGCCTGTAGATGTAGTCTGTGATTTCAAAATACAAGTGGTGTTAAATGTTCCCAGTAGAGGCTCAGGCACTTCACTAAGCAAGCCATTGCTGCTGCTGGGTTATAATCATGTTGCCTTGGGTTGTTTGTCCAATTCTAAGTAATAAGGTTGTCATTACCCTCCATTTGAGGTGTGAATATCATCCAAGAATTTGGATCAAATTGAACTTTAATTTTACTTGATCTTATTTTCTGCTAAGTGCCATTCAGAGAGGAGTGAATCATTAGATTCACTTTCTTCAATATTCTTCTTTAAAAGTTTTGCCAGAAAAGAAAAGTCAGTAGCCCCTGTAACCCTGATTGGATAATTTGAGATGATTACTACATCCTCTTACTTAGTAGAAAGTTGTGAAGAGGATAGTTCCTCTTGGAGCTCTGGTCTTCTTTGTGTGCATCCTTAGACGATTGACAGGGACAACATTTTGTGAGATTCTACCAGTGGGTAAGGTAGAACCAGCCATAGAGGGAGTCACTGATAGAGGCTACAGGGTAAGAGCCCAGAAACAGTGAGTGCTTAGGAACTAGGAACCAGCAAACACCCATGGTGGTTTACAAGGACTGTAGTTACCTTTGGGTCAATGTAGTCCATTTACCAAATATAAAAATTATTCCAAAATGGATTTGGATTATATTTTGACCCAGCTGATCAGGCAGGTATTCATTCACAAGAGTAGCTCACCTGGAATGCTGGGTGATTTAAATGCATCATCATAATTTACCACTAAGCATGTTAGATTCTTGCTTTCCATCGTCTAACTGATAAGGAAAGAGCATCCTGGTGCCATAAACAAATAAACATCTGTCTTATTCTGCTACTCAAATGTATCTGAAGTCTGTGTGACTGTCTAAGTCTCAGATGCTCAGAGACATAAAATGGCAATCACGTTCCCACAAAACCTTCCAGGGGAAGTTAGGATTTCAAACACCTCATCTGGGAGTTTTAAGATTTGTCTTAGTTACTTTTCTTTTGCCATGACCAAGGCAACATATAAAAGAAAGCATTTAATTGGGGACTCACAGTTCCAGAGGGTTAGAGTCCATGACAGTCATGACAGGGAGTATCACAATGGGCATGCAGACAAGGGCAGTAGTTGGAACTTACACCTATTCCGCAAACATAAGGCATGCACATAGCAGACGTTGGGGAACACGGTGCTGTGGGCTTTTGAAACCTCAAAAGCCTGACCCAGTGACACAGTTCCTCTAACCATGTAATGTCTCCTAGTGTTTTCCACATAGTTCCACCAGCTGGGGACCAAATAATCAAGCATGAGCCTGTGGAAGCCATTCTTATTTCAACACAAGTTTCAATATATTTTGACAAGGGAATCGGGGAAATGAAATGAAAAGTAAGCTGTTTTAAATAGGTAAGGTGAGATGTGGATGTTAGTTGAAGCAGGACTCTCCTATTGCACAATGGTGGTAAAGTTATTAATGCACATACTATTTAATTAGCATCTTTATATTGAAGCCTGATAACAAAGACTTTAGTCCATTACCTTCTCTTGACCCACTTTAAACCTTCTTCCTTCTTATGGCTTCCTTTCTATCGTCATGTCTGTCTCACAAATACGTGTGTGTGTGTGTGTGTGTGTGTGTGTGTGTGTGTGTCTGTGTGTGTGTGCATGTGTGTGTGTGTCTGCTTGCATGTGAGGGGTGTGTGAATGATTCTGTGTATGAGAGACAATGGGTGATAGTTCACTTTCTGAGTGTGCCTTCTTTTGCTTCTGATCTCATCTTCTCTGATTTGATCTTCCAGCAAACAGGATTGTTTTATTCTTTTTAACAGACTGAAACTCTGCTGTGTATAAGTACCACAATCTTTATGCATTCATTTATTGGTGGACATCTGGAATTGTTCACATCTTGGCTCTTGTGAGTAGTGGAAGGATGAGCATGTGCTGGTATCTGTGTGGTGCTGACCCAGAATCCTTTGGGCACATCCAGGAGTGGAATCCGTGACTCATGCCATTTTTTTGTTTTCACTTTTATGAGGAACCTCCATAGTGGTTCCAATAGTAGTGGCACCGGCAGCATATAAGGATTCCCTCCTCACATCCTTGTCAACATTCAATGTTTGCTTTCTCTTTTCTGTTTTTGTTGCTGTTGCTCTCTTGATGACAGCCATTCTGATTCGGGTGATATGGAATCAGTGAGAGGGATTTTAATTGCTGTTTTCTTGTTACAGAAATCAATGCTTTCTTTAGGAAATAAAACTTCTCCAACCTCTAAACTTGTGTTTATGTATAACTGGATTGTGGAGCACCACACAGAGGAAAGCTAGGATAAAGAGGCAGCTGGGTTCTGAGCATCTCAGACTAAAGACTTAATGGAGGGTCCAGGATCATACTGTTATAATAGTAACATCATCTGTGACAGGTGCAACCAGGAGGAGGTGTGGTCTCGGTCTCCAGACTAATTATCATCTTCTGCTAGACTGTTGCTTCCCAAAGCTCAATTTCATTTATCTGAACAGAGACCAAACTAAAAGAAAATAAGCAGCTGTAAACATCTATCCAACTGTACAAACCCCATTTATACAAGATGCAGAGTACATAGGACAAAACGGAGGACATCCAGTCTTGCTTAGAGGGGTAGACAGTTGTTCTGATTGTGTGGATTGCTAGAGACTAAAAAAGTCTCAGGCTTAATTCAGACCACCAAACAAGGAGACATTGGACATTTAACCCCTCCTGCTGATCTGTTTCATATGCTGGTGAAATAGGCAATCATCTTCCTGGAATTCCTTGGTCACTGAGGTATAATCATAAAGCATTGGTGTGGGGACAAGTTTCTAAGTATCTTTTCCTAATAATTAGTCCCTTCAAGTCCCTATGTCTTTGTTGAAGTACACATTGTGGTGAAGTTTTTCTGAAAGTATTCCAAACTCAGATGAATTACTAATCCATTGCCATTTCTATCTGGGTAGCAACATGAACATATAAAAGGTCAGCATACATAGAAGATCAAGAGCCACACTGAATACAAACCATGGTGTACATGGAGTTCCATTTCCTATCACATTCTGTGCTCCTTGTAGTCTTGGGAATAGATTTGGGCATTCTCATTACAATGATGAAAAGGCTGAAATGCAGAAGATGAGCCTTTTGCCCACAGTTACTTAACTGAACCTGGACGTTCTAGACTCCCTTAGTCTGTCTTTCAGATTTTCTTTCTCATAGCATCCAGAAAAATCAATAGTAGAGTTAAAACAAACAAATTAAATAAACAAATTTATGCAAATTATTGAAACATAGTGACAGCAATGCTTTTATGTTTCTTCACAGAGACATCCGTTCTTTTTTTTTTTTTTTTTTTGGATATTTTCTTTATTTACATTTCAAATGTTATCCCCTTTCCAGATCTTCCCTCTTCTTTTTTAACACAGTCTTAGTCTATTCATTTTCAGTTCATTCTCAATAGCATGCAAGACATAATTTCAGGGTTTATCCTAAGATCTCCTGGAGCAATGTGGGACAGTTTTCAGATCCTTCACCTCTGTGCCTTTTCTACCACATTAAAGTATAGCTAAAGCTGCTTCACCTCCTTGACTGATGCTGGCCTAGCAAACCTTCCCTGGTCTTCTGTGCCTTTATGTCTCTTTATATAACTCTTCCTGCATTCACTACACATTCTATATGACTCCAAGCACTTTTAAAAGAGCAAGTGCACAGATGCAAAGCCAGAACTAGAGCTAACCTTGTAATCCTGGTGGTCAGCTTTAATTGTCAACTTTACATGATCCAGAGTAACCTGGGAAGAGAGTCTCAATGAAGGATGGTCTAGATCAGATTGACCTGCAGGCTTCACTCCGAGCAGTGGTCTTGATTGTTTGCTGATGGAGAAAGACCCAGTTCCTTATGGAGAGCACCAGTCCCTAGACAAAGGGTCCTGAACTATGGAAGGCGACAGACAGCTCTTGGATGTGAATGTGACGTGACTAGTTGTCTCACTCCCTTGCCTCTCAGACTGTAATCTAGAACAGTAATAGGAAAGCCTTTCTTCCACCATGTTCTTTTATTGGGATATTTTATCACCACAACAGAAAGGAAACTAGAACAATATTCCATGTCCCATTAGAGACTCACAATATCCCTCTGTCCACCAAAAAAAAAGAAAAGAAATACCAAGTGCCAAGAGTAGCCTGTTAACACACTTCCCTCTGTCCCAGCTTGCTAAGGAAAAAAAAAATCTTCCAGCAACTTTTGTTCTCATAGTAATAAAACAAAACCGGTTGATACAATTTCAACCTTAATTGATCTAGCCTTGAGCCCAGGTCTTTCTGCAAGTAGGACATGAAGGGGACTCAAAAGAATTAAAATTGCAGCAGCATTGACTAAACTCATTAGATGAATATGAAACCAGGAGCAAGTTCCCGGGCATACAGCAAATTATCTGCCAATGACAGCCACGGCAGCTCCGTCTGTGCCAGCTCTCAGTGTTGTAGGCAGCTTGAGCATTCCCCTCAGGCTCTATGCACGCTCGTCTGTTCAGAAGTGACCGGGTTTCCCAGAGTGTGAGCAAAGAAGGTGAAAACTTCTTCAGTCTGGTGGCAAGTCCTCCACTCTAGCGGGTTTTTTAGATTGTTTGGCTACCTGGTATGAATCTCAGGAGAAGAGTGTGGAGCTGCTGAAGGTGCAACGGAGATTTTTTTCAGTTGTATTCTGGACGTCAGCTGAACCACAAGCCAGGAGACATGGTCTGTCTTGGGATGACAGCAAAGGAGGAAGGAAAGATGGAGCCTGCACTTGGATGTCCAGTTGGCCCACCATCTGCTGTAAGACTTGGCTGAACATTTACCAGAGAACGTGACCCTTCCTTCATACGAGAAAGCAAAGTTGGAAAATTTCCTCCAACCCCCACAAGAGAACCAGAAAGTGAGTAACTCTGGTACACCAGCTAAGAGCACTAGCTTAGGTGTCAACAGAAACAGCTTCTCAGGAATGAAATTTAGAGTAGATGACAACAGCCTATGCCTAGTGTGCAGGTAAGGATGAGGTAAACACTATCTGGAGTTAGATGTGGTCGCTGTCTTAGGACTATCGCTCTCCGTATACCCTCCCAGCCCGGGCCATCAGAGACAGTCTCTGCTTCTCATTCCATGTCTTCACTAGCTTTTCCATGCAGCCATTGTCTGACTTGATTGACAATTCTCAAATAGCAGCTAACTCACCCATTAGGCAAGACACGGCCAACGCAATCCCTAGCACACTCCTTGCTGACTCGTATAGACAATTTGGAAGGAATAATCTGAGGCTGATGTTTTCTTATATTTTAGAGAAGGAAATATAGGCTGAGTTCTGAGATTGACAGGCTAATAATTTCTGCTTATATGTGACATGTTCTTGGACAAATAACATAATTTAGTTAAACAAAAAGTAAAAGCAAAAGAGAAATAAAATACATATTAGAAAGTCAGAAGTGTTGGCAATCTGCCATTTCCCCCCATTAACCTCAATTAACTGCACAGACTGCTGCCTCTGAGGTGGGACACAAACAACATGGCTTTTTGTGAACCTGTAACATTTCACATTGAAAGCCCAAAACAGTAATTATCACAGTACCGAATTTGTTTGGAAGCTCCACAAAAGGCATGGTATTTTCAAAAGGCCATGGTGTCAATGCTGAGTGAATAGTCTCACAGTCTAGGCAGTTACCTGCTTTGAACAGCACAGAGCATGTGAACCTACCCATGTATACATACACATATATAGTTTTTTTTATGGGTCTAAAAAGATGTCTCAATCAATTATCATTTGTCCCATTAACAGAAAGCTCTGAGTTTACTTCCAGGAATCTGCCTTAATAAAGCCTATCATAGAGGCATGCACCGACCACCTGACTGACGGCATTGGGTAGAGACTAGTAGATCTCTGAGCTCCATGGCAGGCCAACCTAACCTACTGACAAAGTATAAGGCCTGTGAGAAACCTTGTTTCAAAATACAGCATGGGGCTGATCAGATGGCTCAGCAAGTCAAGACGCTTGTTCTCTGACTTCCACACCCACTCAATGGGATACAAACACACACATACACACATACACACATACACACCCCCACACACACACATATTTAACCACCAGGGTGGACAGTGTCTGCATAAGAATACTCAGAGTTGATATCTGACCTCCACATATGTACACACATATGCTCATATATACATAATATTGCACTAAAAATATTTGCATTATGCAATTATGCTTTATCTAATTATTTACTATACATGGTTCCTCTGATTTATTCCTTAGCTTTCTTAAGATGTCCTGGTCCCCTTTCACAGAGTCTGTGTTAAGTCTGAAAGGCACCAATAGTAGCTTCACTTCTGAAAAGTAATCCTTCCTCAAAATTAACATCATGGCTGTCCTAGGAAAGTCACGGGCTACTGCGGAGACAGCATACAAAGTTTATAATTGGATTGCTTATACCACTTTCTGCAAAAGAGGATATAGCTCTCCTCATCTGAACTGACATAGTCTTTCTTCCAGGGTACTATAAATAATGCTAAACCCTCTCTTTATTTCCATGTTGTTTTATATAAGAAGAAACTATTGTATGCTAACCCTAGTGGGAAAGGTTATTTGCTACCTGTAAAGCCATTGTTAGTTTAGAAGGAAAAACAGAAGCTCACATTTTTAAGGCCACATCCTCTATGTTAATAGATGGTGTACAGATTTCATCACATACAATGAGTAACACTTCCTCCCAAGTATGGACAAGCAGTGAAATGGCATTGGTTCAGAGTCTCACTGAGGAGGCATTAAAGCAGTGGCACCTGTGAATTCTAGGCTAGCAAAATGGCTGAGGAGGAAAATGGTTTCCCTCAAGTCTGACCACCTGAGTATAATGCCCAGGACCCTCCTGGAAGGAAGGACAGAGCTAAGTCCTTTTAAGAATCCTTGACTTTTCCATGGTTGATGTGAGACTTGCATCCCTGTGCATACATAATAAACAATGTAGCACATTAAAATAACAGAGAAAGAAAATGCCGATTCCAGAGTATTTCAGGAAGTGTGAAATTACTTTGTTTAACACAATGCTACTGCTATTAACACAACATTGCAGAGCAGACCTGTTGGACAAATGCTAATGAACAGTTACATAGGCCATTTGTAATTAGAACATCAAAATGGTGGTTGTTAAAATTAAATTGCTTCACAAATTGTTTGTCTTGAAGCCATTAAATATTCTCCTGAGACCTCTCTATCCTGTTAATTTACCTCAATAACAGAAAGGTAAACCCCAACCAGCCATGGAGCTATCGTGGATTCTCAGACAGGTGGCACAAAAAAAGAATGAGATTTTACATTGCATGTATGAATTTAAGACAAAGGCTTGGAATGTGTGAAAAGTAACTGTAAAATACGTGCTTTTTTCATCCCCCCCCCTTTTTAATTGCTAACAGGTTTCTGGTAACATGCAAAGCTTTCCATAAAAAGCATTATATCTTAACTTGATTTCACAATGTTGCTACTAAGAGGTCTTGTATAATTTATAGAATGAAACTGGTCTTTAAGGATTGTATGCCTTCAAAGCTCACATGCATTTTCAAGATTTGACACATCCTCTGAGTAATTTGCACTTTATCCATCCTCTTGATTTGAGCTGTCACATGGAAACAGATGTGGGAACAAATTATTTGCAGTGAAATAATTTCTTAGGGGAGTGCAGTGCCTGTTTTCACACCTCGGAGTGAATTAAAAAAACGTTCTGTGATCTTTTGAACAAATAGGAGGAAACTTTATCTCTCAGTTGTCTGCTTACTAAATTTGCAGACATTGTCACAATGACCAATCTGAGTTAATAAGGATTCCTACAGTGAGAAATAGCACCCAGTGCTCTTTGGGTTTTTAACCCAAGGAAAATGTATACTGTCTTTTAAGTTTTAAAAACTTATTTTGAAGTTATTAATACTTAAAAATGTATGTTGAGCATACCCTCCCCCACCACGTCGTTACCTCCCTTTAGTCTCCTCTGTTTCTCCGTACAATTTCACAGCTACTTTCCTGTCATGTATAATACATGATGATTTTTCTGTCTCTATACAAAATCCAGGAAGCACAAGCAAGAGAAAACATATGTTATGTCTTTCTGAGCCTGGCTTAATTCTCTTCAAATGATGGTCTCAGTTGCTTTAAGTCAACATGCTGGAAAGGCACTTGCACAACAATGTCTTTCGAAGTCCTGCTCACAGTAGCTGCTTCACAGCCAACTGACGTATCTATCAGCAGAGAAATGGAGAAGGACATGGTTTATATGCACAGTGAATGATTTTTTCAGTGTTAAAGAAGAATGAAGTCATGGCATTTGTAGGAAAATGGATGCACTGCTTTTTATAGTTGCTATGTCTGATTTACTTTTCTCAATATTAAAACATTCAGTGTGTGTGTGTGTGTGTATGTGTGTGTGTGTGTGTGTGGTGTGTGTGGTGAGTGTAGGTGTACATGTACCATGGTATACAAGTAGAGATCAAATCAGTGGACAGCTTTGTAGATTTGGTTCTTTATCCACTATCTGGGTTCTGGGGATCAAACTCAGGTCATCAGGCTTGTCGGCAAATAGCTATCATCTGAGCTCCAGATTAATCAATCAACTACATGCATCTTAACTAAGCCTGTGTACTTTCTCTAAGTTAAAGTAAGAAGATTAGTGTTAGAGTATTCAGAACCCTTCTTTTCATGTGACCAAGAAGCTGCAGAGACAAGTTTTGAGTGCCATTTCATCTCTTCCTTCAAGCTTCTGACTTCTAACCTTAGACTGACTTGGCACATTCCACTGTCTCCAAAAATCTTACTGACCACTAATATTCAGTTATAAAAGCAACTTACTCCCTTTTATCTCTCCAACAGCATAGTTTATCTGTGGCCTTTCCTCAGGGCTTCCCGATTTTCCGAGAGTATGTGTTGAATTACACATTTGGTTGAGTGTTTCCAGTGTGTGTCCATCTTCTTCACTGGGCTCTCAGTACTATAATGCCAAATATAGCTATAGTGTTGTATCTACTGGGCCCTCCCCATGTCTGTCAGTTTTCAGACATGGAAGTGGAAAGAGAGACCATCACCAGGAGATAATATGTAAACCTCTGCTAGGAAGATCCATGGGGCCACTGGGAGCAAGGCAAGGTGAACTCTATAACTGGGAAAGAAAACGAAAACTCCAGAATAAAGTAGCACTAAAGCCAAGATGAGCCATAGGAAAACAGGCAGAAGCAAGTCATGTCAAAGACATGACACATGACATCTACCTAGTGTGCTAGGAGATTTGGAACAGACTTCTGTAGAATTCAGGTGAGAGCATTCAATGGACTTTAATCCATGCACCTGATTATGGGCCTTTCAATTCTCCAATAGTTTATGTACGGTTCATGGTGAAGAAACCAAAGCATTCAGATAAGCCACAGCTTAATGACCGTAACCCCCATCACTAAGATATAGCCAGTATAGACAGTGGTTTTCAGCTTTGGCTAAACATCAGAACAATGGATTCGTCCAAGATGCTTCAGAGATACTGTAGACCCAGGATTCAGTCTGTAACAGAATTTACAGTCTTTGGAACCTGACATCCATCAACATATATGAACCTCTCCCAAGTGCTTCCAGCACACAGCTGACATTAAAACCCAGAATGATCTAGAGAAGAGCCCCTACTTCTACACTGCACACCACCCCCAGGTAACACTCAGTACTAATCCATGTCACACAAATTATTGAGGATGTATACTCTCCTTTCAATGAGATGTAACACACATATACCTAAAATACTTACCCATAAGTCCTTGAGTAAGTTGCTTAACCTATAAGCCCCCAGCTTCTTTATCTAGCAGAGAACAGGCAAAAGAAGCAGGCTGATTTTTGTTACACTAACATTTGAAACAGTAGGAGAGAATCTTAAGACAGGAAAAACAAGGTTAGACTGTGGATGCATAGGATAGCCCTGTGGCTATTCTTCTGGTTGATATGCATAACAACATCATTTGGGCATTTAGTATCTGGCAGGATCTATGCCATGAGTTTTTAACTGACTACTTAATTTAATAAGTTTTCATTTTTACAAAAATTTAGAGAAGCTAACTATCTTGCCAAAAGGAATGCAGCTGCTTAGGCTGGGCCTGAGGTGGGAAGGTAGATTCACAGAGGCCAGAGCCTGCTGCCAGTTGGTGCTCTGCTATCAATATCTCCTCCAGCCTCCCTTACCAGATAAACCCCAGGCCCTTCTATTAAGCTGAGCTGCGATTTCCAGACATTTCTGCTTTTTTATTTTCATCACATAGTATTTGGAATTATGCAAAAAAATATCTTGGCAGAAAGATAAAAGAGATGCGTGCCATATTGCACATCTGAGTCCACACACCACTGATGTGTTAATGACACCTACGAACGGCATCATTTTCTGTGACATCCTTAATACTGGCTTGCCATCTGCAGCTTAATTTCTCTGAAGAAATTCAATAAGCATTCAAAGCACAGCAAAACAGCCTAGAGACACTTTCAGGTGCATAAATGCCTCCTCAAGCTAAGCAGAGTCAGAGAGCAGAGCCTAAGGGTTCTGCGTGATGCGGAGGATGCTGATCAGAAGGAAAACTGTAAGAACAGATGGGCCTGGGGAATATCCAGGCATCCTGGCAAAACTGGTCCTAATCATATGTGTGTGTGAATGTGCACAGGTGTGTGCATGTACGCCACAAGGCAGAAACACCAGCTACGGGATAGAATTCTACAGAGGAGGAATTTGAGCAAGCCCTCCAGCGTCATGACAATTACTCCTTTGCTTGCTTGCATTATCTCATTGTTTACTCTGACAGTGAGTCAACTTGACCCAGATGCCCTTTGCCCACCTACTCTATAGCAACCAATACTATGATGAGGAAGGATGTCCTGAGCCTCAGAATGCCCCTTCCAAGTGTCGGCACCCTTCCCAGTCAGCTAGGCATGAGGGGAAGGTGGAAGGGTCGTGCACACCTATCCTTTTCTTTCAGAAGCTGGTTTTCTCCCTTTTGTACTATGGCAGCTACGGAATCCTCAATCCAAATGGGAAAGTGTCTCTCTCTGGCAGAAGTGAGCACTGAGACTCCGCTTCTTGCTAAGGCATACTTACAAAATGCCATGTGCTGGCTTGCACAGACAGAAAATGAAGTGTTTCTGTGACAGAGCCAGCAGCTGTGAACCTTACTTGTCCCACAGTGTCCTCATGCTTCTATTTAAAACAGTCTCACTAGTAGAGCTTTAAAGCTTCTATTAGCATCTTGTAAATTACTATTTATAAAGAAATACACGTGTTGCAGGCTTATGCTCTGTTGGTGTCCCCTGTCAAATTTTCTTAAGAAAATTTAATAGCAGCGCTTGTGTGCTCAATGGAGCAATGCGAGATCTTCACGCCTGATGAGGCAGCTCTTACTTAAGAAGTATGTCAAATGGGGCCAGTTTCCACAATCCTTTTTAACCTTTTCATGACCGATATTGCAGCTCTTATCCTTTCTGCTTATTCTTCTTTATAATCAGACATGAAAATGACTTTGGGCTAGGACAGGGAAGTTGGCTCAGATATTTTGGTCATCCTGATAAGCCCTTAGAAACAGTGATCACGGGAGTGTTCACGGAATTTTGCTTATTGTCTTGCTTGTTCCTTGACTATTTGCATCTATTGTATTGCTAGTCCCTCAACTCAGAACTGACCTTAATACTTGCATTTAATTGCAATGGTATAAAAACCAAAAGGAGGAGGGGGATGGGATACAGGGGTTCTAGGGAGGGGAAATGATGAAAGGGGATGACATCTGAAATCTAAATAAATAAAATATCCAAAAAAAAAAGAAATCACACACACACAAACACATCTAAGATACATATTCAATATAATATATGTTCAAATTTAAGACTGTATATTTACATATTACCTAGTTATTCTGTTTATATTTTAAAGATGCTTGTATGTTTATAAGTACTACATATTTATCTGTGTAACACGTGCATGCATGGTGCCTATGGAAGCCAAAAGAAAGCACCAGATTTCCTGTAACTGACATTACAGAAGGTTGTGAGCATGCTGGGAACCAAATCTGGGTCCTCTTCAAGAACAGCAAGTGCTCTTAATCTCTGAGCCATCTCTCCAGCACAACTTTCCTTTGAAGCCTCAAAGCTGAGGAAAGAAAAGAATCTCTAAGTCAAAATCTTGTAATATTGTATGAGAAGTCTCCACTGCCTGCCTATCTACTTTGTGGTTTTTCATACTCTTACCAGGATGGCCCATTAAATTCTACTTAACAGCAGTCTTGGTCTACTTTAGCCCATAAATCCAAACTCTTTCATATATTTCCTACAAACTAGTTCAAATTCCTATGAACGTCAGAGTCAGATTATCGCAGCAACAATCTCACTTCAAGATAGTAATTTACAGTATGAGTTATTTCTTTATTGCTGTGATAAAATGTCCTACAAAAGCAATTTAAAGAAGGGGAGTTGGGAGGAGCTCCTAGTTTAAAGGGACACAGTGTGCGGTGGTGGTGAAGACATGACAGAGGGAGTGTGAACTGGCGATATTGTGGGTGCAGTCAAGAATGCTTGCTTTCGTCCCCTTTCTATTCAGTGAGGCAGCCAGTCATCTCCCATTTGCTTGTGCTCTATTAGAGAGAACTCTCCAACAAACAGATAAAAACTCCGGGTATGCTCAGAGCTATATTTATGTATACAACAAGCACTTGGCCTGGGTATGAGGGCAGTGGGAACCACCTTAAGTCTCTGACTTCTTGAATAAATAAGCTCCCTGCAGCTGAGTATAGGAGGAACGATCTAGAAAAGTGGAATGGAAAAAGTAGTATGTGGGTCATCTGTAAGTGTTAGGAAGAGTTCAGCAGACTCCTGGGCATGGACACAGGGGATTAGGTACGAAACATGGAGACTACTTAGAAAAGCACTAATTCTAGTTAGATGTTTTAACAGGAAGGTCAACATTCTGCCCTCCAGGAGAATTATGCCGAACCAGTCAAGCCCTGCACTTGTTCAAGTAGCACATATAGTATGTGAGCTGACGGATGATGTCCCGCTGCACGATGCTGGCTCACCCCGGAGGGGATCACTTTTTGGCGGGGCTAACAGTGACTAGCGGGTGAGGTCTACGCGCCCCGTGTGTGCGCGCGGCACTCTCTGCCCATGGTCCGGGGACTTTCCCCTAGGCGAAAGGATAAGGAACACGTCCCTAGGAAACAGGCCTTCAGAGCGACCTAAGTAGCACATATAGTAAATGTGAATACCCTGTTAGCAGTTACACAGCTGTGACCGGCAAGGAGGGAGAGCCAAGGGAAAGAAGACATTCTTACAAGTGTCATGCTTCTGACCAAAGCTATTTAGAATGTCTCTGTCCTTTGGATCAGGCAGCCACAGTTCGTGGTCTGCTTCTCAGAGAAAGCTTGTTAGAGTCTCCTGCCTCCTGTTTATCACCTTACTGAATGTCATTTACTTAGGGCCAGCATCTTTCCCCTCTCCTAATTAGCAGCTTGCATAAGAAATCATATCAGATTATGTGTTTGTTCTTATATTCCAACCACACTTCAAAGTGGGTCTCTGGTTTGTTTTTAAAACTGTATTTCATCATTTAAGTTTCCAAGAATAGGTATCTCATGTGTATACCATTCTGTGTATGGTGTCCACACCTCTCTCTCCTGTAAGTGTAAGAGTGGGATTCCCTACCACATGGCTGAGTCAGTATGGCTAAAAGGAAGCTGTGCTCTCTTTCATCCTTTGCTCCATTTTAAGGCTCGGTGTGTTTTTGTACAACCCAACCATGGAAATGAGGCTGGTCTTTCTATGAAATCCCTCTGCACCATGAGAGTCCCTGAAATTTTTCCTGACTGTAGAAAACAGCCAAGCCTTTGAGGTCTTGTCATCCATTGCAAGCATGTACCTCTCTATAAAGTGAACCTTAACCTTTTCCAGGTTTTCTTGGAACTGAGCAGATAACAGTTCAGTGCAAATAATCATGAATTGTTGTTCTAGCACAACCTGACCCCAAAGTTCAGTATTTCTTGGTTCCGTATTTCCATATACAAACTTGATAACTGTTTATTCTCTGAAACCCCAACTCATGACTGATTGCTAAGCTCATACATTCATTCATTCAAATATCCCTACTTTACAAATGTAAAGATTTATTAAACATGAAAGAGTGCTTATGATTTCCCACAGATTTTTGATCACTTTGTAGATACGTAACTTATACAAAACAGCATCTCCCCACATGGAGTAAGCAATTTCACAGTTTTCAGAGTAGAGTACAAACTATACAAGCATCACCTCACTCATACATAAAGGACTCTCCTTACTCTCAAAGGAAACCATGAACCTATCAGTGGTCTCTCAGCATCCCCACCCGATCTCATTTGCTTGTCTAATGATGTCCACTTTTAACTCTTTCTGTCTATCTTTTACATATATCTGTGAACACAGGTAAGGAAGGCCAGAATCCTGGTGTGTACACAGACTTTTCTCTGGCTTCCCTCTAGGAGCAGTAACTATTCAGCTTCCCAGCTCCAGCTCATTGCTGAGTAAACTACCTCAACTTTCAAGGGAGCCCTGTCTCCTTCTCTGTGAGCTAATAAACACACCTGATAAAGACACAGATTGGAGACACTGGGTTGCTCTCCCAGACCCTTGTGAGCATTATAAAATGATGCGGATTTCCTGAAGACTTCCTCTAAGAATTGCCAGGAGGGAGAGCTGACTGTTGCCCTGGGCATTCATGCTGAGCGAGCCCAGGTTGCAGGAATACTGGCAACATGAGAGCACTCGGGGCACAGAGGTCAGTGGTCTCTGTTCTTCTTTGCCTAGAAGCTCCACAGATGTGCAATAGGGAAGAGAATTCCTCCCTCCAGCCACCACATGCTTACAACCTTCTTATAGCAAGTATGTTCCTTTTCCATTGTGCTCTCTAACATGGGTATAACCCTGAAGAAGCTGGAGGTTGGGGGCGAGGGTGAAGAAAGTCTCTCTCACTGTATAAGAATAGCTACTACCTCACACTTGAAAAAGGCCTCCATGACATATGACCTTGTCAGACAGCATGGTCCAGAACTGAAGAGTATCTGTTAGACCAAACAGAAATTCGTCATTTTTAGGCCAGGAACCATGCCTCTTTTCTGCCTTTCCTTGTTACAGCAACTTCTGCATGTGACTGGGCAGGTACAAAGATGAATGTCAGTAAAAATTGTTAGTCAGATTCAGCCAGGAAAAGGATTGGACAGTTCCTTGCTCTTGGGTGTGGAGGACCATGGCAGTCATCATCTCTAGAGATTCTGATACAGGAAACTAGAGACAAAGTGCAGTGATGAATCTGTGATTTTAAACTTCCACTGGGCATTGTGATGGTGAAGAGGAAAGGGAATCATTGACCTTACCTCTGGACACTGTTGGGGTAGTGTTGAAGGTGCCCCACTCCACAAACAAAGCAAGGCCACCCTAAACCATCAGAGAGCTTAATAAATCCAAAGGCAACAGCAAGAGCCTCTTCCTTATTCTAGGTAAGGGGCAAGATGGGTAACAATCTTAGAAACAAATAGTAGACCCTTACCCTCATGTCATGCCCATGTGTCCAGTGGAAAACTTCAAACTTTGGAACAAAGAATTATAATGACAGAGGAGGGTAGGTGACATGTAGCACATTAGATGGGCCAACACCTGCGTCAAATTGAAAATAACCTGTGGGTACAACTAGTTCATAATAGTGTGTTGTACATATCAAATTTGCTAAGAATATAAATTTCATGTATTCTCACCACAAAATAAGTACTTTATGTGATTTATATGTAAGTTCATTTGCTAAGTTTTCTCACATGTCACTTATGAATCATAATATGTCTCTATGCCCCATTAAATATATATCTTTATAGTCAATTTATAATAAAAAAGAAAGGAAGGAAGGAAGGAAGGAAGAAAGAAAAGGAAAGGAGAGAAAAGAAAAATCTAAAATGAGACACACAAATGAGTTCTTGGTAAAACTGAAGCACAAGTATTTTTTCCTTGTGGGGTACCAGGGCAAAATGGGTGTGCCAATTTGTAGATGGTTGTGCTACTCTACATGGGATTATTTTATTTTGGATGTCACCAACGCATCACTTAATTTCCTGTGGCTTCTTGTTTCTCTAGAATCCATGTCCTCCCATACATCCATCCAGAGCTCAGCAGACTCAGGTCAAATTCTCTCCATATACAATTTTTCTTCACTCTTTTCTAGTTAATCGGCACACATCATTAAAAAGCCAGCTCATTTTTTCTATAGAGACATTATAATGGAGAGGTGGAAAGTAAATTTGGGATCCTAATTGCCATTTCACAATAAGAATAATAAACTGTGCCAAAGACAAATTTGTACAATAAGCTGAGCGGCTCGGAGGTCTGTCTTCTCATTCCCTTTGTCTCTATAGACATTGGGAGAAGATATAGATCCTTCCATGGGATACTTTAGTATAATGATCCAAATTCATAAAACAGAATGGTAAAATTATAGTCAAGTGTTGGTTGTAAGATCTACTGAATTGGGGACAATTATGTGTACAAGTAGCTATTGCAAAACTCACCTCTTTAAGAAATATAACTCAAAATATATAAGTATATAAAATTAAATGAGAAAGTGCTATCTCATAGCAAGAATCTAATCAGTGTCAACTACCTATTAATAACTTAAGAACCTTTAATCTGGATCCTAAGGAAGAGCTGCAATTCTGGGTAAATGAATCTTTGGGCTGTTCCTTTGTTAGAAAACCAATGTTTCTTAGGGAATTTTTGCATTCTTCCCAGACAGCATTGGTTCTTCTGAGTTTCCCACAGTTCCTTAGCACATTTGACCTTGCTTTAAGAATAGGTCTAAGCATCCCTGGGAACTGGAGGGTTGCTATTCTCTATCAATTTTTAGCTTTCCCTTTAACTAGACTGTATTTTTTTTTTTTTGGCCATATTCAATGAGCTGCTTGCCCCAGATATTTAAAAGTCAAATATTCTCATTTCTACACAGGTCTGATTACCACGACTTCAAGGAAATTGGATCGAGAGCAGCAGGCGGAACATTTTCTGGAGGTAAGTGCATAGAAAGAAGCGGCACTCATTAAAATTGACTTTCGCTAACCCCTCCCCCACCTTCATCACTGAGGAAGAACCTTAGCACAGGTCTAAGCAGTGGGTTTTCCAAGGCAGGTGCTCCTTCTGGCCTGATCGAGTCTGAATTTGAAGGTTTTCAGTGCAGTTCTCTGTGAGCAAAGCAGGACTCGAAGAGAAACACTTAGCCTCTGTTGAGGACAGGCAGGTGCCTGCATGTCTCTGCCTGGACTTCAGACTCCTATCAATAATCAGAGAACATTTTGGAGCAGAGCACTGTGGGCCTCAGCTCCAGACACATGCAGGGAAGAAGCAGCCTCATTCATTGCAGTTAGAATGACGTTCTTTGAGAGGATCCTGCTCACCTCATTTCTCTTCCTGGAGAGATATCTGAGGACAAGAGGTGCTTCTTGATTCACAGCCCAAGATGACTGCTTCTGAAACTCTACAATCCATACCCATAATTCATTAAGACAGGAGCAGCATCCACAGTGGGAATTCTAAGAGCATTGCTTCTGAAAGAGAGATTAAAAATCTTATAAGGCAACACATGAGAACAGAGACGAAAGCTAGGTCTGTGGAACTTCTTTCTATACATTTCCAGGGTATTTGTTGAGAAGCTTGAAGGATTATTATAGTATCATGATTTAAGTGTGACAATGTGATATAGAATGGCAGATGATGGCCAAATTTGAGGGCGTTGTTCAGAGCTGATAATGTACACATGATTTTGAAATGTTCCTTTTATCCCCAAGACTTGCACACATATACCACATCTGCACACATACACTCATACTCAACTACCTGCCTAGACATATGTATATGTGTGTATATACATACACTTGTACATACATACATACATACATATACACAACCACATATCTATAAACTCGTACACCCACCTATATGTCTGGACACATTTGCACACTTGACACACACACCTACACATCCCTAAAAACCTACACAAATATACACATATGTGTATATGCACATACACAACTCTCAAATCTTATACGGGAATCTCTTTGGAGTCCTCCTTTTTTTATTTGTTCATCAAGGCTCTATTTAAGGAACACAGGGCACTGACATAGCCTGTGTAGCTTGAAGCATTCCATCATGCTTTATAAATAATCGCCCTAGACTCCCATTTCCTTGCCCTGGAGTATGACAGAGCATGCATGGTACATATACTTCACAGGGACACTGTTAGAATTAAACGTTGTGTTCTATAGCAAAGTAATTTTCAGAACTTCAAGTCCCCTGCATAACAGAGTGTTGTTATTACAGCATAACCCAGAGATAATCAGTTCAAAGCACTATCTTTATCCCATAAAGATAAAGACTACAGGCTGACAAATAATTGTAATACTTTTTTCAAAATCCTATTAATGGGCTGATACTTCAAATGATTCAGGTCAATGATGTCTGAGTTGTTTTGTGTGAGTGTGTGTGTGTGTGTGTGTGTGTGTGTATGGTTTTTTTTCTTTCCAGGAGCCCTGGAGAGGCTCTGTTATGAGGTAGCTAAACCTATTAGCTCTGAAAAGGAAGAAAGGAAGATACTATCTCATTAAGTGGAGTGCTTGGCGTCCCGGGAGGGGTGACACAGAGCAGGAATGAAGTTGTGTAGCAGAGTGATACAAGGTTGTTTGTGGGTGAGTAGACTTTGCTCCCCATGCAAATCCTTGATGCTTTCAGATTCTTCAGAAACTCAGCTAAGTATTGAGTAACACATTGATGTTTTAAATTGGCATAGCTTGGAGTGCAAAGCCTAATTGCTCAAATGATGTCAAATAAAAAGGAGGTAAAGCATCATAGAATCTAATGTCACCGAGTTGTTATACTATTAAAATTGATGTGAGATCCTCAGTCCAGCCACTGACACTGAGTAGGGTTGAGGAAAGTCAAAAGCAGTTATTGATGTCTGAGCTGGTATCATGTGGTGATCTAAGGACAGAACCCTCAGATGTAGTTAAGTTTATGTCTATTCTCTGAGAAACAGCAATCTTGGGCAACTACACCTGCCGCTGAGTTTGCTGTGATGAGGTATTTCAGATCGCAGTGTGGTCTGGAGGAGATGAGAACACAGGAAGGAATATCTATTCCAGATCCATCAGGGATCCATTGTAGGCATTGGGAATTTCAGGCTCTGGGTCATTTGATCAGACCAGAGTTCCACAGGGTAACCTCATTGCTTCCCAGTTCAAACCAATCTCTTTACAGACTGAGAGCAGGAATGATAGCCATGAGATGGTCAAAGGAAGAAGCCACTAAAAAGGTAGCAAGGGAATGCAAGAGAGGATGGGGAAGCTCTGTTCAAAAAGGTGACATTTGGTGACTTGAGTCTGAGACTCTGTCCAAGAAACAGAAAGTACAGAAGAGTGTCAACATGGAACAGGGGCAGAAGGTGAGGCGTGGGAAGTCAAAGTGAAAAGCCCCTTGCAGTTAGGATCCCATGGTTTTCTCTGAGTGTGAAGAAAGCCATTAGCCTTTGACAGGTTGATTGCAGAGTCAAGCTAGGGTAGGGCAGTGGGACAGTGGGAGACTATAGCAAGCTTCTAGTGAGACTCAGATCCACAGTGTGGTCTGGAGGAGGGTGAGAACACAGGAAGGAAATTATCTATTCCAGATCCCATCAGGGATCCATTGTCAGGCAGTTGGGAATTTCAGGGCTCTGGGTCATTTGAATCAGACCAGAGTTCCACAGGGTACACCTCATTGCCTTCCCAGTTCCAAAACATACTGTCTTCAAAAGTCTGCTGGGAATCAAAGGTTGAATCTCTGTCTCTGTCTCTGTCTTCTCTGTCTCTCTTCTCTCTGTCTCTCTTCTCTCTCTCTCTCTCTCTCTCTCTCTTTCTCTCTCTCTGTCTCTCTCTCTCTCCCCTCTTTCTGTTTCCATTTTCATCCTCCTCTTCCTCTCCTCTTCCTGTTTTCTTTCTTTACTTTCAACCTTTAAACTGTATATTTTACAGCCTTTGTGTTTTTATTTTATATAACATGACAGGAGATTTTGAATAACACCCATTTATATTTTAATTGCTCTTGTTTTGGGTTAGTCCTGCAAAAATAACAATTAGTACAGACTAGAATTCTGTATTACACACAAATTTTCGTAACTGCTGATCTGTTTGGAGAGTCCTAAGTGTGGAACTTAATCTCTTAAGTGTTTAATTGCCCAAGTAACACTGTGATCCTCTTATGCTCATAGGAACCTCTAGGTATGTTTTATAACTTTTCTTTCCAATAAAATGAAGTTGATTCTCCTTGAAGGAGTCAGTTTAGAAGCTAACAGAGCACATACACCCTGTAAAGAAACCCAGAGGACATAAGTGGTTAGATGTTGGTTGCTGTGTCCATGATAGGTTAACGTAAGTATTATATGTGTGTAGGATAAATGAGCTTATGATTCTGTAGAGAAGTCACATTGACCTGTGGTTGTCATACTGTTCTGGCTCACACCTGTGACCCCATTATTCAGGAGGCAGAGGCAGATGAACCACAGTTCTGACTAGTCTAGCCTACATAGCAAGACTGCCTCATCAAACGAACAGTCTATAGATATCAAAAGTTGGTTGTTATCAGAATCCAAAGAACTTGCCAACACAGTAAGAGCATCAGAAAACTTCAGACAGACTTTCATGTGCAGCGCTGCTTCCTCCATGATTTCTGAGTGTTAATTCTCACCTATCTTGGAAGTCACTTATGTGACAATATTCCTCTGAACTTCTCTCACCTCCATAAATGCAAAAATAGATTTGTAGCTCACATATTCAAACTTTATACAACCCTTGACAGGCAGTTGCGGCTGTGGTGCCAGAGGCCAGTTCCAACACACATGAGTGTTGGAAAAGACACATTAATTAGTGAATAAGCACCATGGCTTGGTAGCATTAACTTTGGTCTGCATTACTCCATTTCCAGAGAAGTCAGCTGTGAAATAAGCAATAAAAGCACTAGCTCTTTCTTGTAGTAGAAGCACTGATGAAGACTGGCTTCTCACCTATCAGATGCTGAAGCACCCCAAGGGCATGAAACTCCATTTCTTGAAGTAGTGAATCAAAGCCCTGTGGAGAAGGCTGGCATTCAATAGACTCTCAGAGCTCAAGTACAGTCCTGGACCTTTCTAGATGCCTTGTTCCTCACCCATGAAGAGGAGTAGCATTTCCTGACTCTCACTTGGTGTGAAGAGTAGATGAAATGACAACCAAAAGATGCTCAGGATGTGGATGTTAGAGAATATGTGTCTGTGAACAATGGGGGTGTTGGTCAGGACAGACTGACTTTCTTGCCTCTGTGTTTTACACTTGGAAATTTGAATGCAGTGTGTGTGTGATGTCATTGGTGTCACTCTAAAAGACACAGTGTTGAGGACACTATCAGCACTAGGGAGAGTGTGAGCTCAGAGATAGAGGCCAAGAGTGCTCTGCTTCCTTTCCTTTGCACGAGGATTGCCAAGTTAAATTATCTCCAGCCATAAGTTTGCTTATCTGTAAAATAAAAGTAATAGCAGCTGCCTTCTATTCACAAAGTGCAGAGAGCCAGGCACCCAAAGTCTCCAAAACATTGCTAGCCCCTCCCTTTCCCATTTCCTTCTTTTTCCCTTGTCTTCAGAAAACACTGTCAGTTGCCTTTTGTTTATTTATTTTTAACTGCTCCAGCAGTTGACTCTGTGATATTGTTTTGATTATTTGTGTGTGTGTGTGTGTGTGTGTGGTGTGTGTGTGTGATTCTAAAGTTCTAGCTTAATTGTGTGTGTCTAGATTCTGCTCTTCTTTTGATTTTGAAATGATACTGTTTGGAGCTAGATATTCTGATTAAAATCTCCCAAAGTGAACAGAAAGAGTATTTTATTTACAAATCAAAAAATACAACAGGAACCAGGAACCAGTGTAAAGACAGCCGATGAGAAATTATGCTAAATATGTGTATAACTTGAAGTAGTTAAGAGAATGTGGTAAGACTTTGTGTGCTAAAACTGGCCTAAATATAAAATCGTATCAGAGATGTACATGAGGCCTATAGACATGTGCATTATGTAGAATTTGTCTTTTTCACAAACTCATCCATCATCTTCTATAGGATACACCTCATGTGGCTATGATTTCTTCATGCTTGAAAGTCTCTTCACTTTCTTATTAATTAAATTTGTCCTTAAATAATTTTATTCAGGTATACGATGCATTCTGATTACTCTCTCCCCAACAATAAGAGAAATGTGCTGTACTTTAGTAAGTTCTTAAACTACTTCCTCTTGCTGCCAGTGCAAATCCATTTGCCAGTGCATGTGTCTCCAGGGGATTTCCCTACTTTGGTAAGCATCTGCTTTTGAAAGGATGATAATTTGTGGAGAAAAAACAGATAGAAGATCACTTCAACCTCCTGTTTCCAGAACTTAATCCTTAGAGGACTGTCCTTAGAGGCTGTCTCCCTAATGTCCTGTGTTAGCAACATTTCTTGTGCTGTGAAGGATTTTGTTTCTGCCACCTCACTCTGCACAGAAGCTAGTACTGATAGAACCACAGCCTGTGTTCAAAGCCGAAGAGCAGTTCCTAAATCACACTCCCCTGCTTGTAATCCATCACCCACTGGAGGTAATAAATCTCTAATTCAGAAGGAAGATCTTAGATTTTCATGAGGCACCACTGTAATTCCTGGTGTGCCACTGAGCACTTTCAAAGATGCTGATGCGTAAGGATTGGGCTGGAGCTAAGCTCTGTGCTAATGTACACTGTCCCAGGACACTATTGAGATGGTGTATACTTCCAAGTGGCTACTCTGAAGTAAAACACAAAAATATCAATATATGTTTATAAAGTATAAAGCTCTCCGAACCAAGCAGCCAGAGTTTGCAGAGGAGTCTGACCAATCTAGAAAGTCTTTTCCACTGTAGAGAGACATGATACTTTCTATGTCATCACCCCGTGAGGAAGAATCTTCTAGGCAAAGTGTCACTTTTCTAAGCCTCAGGACCCTCACCCAAAGCCTCTGAGGAGATGAAAGAGAAGGCAGAATGGCCATTGAAATTCAAAGCTCTACTCTGGCCTTATCAGGCAGAGAGCCAAGCCAGCAGCAGACAGGCTCTCACAATGTGCAGGAATTGGAGATGCTTTTGTTTGTTTTGACAAGAGAACATGATAAGGGTTTTTATTAATTAAACATTTATAAAACAGAGAATGATGTTATATTTCTATCAGCCATAGCCAGAGCATGTGGGTGCCACCTCTGCATGAAGAGAATCACAGACTGCCCTGCCCAAGGCCATGAAAAATCCATAATCTACACTTCAATACATGTGCAAAGCCATCTGGCCATCTTCAGCAATGTTTCTAAGGGCAAATTATTAAAAAGTTCCTGTCAGAACACAAAGACATTAGCATATTAGTAAACTCAATTTCTGATGTTTTTAAAGCACATGCACATCCACACACAAACACACAGAGAGATATAGACATACATGCATATATGTAATATATGTAGCCACATGCACACATACACACATATACACAGTCATATGTATATACACAGACATATACATACATAAACATGAACATACATATATGTATGCATACATGCACACAAATGCATATGCACACATACATATATTCAAAGAGACAAATACTAACATGTATATATACAGACATATAGAAATATATACACGTATGTATATATATAATATACATACACACAAATACATAAATACAATAAATACAAATGCACATTCACATATATATATATACACATAAATATACAGATGCAGTTATAGACACATATATACATTCATATATGTCCACATACATATGTACATATATGCATATACTTGTATACATATATATGTAAACACACAAACACACACATATACACACTTATACATGTACATATA
Source organism: Mastomys natalensis (assembly GCA_021653895.1). Lineage (NCBI taxonomy): Eukaryota > Metazoa > Chordata > Mammalia > Rodentia > Muridae > Mastomys > Mastomys natalensis. The sequence continues at coordinate 200,063 of JAJTUV010000955.1, read as the reverse complement.
TGTATCTATACACACAGAGACACACACACATACTACACACCCACCCTTCCTACTCACACAAACATACATAAAGACCACACATATATAACAAGCATATGTGTAAGAGAGAAAAATACTAAATTACTCTAAAACTCACTTAGAATTTTAGAAGACAGATTTTAAGGAGTATAGTTATTAGTAATTATGGAATAGTCTCAAACATATAACTATGATGTACAAAAATTAGAGTAAAAAACAAATATTCATTGTAGGGAGGAGAAAAGGGGAGAGATACTCAAAAGGACATAAACAACTAGGAAATTTTTAATAAGGAAAATTTAATAGCATCCATAATTTTCCCAACAAATAATAACCACCTTTTCTATTTTATGGGATTTTTCAGAATATTTTTGCATTTACACGCATGCACACATTTATTACATATAATCTTGCTTTAAGCTGTCAAATATGACTAGAGAGAGGACTTAGTGTGTAATGGTCCATGATTCGCCCAAGAATGATAGCCCAGACTCAAATATTATGTAAACACAAAGAGTGTTTTATTCTGCGGGAGTCCAGCGTGCTGGGGTCTCCTGTTACCAAGATAGAAAACAAGCAAGTGAGCTCCTAGGCCAGATTTAAGGCACGTTAAAGGAATTCCGGGGGTAGGTGACCTCTATCTTGCTCCATCTCTAAGAACATTCCAGAATCATTACCAGGGCATAGGGTCTGGAATCTGTTGCTGGGGAAGTCTCAAAACTGTTGCTGAAGAAGTCTGAAACTGCTGTTGACCCATTCTCCTTGCCTCAGGCCAGGTGGTGGGATAGCTTCTGAGGCCTGGACCTGCCTGGACTTGCCTAGTTCTTAGAAAGAGAGATTTAGGTCTCCTCTCCTGAACCGCCAGTTTGAAGTCTGTCATGGAATCAGCCTAGCCTTCTCAAGTGCTTAAGCTATTTGCTGCTCTTACAGAGGACCAGAGCTGTTTCCAGCACTCACATCACAACTCCAGCTCCAGGGCCCAACATATTTTCTGGTCTCTGCAGGCATCTTCATACATGTACAATACGGATATCCACATCTGTATAAATCTTTAAAAGCTGTCAAATGTATTACAATATTGTACATATTCTTTTAAAAACATTTTTATTTATTGAATCCATTTATATATTGATACATTTATGTTCCCCAATAGGTTCTCATTAAACAGTACTCTATGATAGACTTTGTAATGACCTTAAGAAGAGAACCACTCATCAGAGAACTTCATGGATTCTTCCTAGCCTTCCTCCTAGGCCCTCTACCTAAATTCGCATACTGTCAGTATGGAGCCCATTTGGAGGCTGTTGACTTACCTGCTGACCATAGATCAATTCAAAGACAGACTGTTAATTAACCAATGTCACTTAGCAGATGGCTTGATCAGGCTGCACAGAGATAGGAGCAGAGGGTCCCCACTGGTCTAGGCAGGCAACCCTGATGCCTCAGCAACTTACCCAAACCATTAGGTAATCCTCTCACTTTCACACTGTAACCATTTTTTTTGTCAAAGGTATCAATAAATCCTATATAATCATTATATCTCACCATTAAACAACACCTAGAAACAACTAGTCTAGGTGATGGGGGTATTTAAATCTCAAATAAGACCAGAGTAAACATTTACCAAATATGGTCATATGACCAACTTTCATATCTAGCGTTGTTGATCTCCTCTCTAACAGTGACACTCTGTGGTATCAGTGGAGACAAAGCACTACTGTGGCTGAAGCTCGCTGTGTCATTAAGACAGCATGTATGCCATCCTGGGTTGGAAGGCAAAACGCTAGCAGCTAGACCTGGCTCCATTGGTAAGAGCACCTGCTGCTCTTGCAAAATACCCAAATTCAGTCCCCAGCGCCAACATTGCAGCTTACAACTGGGTGTCACTCCAGTCCCAAGGATTATGACACCCTTTTCTGGGCTCCAAGGACACCAGACACACATGCAGTTCACATGCATAATGCAACCAAACATTGATCCACAAAATAAAATTATTAAATCTTTATTTAAAAAAGCAAAGCAAAATCCAGCCAATCCAGCCAAATGACATTTATGGAGGTAATAGACAGAGAAGCAGCCATTGACTGACTCATTGTCATCAGTTTCCATGGAGGCTAAGCTACCCAGGACTCTGAAAACCTGGTGCCCTCAGTTAAACTCACTTTCACACAGCCTTAAGATGTTGTTTTGGGAGAGGGATAACAGGGAAAATAATATAGTCCTATAAAATGCCCTGTTTGGGGGTTAAAATATAAGTAAATATATAATTTATGGATGGGTCTGTTGAGACTAAAGATTACAGGATCCTTTAAGACTTTTGCTTCCTTCCTGCCTGTGTGTTTAAACTGCTAGAATCTTAAGTATTAGCTTAACTGAACTGAAAAGCATTCTTCCTCTACTATTTCATGTTTATAAGCCGAGAAAAATGACTATTTCATTTCCATTCTGAGTAAGATTCAAGCATCCTACCTTGAGCCCTCATTATTTAGCCTTTTTGGGTCTATGGAATGTAGTATGTTTATACTGTACTTTATGGATATCATCCACTTGTAAGTGAGTAAATACCATGCGTGTCCTTTTGGGTCTGAGTTACCTCACATAGGTTGATACTTTCTTTCTTTTTTTTGTTTTTGTTTTTGTTTTTGTTTTTTGAGACAGGGTTTCTCTGTGTAGCCCAGGCTGTCCTGGAACTCACTCTGTAGACCAGGCTGGCCTCGAACTCAGAAATCCGCCTGCCTCTGCCTCCTGAGTGCTGGGATTAAAGGCGTGCGCCACCAACGCCCAGTTAGGTTGATATTTTCTATTCTCATCCATTTCCCTGCAAATTCCATGATGTCTTTGTTTTTAATAGCTGAATAGTACTCCACTGTGCAAATGAACTATTTTTCTTTATCCATTCTTCAGTCGAGGGGCATCTGGGTTGCTTCCAGTTTCCTGCTATTATGAGTAAAGTTGCTACCAACATAGCAGAGCAAGTATCCTTGTGATATGGTGGAGCATCTTATGGGTATATGCCCAGGACTGAGTGGCAGCTCAACTTTACAGCTAGATTTATCTAAGAGAAGATCTAGATTCTGGGACTGTGCTGGACATTTCCAGAGATGTGAATAGGAAACTGTAGATAAATCCACTTCAGAAACACAAAAAAAGACCACATCTATGTAGAAGCCAACTGAGGAGAAAAATGAGCTGAGACCCCCTTATTTCGAATTATTACCTCACCCACCATGAATTTAATTGACCCCAGTAGGACAGAATTCATAACTCTGGGAATGAGATGAAGTAGAAAACAGCACTCTAACCAATTTACATCTGACATTACATGCTAAGTATTTAGCTAGTTTTGCAGGTATGTGGACTAAAGGCCTGATGCAGCACATTAAGGAAGCAAGACAACAGAGTTTGTAGCTGCTAGAGATAAGATCAGAGATGAACTCGTGATCACAGGGATGATGGGTTATAAGTTCAAAACCACAAGAGTTATGAGCAGAGGGAGAAGCATTGTCCCACTGCCTATCTGTTGTCTCTTTTAATTGCCACACATTTCAGTCACATCCAGATGTTCTATTATTGTGGCTACCAACTTGGGAAATTACATTGTAGTCACTTTCAAAGCTGTCAGAACACGAAATTCAACAATGACAGTTTATAACCCATTTTCTCTTAAGTGCTTAATTTTTTTTCTTAACCCTGATGGGTTGTCATTTGAATGAAGAAAGTCAGGCTTCTTAAACTGAGTTATCCCCATATATGTAAAGTTGCTCTTTACAGGTCCCCACGGGTGTATCGATTCTCCTGTACATGCCTTAAGCCCATCTCAGTTCACCTTCTCTCTTTGTACTTGGGCCATTTGAAAAATGTATGCTGCTTGAGACTTCAGCACTATTAATTTTGAAAATGCATGTTTTCTTACCTAAACAAAAAAATACAATAGTGTAATTTCTGTTTTACAACTAATACGTTTAATATTTCCCAGAAAGTTTTATCTGTAATTTTCAGTTGCAAAGGGATAGAGTTCTTCCCTTCAATGCCTTCAGCATTCTTATGGTAATTTTGAAATTGGGAGACTTGGCCACATTCAGAGATGGTAAACTGCAGAGAAGCGGCCACTTTCAAATCAAACAAAGGCATAGAGAACCATGAGGTACTTTTGAAAGGAGACTGTTTCTAACAAGTCAAATTATAGTGTCTATTCCTAAAGTCAATGAAAGGGTGAGTTCATATGAGATGGTGGCTGTTGCTCTTTTGTGGAGGCTGCTTGCATAATCTGTCTGACTGTGCCTAGCAGCCCATTGAACTCAATAAATATGTAGTGCTGATAATGTTACTACTCAGAATTCATTTAGCACTTTCACAGCTTTTGAGTGTCATGATGTTCTGCCTACTAGGTGCAGGGAATTTTAATTTAATGCCCTCTTCGAGCTTTGGAAGTGTAATGACCATGTAAGGTAATCCTCTACTCCAGCAGGACATTTTTGGAGCAAAGCCAAAAAATTGTCCAAGAATTCATTTAAAAAAATCAGAGAAACTTTTCTTCCCACACTAAAATACAGAGGCTTAGCTGACTGGCTTTCACAATGTCCCTTCCCTAAGCCTTCTACATCATTATTTCCTGACACAAACATACAAAAACAGGAAAAGTAGAGAGAATGTGAGTGCATCTATAATATTTAAAACATTCTAATTATCCTCAGTTACACTGTGATCCTTGGCAGAAGTTGAAACAGGAAGAAAATAAATAAATCAAAAAGCAGAAACAAGCCACATAGCCAACCTACCTCACTGTCCTTTTCTAGACTTAGGGATATCTGTCAGGTTCCAAATATCTTCCCTCATGAAGTCAAGGTTCCTCTTGGCTAAAGAGAAACTGGTAAAGACAACTGTGGTTTTGTCTCCTTTTTTTTCGTGGTGCTGAGGATGGAACCCAGGGTTTTCTACAGACTGAGCAGGCATTCTGCCACTGAGCCACACTCTCAGTCTCAAAGATCATTTTTATATCAATTGTGGTTTTACTACTGACACAATTTCAGACATCTAATGGGCACAGCAGACCTGTTTATTTGAAGAATAAATGATCCATAAACGAAAGTACCAACAAACTATAATAACGCTTGTCGATTATTTTGGTTTTTCTTCTTTTATTGTTTTACTCTTCTCTCATACATTACATCCTGAACCTATTCCCTCCTTCCAACTCTCCCAATCCTTCTCTCACCTTCCCTATCCCCCAGATCCTCTCCATTTCTCTTCAAAAACAGAGAGGCTTCGCAGGAATATCAACTGAACATGTTACATGTTACATGTTACATGTCACAGTAATATTAGGCACAAACCCTCATGTCAAGACTGGATGAGGCAACTCAGTAGGAGAAAAAGGGTTCCAAGCACAAGCAAAGAGGCAGAGACTGCCCCACCCCCACTGTTGGAAATCCCACAAGAAAACCAAGCTACACAGCCATGTTTATGCAGAGTCCTAGCTCAGACCCATATAGGGTCTATGTTTGTCACTTCTGTCTCTGTGAGCCCCAGTGAACCTTCTTAGTTGATTCTAAAGGCTGTGTTCTCCTGGTGTCCTTGAACCCTCTGGCTCTTATATCCCTCTGCATATTTTGAGGGATTCCCCAAGCTCTGCCTAGTGTTAATCTCCGATCTGCTCATATCAATTGTTGGATAATGACTCTTTGATGACAGCTGGAATAGGCACGGGTCTGAGTACAGCTGAATGTCATTGGGAATCATTTCCATTGATTTTTTTTTCTTCCAGTCACGTTTGGTTCTATCCTTGGTCTCTGGGCTATCCTGCTTCTGGTTCCTGGGCATCCAGGCAGTGTCAGGCACGAGCTCCCTCTCATGGCATGGGCCTCAAATTGCACCAATTGTTAGTCGGCCACTCCCACAAGTTCTGCACCACCCTTACCCCAGCAAACCTTAAAAGCAGGATAGATTGTAGGATGAAAGTTTTGTAGCTGAGTTGATGTCCCATTTCCATGGATGGGAGTCTTAACTCATTATAAGATGGCCAGTTTGGGCTCCTTATGCCCAATTACTCAAAGACTTCACTAGGGTCACTCATGTAAGATTCTAGAAGTTTCCACTGCACTGTGTTTGTACATGGCTCCAAAAGTCCCCTATTCCAATGGTCTCTCTCTCTCTCAGTCTCACCCAGTGTCTGACTCCTCCTTTTCCCATTGTCGCTTGCCCTAGATCCCCATAAAATTATTTTAATTTTCCTCCCCAGGAGGATCCATGAGCCTCCTCCCTCTCCCCACCTCCTGCACCAGCCTTCCTTCTTACTTAGCCTTCTGGGTCTGTGGATTGTAGCATAGTTATTCTTACTTTATAGCTTATGTCCACTTATAAGTGAGTACATACAATGTTTGTCTTTCTGGGTCTGGGTTACCTCACTCAGGATGATTTTTGTAGTTCTATCCATTTGCCTGAAAATGTCGTGAAGTCACCTTATTTTAACAGCTGAGTAATACTTCAGTGTGTAAATTTTCTTTATCTATTTTTCAGTTGAGGGACATCTAGGTTGTTTCCAGTTTCTGGTTATTATGAATAAAGTTGCTATTACTATAATTGAGCAAGTGTACTTGTGGAAGAATGGAGCATCTTTTGGGTATATGCCTAAGATTGGTATGCATGGGTCTTGAGCTAGATCAATACCAAGTTTTCTGAAGAAACTTCCTGATTGATTTCCATAGTGGCTGTACAAGTTTACACTCACACTAACAATGGGGGAGTGTTTTCATTTCCTCACATCCTCACTATCATGAGCTGTCACTGGATCTTGATCTTAGTCAGTCTTACAGGTATAAGATGGAATCTCAAAGTAGTTTTCATTTGTATTTCCCTGATGGATAAGGATATTGAACATTTCTTTGTTTCTTAGTCATTTCAGATTCCTCTTTTGAGAAATCTCTGTTTAGACCTGATGTCCCATGTTTTTAAATTGTATTATTTGATTTGTTGATGTTTTGTTTCTTGAGTTCTTTAGGTGTATTGCATATTAGCCCTCTGTCAGAGGTGGAGTTGGTGAGCACTTTTTTCCCATTTTGTAGGCTGCCATTTTGTCTTATTGATGGTCTTCTTTGCCTTATGGGAGCCTTTTGGTTTCATATGGTCCCATTTCTTGATTGTTGTTCTTAGAGGCTACTGTTGTTATTTCTGTTCAGGATGTTGTCTCCTGTGTCAGAGTATTCTACTCTATTACCCACTGTGGTGGTTTGAATAGGAATGGTCTGCATCCACTCATACATTTTAGTGCTTGGTCACTAGAGAACGGTACTATTAGAAGGTGTGGTCTTGTTAGAGTAGATGACGCATTGTTGGAGGAAATGTTTTACTTTGTGTGGACTTTTAGGTCTCAGAAGTTAAACCAAAGCCTAGGGGAGAGCAGTTCTCTTACTGGTGCTTACAGATCTAGATGTAGAACTCTTATGCTATCTTTCTAGCACCATGTCTGCCTGCATGCCACCATGCTTCCTGCCATAATGATAATGGATTAAACCTCAAAACTGCATGCCAACCCCAATGAAATGGTTTTCTTTGTAAGAGCTGCCATGGTCATAAATATGCTATAATCCTAATAGGTTCAGCTGATCTGGTTTTATATTGAAGTCTTTGATCCACTTGGACTTGAGTTTTCTGTAGGGTGATAGATAAGAATCTACTTGCATTCTTCTACATGCTCACATCCACTTAAATCAGTACCACTTGTTGAAGATGCTTTCTTTTTTCCATTGTGTATTTCTGGCTTCATTATCAAAGATCACATGTCCATGGGTGTGTAGATTTAGGTCTGGATGTTTGATTCAATTCAATTGATCAACTTGTCTGTTTTTATGCCAATGCCATGTAACTTTTATTATTAGAGCTCTGTAGTAGAGCTTGAAATCCGGGATGATGCTATCTCTGGGTGTTCTTTAATTGTTCAGGATTATTTTAGGTATCCTGGGTTTTTTGTTTGTTTGTTTTGTTTTCCATATAAAGTTGATCACTGTCCTTTCAAAATCTGTGAAGAGTTGTGTTGGAACTGTTTATTTGGAAAATAAATGATCCATAAAGGGAAGTATCAATTAAGTATAAAAAATTCCTTTTTCTAAATAAAAAAAAAAAGCTATTTTGATTGGAAACTTTACAAAATACTTAACTTTTCTTGTTGTCTCACTCTCACTTAGAAATCATGGGGTAACTAGATTACCTTAAAAAGATTGAGCTCATCAACAAATGTAATGCAATTGTGGGAGAATATTTAAATTACTACCAAATCAAGGTGAATTATCATTCATTTGAGTACAGAGCCAGCTTCAGATTTTGCCTCACTGACAAAATACTAGACAAAACAATTCAGAAAAGGATGGACTTATTGGCTATAGTGTCAAAGCTTCAGGCCATCATGCCACGAAAGGTGAAACAGAGTGACTCCATTCAGAAATGAGCAGGCCTTGGCTGGAAGCTGTTCACTTTTCCTCTTATTCTATCTGGGCCCAGAGCCTGTGGGATGATGCCATCCATCTTCAGGACCAGTATTACCCATTGGTTCATCCTCTCTAGAATTGTCCTCATAGACATCCAAAGATATACTTATTAATCTCCCAATTAATTGTAAATATAATGAAATTAACAATGAAGATTTACTATCACAGACTACGATAAATGACTAAATAACCAAAGGCAGATATAAATGCAAACATAAATAAATTTTCTACTTTATAAAACATAGTAATTACCTACAAGATTGTCTTAAAATAGTTGGGGATATCAGAATAGCACTGATTGACCATGGGAGACTATGTAGCAGAACTATGTGTGCAAATGTGAGAAGCAACTTCTAAGTGTTATGAAGTCCAAGACTTCACCTAGGAAGAAAGGGGAGAACTTCAGCCCTTGAATAAGAAAGAGAACAATATCAAGAAAAACAACATTCATGACTCTGGCACAGACATAACTAGTGATGGATGTGATACCCTTGGGAGATGTTGACACAGGGAACATGATTGTCAAAGTGGAGAGGGAATTAGAAAAGGAGGGAGTGTGAGAAAATGCAGCGCCCGTGGAGGCTGAGCAGAATGGCAGCACATTGAAATGCACAGATAAAGAGAATCACCAGGGGAAAGGTGCCTTTGTAGTAGATGGAGGAAGAGCTGTGTGTGAAGGTATTACCACCGCAGCAAGGTAAGCACACAAAGAAGATAAGAGGGACACAGGAAAACAAATGGGCAGAACTCTGGTACAAAATGAGACTGTGAAAAGAAGAGGAAGAGTCATGGTCTGTCCCAGAGGTCAGAGCTAAAGCTACCAGTCAGCAGTGGTAAATCTTTACATGAAATCCTCTAGTATCCCACCATCCACCCCGTGCTTACTCTGGGTAAGATGGAAAAGACAGTCTGGGTAAGCATCTCCTGGGAAAGCAAAAGGTCATCTTTCATTCATTTTCCTGTAAATTTGCATATGTTTTGATTTTTCTCATTTTCATGACATTCTTGACTCCCAGTATGTGATCAGTTGCCTTGCTTCCAGTGTTTGACTTAAGGCCTGAGCATTTCTGTTTCCTTCTTAGTTGCTTGTAGTGATTTGACCCAAGGAGTCAGCCATTCACCAGCATTATCTGAAGAAGGTGTCCCAAAGGCATGCTATTATAGACTCTTTGGGTTAAGGGCAAGACTTATTCCTTTTGACATAGTGAACCTTTGTTCTTACTGGGAAGAACAGCCATAAAATATTTGGATAGATGGAGAAACTCATTGTTATTGCAGCATGTATGGAAAGAGTCTTATGATTATAGGTTGGGCCAACCATGGTTGCAATAAAGATTCTGCCAGATATCACTGGATGGGTGAGAGAAAGTCGTATTCCTTGACAATTCCATACCTTCAGCTGTAACTGGAGATGCTCACAACCAACTCATTGGATATTTGAAATGCTTTCTCTCCCCCTTTTTTTTCCTTCCTTTTTATAATAGAAGAAGGGAGGTATGTTAGCATTTGTTAAACTCCACCTCCAGAGTTACCTGGCAACAGCTAGGTATGCTCCTCCCCAAAGCTGCCTGGCAACAGCCAGGTAGCCCTGCCCATATTATAAAAAGGGGCTGTCTGGCCCCTCCTTGCTCTCTTGCTCCTGGGACCCAAGCCTGCAGGTCTTATCTGATCCTTTCCCTCTCCCCTCTCCCCTCTCCCCTCCCCCCTCCACGTGGTCATGGCCAGCCACCACATCCATCTCTCTCTGCTCTCCCCTCTGCCCTAAATAAACTTCTCATGGGAAAAAAAAAGAAGCATAAACAAAGAGAGTAGGAGAGTGCCTAGCATAGGGGAGCAAAGAAACTACTGCTAGTTATCTAATTAAAGTTTTAAAAGGCACACATAATAAAAATCCTGCCTTTTTTCTAAAATCTAGTATAAGGTTCAAAAATAATATTGCTTAATTGATGCGAAGGAGAAAGACAATTTGATGATTATGAAAGAAAAACAACCCCTGTAATCAAGGACACCCTTTTGCCCAGTAGGGCACATTCTTCAGCTCCCCTGCTAACAACAGCATTGCATTGTGGGTGAGTGCAGTGCAACCCAGAAGGTGAATGGTCTTATTTTATCTTATCTTGAAGACCTGTCAGGAGGCTCACCATGACTCATGCTCCCACAGAAAAGGTTGTTAAGTACATCATTAGAATCTTAGAATTACACAGAATGGCTTTGTCACTCAGGTTACAAGCAGCTTCATATTGATACTGTTATATCTGAACAATCTGAGAAGTAAGGATGCTGTATGAAAGGATGATAACATGGGAAGGTTTGTTTCAAAGTGTTTTTTGTGACAACCCTCTTTTCCTCTCTTAGTCCTGACCCATAGTTTGGCTATTGTATTGTTCTTAATTTAAATTTGATATTAGATCATTTCTATAGCTATTCCTTGATAGCCTAGAATGTGTAGCTTCTGCCTTCAGTATGATGAGGAGCAAAGTAAACAAGATATGGCTTGTTTGGACCCCATCTCCACCTATTGGAATCTAGAGGAGCCTTTATCATGGCAAAGTGGTCAGCCATGATCTCCATTTAAAAGTTTCTGTTCAAAATGACACTGCTAATGTGAACATTGCTAAGCTTTCTCTGAAGTGACAATGGAATCAGGTCATTACCCTGATCCCAAGAAAGCCCACTCTACACTTACTGTCCTTCTTTCTCTTCCTGAGATGCTGACATGTTTCCTGGTATGCTCCCTCCCAAGAGGGTGAGAATAATCCTTTCAAACTTTTCTTCTTGATGCTCAATGGACCACCAAGAATATATGACAGTGTCCTACTTTTGAGGAAGAATGGAGAGGTCTGTAAATGTCTTTGAAAGCATGAAAAAGATACTGCCTTGGGATTATAAAGTGGCTGTCTGGAGCTAGGTGGAGCTTGGGCTGACCCAGACTTAACTTCCTACCTTCAGGTTCTCAGCAGTCTCCTACATGGAGCACACAGGAAAAGGTGAGAAGGGTCTGGAAGACGAAAACTTCACTAATCAGTCTGGAAATCTGTCAGGCAGGACTTCAAGCACTTAGAACCTGGGATTATTTTTCTGCTTTGTTTCCTTAGTGTTTATTTTTGTATCTCCTTGAAACCATAAGCAAGTCACGGTTAAGATGAAGTCTACATTGTTTTCCATGATTCTACAACTTCTAGATCAGTGCTTGGCAAGTACTAAATTTTCAGGAAATATTTGTGAATAAGTGAACCTCTACTTGGCCAATAATAAATTTTCAGGGGATATTTGTGAATGAGTGAGCTTCTGCAGGTGTTTTTATATAAAGTCCCAAGGCAGCCATTTACAAAGACTGCTGCATTGCAGGTGACTCAAACACACCCCACATCTCCTATCATGTTCATCCCAGAGGGGTCCTGAGAAATGTGAGCCTTGTGTCCTTCTCTATGCTTTGAGTAATATCTTTTTGCCATGTCTGGTCACAAGGATATATGTGATCTCTATTCAGGGAATGGAATATTTTAGCTTTCCATGGCAACATATTAAAAGTATCATGTTCCTGAGTCTTACTGAATTCTTGTACTATTGTTGTTATACTGTTCAGCGATATCAGAATATTTTGTGACAGTGCTGCTCTGAATGGTGTCTGCTTTCTGACTCATGCTGCTAAGGACAGAGCTGTGCTGCAGGCATCTCAGAGTTTAGGGCTGAGTGGGGGGAGGGCATTAATCCCTCTGATGGTAGATGAGAATGTTAGCCAATTATTCCATCATGAACTGTTGGCTGCTGAACTTTGGTAGCTTTCTGTGCCCTACATTTTCACCTATCATCCTCACAATAAGCCCAGTTCCTGTCGTTTACCTTCATGGTAGTCATGTGTGTGTATACATTCTGAATATATTCTCTATGTGTTTTACATATACTTATTTAGGATTTTTCTTCTGTAACTCTTTTTGAAAATTTTTGGCAGTAGGTATCATAAGTAATTCATAATGGATCTTATTCTGAATCAGAGTTTACTGTCCAGGAAATTCTGTCTTAGGGGTACCTGGGACATGGAGAAAGCCATGAGCAATGCTGTCTGCTTCTCCACTGGCACGGCATGAAACTCTTAGCAGCTGCCATAGCCATTTAAGGGTTAATGTAAGTTGTTACATTGTTCTGATTGATCTGCTCTCCCTGGTTTGGTTTGGTTTGGTTTGGTTTGGTTTGGTTTGGTTTGGTTTGGTTTGGTGTTTTGTTTTGTTTTGTTTTGTTTGTTTTGTTTTGTTTTGTTTTGTTTTGTTTTGTTTTCTCTTCTCTGTGTAGCCCTGGCTGTCCTGGAACTCGCTCTATAGTCCAGGCTGGTGGCAAACTCAGAAATCTACCTGCCCCTGTCCTCCAAGTGCTGGCATTAAATGTGTGTGCCACAATACCTGGCTGTCTCTTCTGGGTTTTATCCCACTCCAGAGGAGCTTGGTTAGTGATACTTGTGTCCACAACTTGTAGACTATGGACATCTAAAATTTGAAACACATGCAGTCTCCAGAGATGACCTAAAGAATACTTTGCTGAGGGTATTCCTTACCTTTATCTCCTCACTGTTTAATATAATATCTAACCCTCAGGCCCTGAAAACTATAGTAGAATAATTGTTGATTGATCTTCCAGAGAACTTTAATATCTTTGCAACTGAAGGATTGATTATCTTCTTAGACCTAGAGTTTGACACTCCAAAATTAAAACAAGAAGCCACTGCTAATATGATTGCTTAACCTATAATTTAAAATGCTTAAAAATATAATCCAGTTAACTTTTCTTTAGGGACAAGAAAGGCACAATAAATTGGGCTGCATGATTAGTTTCTATAATGAATCTCTTTTTCTTTCTCTTTTTAAATCAAACAATTTGAGCTATGCCTTTGTCTAAAACCACAGCTTAAGGAGGTGAACTGTGATAGATTTGATGAAAGAGGTAATTCAACAGCGTCGTGTTTCACATTGCCCAAACGAGTAGTAAACATATTTTCTATCATTTTAGAAAAGTTCAGCACACCCCTAATGCTCTGTCTATCCTATTTCCTTCATTCTTACTTTCAGATTCAGTAAATTAATAATCTTCTGTCATTCACAGTAGTTCTGAATCATACTAATAGCCACCTACATTTGCTTAGTGTTTTGCATTGGAAATGAAATATCATTAAGCTATATCAATGTTTCAAATTCAAACTCTGCTAAATTAGTTCCTATAATGTAAATGGTTTTCATCTTCTGGGGCTTCTCTACAACTGCGTAGGACTCCAGTTTAGAGTTCAGGAGTAAAACACACTGCATGTGTCTCACAGGAGTAAATCAGGCTGGTGAAAGAAATACATTACCATGAAATGAAACAGCAAGTCTAAGCTCACTAACTTTGGGGGAATAAAAAGCAGGAAATAAACAGATGTACACTAACCAGGTTTATGAAGTGTTCTAAAATTAGATTACTCTAATGATTTCACAGTCTGTAAATTTACAGGAACATTTTAACTGCATACTTTGACTAGGTAAGTGAATATTGTGGTATTCATGTTATATCTCAATAAAGTTGATTTGTAAAAGCTGTGTCCTGATAAGGGATAGAAATAATGGAGTGATTTACATATGGAGGCAACATGATTCTAAAAATTCTATGAATTGCTTCCACTGTGGTTCTCAGAACATGTCATCCCACTGAGGAAACTCCTAAGAGTTTTTCTTGTCAGTGGCTTCCACGGAATCTTTCAAGACTCAGAAGCTTGACCTGACCATGCTGTTCAGCAGGTCATGCTGGAGTTCCATTTAGGTGGGTCTGTTCTTGAAATGTGTAAAGTATGAGACACAGTTACATCAGGGACTCATCATCATGTAACAGCCTTTGATGACTGAACTTGCCAGTCCTTCTCTTCTTTGGCTCTCAGTAGATATGTTGTTGGTGTTTTCACAGGCTTACTTGAGTTCTGTACAGGAATTGTGATCATGGGATCCAGGATACTATTTAGTGTGTCCTGTGACAGTCACGGCACATTTCCTCTATACAGCCTCTTATTGCTTAGTTTTACACTGTAATGGTCTGAGTCCACAGGTACAGGGAGGGAAGAAACTAGAAAGCCCATTACAGCTCAGGATCACAACAAGCTGTGTTCTTTGGAATATATTTCATTGTCTAAAGCAAGTCTCCAAGTCAGTTCCAAAACTGCTTGGAGAACAGGCAAAATGGAAAAAATGGTAAAACTTTCTGCCAAAATGGTTTAAATTTTATTTGATAGGAAAACAAAAAAACAAAAAACAACAAACAAACAAAAAAACAAAAAAACAGGTGACAGCAGTTTTACAAAGAAGAGCGCTGATATCTAATTCATAGGGCACGGCAACAGAGCCCAGTGATAGGCAGGCAAATCTAGAAAATGGGAGGTGGATGCTCCATTCTAGTCCACTGGAATGCAGCTAAATCTACCAGTTATCCTATTTTGTGAAAAGGATGCTTTTGCCCTTGGAACTATTAATTATGCACAGAATGTTGCATATTTACTAAACTTTGAATTAATTACCTCACTGGAAGTGGCAGGGGGTTCTGCCAAAATTGTTTAAATTTTCATTTGAAAAGACAAAACGACAACAGCAGCAACCACAAAGCAGGTGAGAGCAATCTTACAAACCACAAACTGAGCTCTAAATAATGTTACCTTTAGTGCTTTAAGCTTCCAAGCATTGTATTCGAGTCAAACCCCTTGTATAAAGACTTAGCATAAGGATTCCTGTGTACTCTTGAAGACTGCACCATTTGACAGAAGCCCACAGCTGTGCAGAGGTGTGCAAGCCATAACTTACATCACAATGTAGTCAGTCCACACTAGACAGTTGAGAATCCACCACTTATAACAAATGTTCAGATTCTACACATATGCAGCTAGACTTTTCTCTCTAGAAGGAAAAGCATCGAGGATGAGCAAGGCCTTCCAATGAGAACAAGACAAGAATGAGAAGAGAGAAGAGCCCCCCTAAACTCTACTTACCATTGTTAGAGCAGGAGTCATTACATTGAAAGCCTTGGATAAGACACTACCATAAGGAAAACTAACAACAGTTGCACAAAATTACAAGATATGAGTTCATAACCATATTATAACCATGAGCTATCATCCACTGTCAACTTTTCCTAAGAAACGGCCTCTCCTTAAATTAGACAGCTGAGTACCCAATGCTAACCCCACAGACACTACCACTATGCTGTGTCAGCACCAAAGACATTGTTTTATATATGTAATTTTTATACTTTAAGAGGGTAGACTACGTAGCTTATAAGTCACATCTCAATGAAAGGCTTAATTTTGGTGAAAGAAATAGGGACTTAATTTATATGTATTAATAAATATAGCCAGATTCAATTTGGTTCTCACAGAAGAAAATTCTGCCCAACTATATAAGCAAAGTGCAGTATTTAGTTTGCCTCCAAGTATCTACTTTCTGTCTACCCAGACTCCAGGGTAATGGTAGCAAAGTAAGTGTCCAACTCCAGGCCATCTGATGGAATTTAAAAAATAGAAAAAGAAGGAGAAAACTGAGAAGGGGGGGGAGTGAAGGAGCCTAGAGGAACACGAACCATGCCAAAGGCAAGAGGGGGCCATTCATGCCAAAAAGCCTCTCTGGGCACCAAGCCACAAGTTCACAATTCATTTTTTAAGCTGTAAAATTTTTAATTTTCAAATTAGCAAGTTATTAAAAATACCTGATTTCTAGAGTTAAATATTATAAATTACTCTATCAATTTACTAATATGTTAAATATGGTATTTAATGAAACTCACATCAGATGAAGTTGTTAACAGCTATACAATCTATGGGACATTTGGACCGGGATGCTCCTTTTCTATGTTGTAGTAGCATTTAAAGATGTTCATCTTCTCAAAATGAACATCATAAGTGGCTGAATCTTTTACCAATATGAAATATTCAGTCAAATATACATAATGGTCAATAACTAAAATATCAGATATCTCTAAATTCCTCATAAATATGAAAATTGTATAGAAAGATGTGATTCAATTGCATCAATAATAATACTAGCATTTTAATTAAAAATTTATTAAAATGTGAATTTTAAACATGTGAATTATGATATGTGTCATCTATAAATGTCCTTGCATGTATTGTTGGTAAAAAAAAAAAAATAGCCTTAATTCTATGTATTTCAAATGATGCTTGTAGAATGGACAGATATGGTGCCTGAAGCCAACTCTCCACATATGACATGATAAATATAAACAAGGAACTTGCTGGAAACACCAGATTTAGGTTGAAAAGTCATCCTGGTTGAAAGAATTGAAGTGATTATCATGAAATCATACAAAACCAGATCAAGAGGGCTGAGCTGTTCAAAACCATCTCATCACAAATGATAAGCTAATCTGATACTACCTGGCAAGAGCCACCTCTGACAAATGCAATGTGGCAGCTGAGTAGACCTGTGCATACGGACTCCACCTACAAAGGGAATAGCAGGGTGGTAGGAAAGCAGCAAGCATTCCACAAGAGAGCAGGACACTAGTGAATGGATCTCACTGTTAAATCTACTCAGGAGAAATCTAAGACACTCTCTGATTCTCTCAATAAAGTGGACATCCCATAAAATACTGTTCTTAAGACCAAATAAAACAATCTGTACCTCCAACTTCCTTGAGGTCTATAAAACCTCAAACTGCCGAATCTAATATGAGTTTCTATTAGCTATGCAAACAGTTACAAGAAAGAAATGTTTTGGTAAATTTAGCACATTGATTTTTGGCAAATTGGCCTCCGGCAACCTGGCCATTTTGTATATTGTTTATTTCAACATATTGATTTTTTTTTATAGCACAC
Source organism: Mastomys natalensis (assembly GCA_021653895.1). Classification (NCBI taxonomy): domain Eukaryota; kingdom Metazoa; phylum Chordata; class Mammalia; order Rodentia; family Muridae; genus Mastomys; species Mastomys natalensis. The sequence continues at coordinate 182,729 of JAJTUV010000955.1, read as the reverse complement.
TGGCTTTCTTCGATATCTGGTACCCTCAGAGAACAAATGAATAAATAAAAATTATTTTTAAAAATGTACACCAAATGTCACAAGATACTGGCTGGAGAACTAAATGCACACTAGTGACAGAGCAGGCATTGCTCCTGAATTATTGGGAGCCATGATATGAAAGAAAGTCAGGGACTAAGTGAAGGCTCAGCAAACTGTTACATAGAGTTTTGATAAACACTCTACGGATCATGATATGATAAGCAAATAATATCTCCGAGGAGAACCTGGTAACAGTACTCAGTCCACAGATAATCTGCAGAATATAAAACTCGGTCTCCTCCCATGGACACAGACAAGGGGATGAGAGCTGACCATTTGGTTATCCTAGCAGGTGAGCAGGTGATACACTTCAACTGCAGGAAGACAGAACATGGGCTCAGATGTTCACCTCTTGAAGGTTCTTTTTCATCTTTCTCACATGGATCCAGTTGACATGGGATTCTAAACCAACATTTTAAACCTCTGCCTCTTCACTTCAAAAATCTAAGGATTCCTGACCTCGGATTTGAGGTCAACCAATGTTTTAGTTTCACTAACACTGGAAGACATGCAATTATGAGAAGTTCTGATTCTTTACAATGTGTTTAAAAACAGCAAGAAACACAGAGATTAATATATGTATGATTGCCAGGCAGAGGTGGCCTTTAGTTGCAGAACTCAGAAGCCAGACACAGGTGGATCTCTGTGAGATGAAGTCCAGCCTGGTCTTTAAGGAGAGATCCAGGACAGGCAAGGCTACACTACACAGAGAATCCTGTCTCAACACACACACACACACACACACACACACACACACACAAATACACATACATACATATGACATATATTGACTTAATTATGGTATTGGTACATATTTTAAAAAATCAGGGTACTATCAGGTATGGTATCAATAATCCAGGCACATGTAAAGTTGAGGCAGGAGGAAGTTCAAGGCCAGTGTGGGATATAAAACAAAATTTTGTCCAAAAATAAAACAAACCAAAAAATCAGGTCCAAAACCTAAGAGGCAAGAATGTTTTCTCTGCAATGTTTACCCAAGAGCCAAGCTGCTTCCATGAATGGCCCAGCCCAGCTTTGGCTTGATTTATGTTTTAGTCTCTTAAATTTATTTCCTAAGGCCACTGTCTAATGAATGACAACACACATGTCTTAAGACAACAAGAAATAGTTTGGAGGACTAGAAGCTCAACATTAATTTTTTTCTGAGTCAAATCTAGGCAAGAAATTTTCTTTATTCTACCTTCCAGCAGCTTCTAGCAACTTTGCTCTGTCAGGCCTTTTTCAAATCTGTCTGCAAGTTCTCCATGTGTGACCCCTCTGTTTATCTTACTTGTATACTTGGGAGTTAGCTAGGGCCACATAGCATAATCCAGGAGGACCTCTTCACCCCAAGATGCTTGATCATATTTGGAGTGATGAATTTCCAAGTGTGGTCACACACTCCAAATTTGGTTTTGATCCTTTGGTGCTATCACTCAACCCAATGCCTAGGAGTTGCAATATTTTAACTGATAATCAAAATTCACAGGTTTCCCATGTTTCCTTTGTGTTGTTTGTTGGCTTGGTTTGCTGGAGGATATAAAATGGTCACTCCCTTCCCTTGAGTCTCCCCTACCCTCCCCCCATCATCCAAAACATGGCTTTGGTTATATAGAGTCTTCAATAAAAGAGATTAGATAGCCCAGACACCTAGGATAAAACCAAACACAACCGGAAAAAAATCAATGAAATGATGCCTTATTATATTCTGCTATACTCAATAGATTGGTGCCTAGACCAATTGTCATCAGAGAGGCTTCATGTAGAAACTTCATCCATGGAAATGGATGCAGAGACCCACAGCTAAACATCAAGCAGAGCTTTGGGAGTCCTCCAGAAAATAGGAGGAAGGATTGTAGGAGCCAGAGGGATTAAGAACACCACAAGAAAACCCACAGAACTAAGAAGGTTCATAGGGTCACAGAGACTGGCAAAACAAGGAGCATTGGGGTTTGACTGAGAACCTCTGCATAATGTTACTAAGTTCCCTCCAGCCTTAATAAGAGGGGAGGTACCTAGTACTTACTGCAATTTGATATGCGTGTTTGGTAGTAATATCCATGGGAGGCCTGTCCTTTTCTACAGAGAAATTAAGGAGGAATGATGGGGTGGCTATTGGGAGGAGAGAAAGGAAGGGAAACTGTGGTCATGAAGAAGAAGAAAGGAAGAAAGAAGGAAAGAAAGAGAAGAAAGAAAGAAAGAAAGAAAGAAAGAAAGAAGAAGAAGAGAGAAGAGAGAGAGAGAGAGAGGGAGGGAGGGAGGGAGGGAGGGAAGGAGGAGGGAGGAGGAGGAGGAGAGGAGGAAGGAAGGAAGGAAGGAAGGAAGGAAGGAAGGGAAGGAAGGAAGGAAGGAATATGCTCATTGCTGGTGTTCTTGCTGTTTGGTGCACACATATGAAAACAGACTGAATTTCTAGTGGTGAAAAACTAAGCTAGGTGGACAGAAGAATTAGGCAACCAAATTAGTTCTAAAAATTAAGTAAAATTTTAATTTAGAAAACATTTTAAGTGTGCATTTAATATAAACACTCTAGAGACTGCTCTAAAATTCACAGTCAACTACTTAGAGTCTCTTATAATAATGACTACCTCCCACTGGCTAAAGACATTATTGGTTTGTTTTATTTTCCTGTCTTCATGATTTTGCTACATTAACACTATGCTGGCCATATACAATTGACTGAAACATATAAAATCAGATATATAAATTTGAGTGATATAACTGTGTTGGGTTTCACAGTCTCCAGATTCTTCGCTTATTAAATGTTTTAGCTAGTGACTAAAGTAGTGGGCTCCATGGTGAGATTTTTATATGTGCACTTTGCTTCTATTTGCCTTTCACCCTCCCTGTTCCCCTCCTCCTCCTTTTATGGTCCCCTTCTTCTCAGAGTCCCATTTCTGCACATGTCATTTATATGTATTATTTCAGGAACAGTTCTATGAGACTGACACTCTTTCTCCACTTGCAAGGTAGGGTTCTAGCTTTGGAAAGGGCTGTCCAGCTTTAGAAAGCAAGAAAATATGAAGCAACATAGTCCTTTATCACTTGATTGGAAATCTAGTGGCTTATGTGGAATTTAAATCTCTACTTAAAAATTTGTTTTGGAAGAAAATATCTTTTTCTCATTCCATCTCAGTTTCCTTATGGGATCTCTCCACATTTGTTTATTAGCATACTAATTCACAAACATTCTGTTTAGTTGCACAATCATCATTATTTATGAGAAAATTTATATCTATTCAAGTCTAATAAAAGACAATTTTCAATAATGTAAATCTTAAATGATATTTAACTTCCCTGGTCATACATCTAAGAATGATCTAATTTATATAAAGGGAACACAATAGGAGCTAAACAGTCTCCTCTCTTGGCTCTTTCTTGGAATAGGCTGAGTTCCTTTCCCACTGTAGGCACAGACACACAGCTCCTACCCAGCCTGCTCTGCTTCTTCTTATGTCTTTAATATGTCAGTGGCTTTCATGTCCTCTCATGTACAGCCAAGAAAATGTCCGGCTTTCTGATCCTAAGGACTTCTGAGGGTCTTAGAGCCATTCTTTTAGAATGTATATATTCCCTGGGAGGACCCACAAAAGTACAATTAATGGTGCCAGGGTCTTTACCATCTCTAACACAGGAACATTTGCTTTTTCTTTGTTATTTTTTAAAATTAATTTTGCTTTTGACAATTTTTTACTCATAAATAACATATTGTAATGATATTCCATTATCCTATTTTCTTCCCTTATATTTTAAAAACTTTATGGATTTGTTGGTGTCCTCAATAAATTAATTTATTTCATTATAGCAACACATAAAAGTCAGTTAATGAACGGTTGTTGAGCGAATGACTTTACTTGTGTGCTTTAGAAATTCACACTTGGTTACTGATCATGAATCCCACTCACTTATCTTTTCCTATCATGCTTTCAGAACTGCTCTGCCTTCTGTTTTACTCTTCCTGCTGGCTTAAAGATCTTTTTAAAACCCTTTAAATCATGGCAACATGGCCTAAAAGATATAAAGTCTCCCCTGAAAAGAAATCAAATCATGAATCAAGGTGCCAATAGGTAACTTTATTATTTGACACAAAAATACTGAATGCCACAAGATGCTGCTTTGTAGAATAAAATGGGATTAATGCCATACAGAAGTTTGCAGGTGAAGCCTCAACCTGTGCTCCACTAAGTAAAATGGGGTTTGTTTTTATCCATTTCTCAAATACTCACTCATCCCATAGGCAGTTTACATTCCTGTTCTGTGTCCAGGGACAGAGATAAGTACAATATTTTTTAATCTCCTCAAATGAATCATAAAGTAAAGCCTTTACTCATAAAATAAAGCCTCAATAGGAACGAAAGCTCCTGAAGCTGTTTGATGAGAGCCACTGGAGGGTTTACAGAGCATGACATGGATGGCGGAAGGGGAGGAGAATCAACTTCCCGTCAGGAAATCAGTTCAAACGGTCAAGACAATGTGATGGTTTTGGTTGTCTCCCTATTTATCTGTCAAGCAATAGAGGGTTTCAGAGCCATGTGTGTGGTGTTCTATGATGGAAAGCCCTGAGGATTGCATAGCAGATATGTAACTGCTCCTTTGTCATCAAATTATAAACCGTGTAAAGAGGGGCAGCAGAAAGAGAAATGAAGGGATGGACAGCAGACTTCTAAACATAAGAACCAATAATGTGGAAAGGAAAGACAAGAATGTCCCACTCAGCAAGCTTAGCTAATGAACGTGTGGCCATCCTGCACCACACAGACAGCTGTTCTTTGGAAGAGACAGTCTAGGTTGAGTTTGACACCGTATGTTTAAGATACATGGTAGCAAATTAAAAAATTCCCATGAGCACTTTGGATGTATATGAGCAAAGCTATCCCAGACATTCAAGCTGGAGGCACAGACCCAGGAATCCTCAGAATATAAATGATCATTTAAAGACTACATAAGTACTTCTTGATTTTTATGTCAGTTCTGAAATGGGTTTTTATAATGTGGATTACATGCTTTGGTGTAACATTTCATTAGAAGATTAACAGTTCTCTCAGCTGGAAATTGTCAGTTTAATATGCACTGGTACCTAGCATGCCAGGATGCTCTTCATCTATAGTGACATCCTTGTGATAAACTGACACTTTGGAAGCTTTGCCAAATTTACTATCACCTAAAACACTTTCCATGGTTTAATAGGTTTTGTTATATTTGGAGTACTAGTTATTGAAACCCATTTCTTCCCATATGCTAAGCACATGCTCTACCACCGATATATACCACCAGCCTTTGATGTTTTAACATATAAAAATGCATGGCTAATTAAATTAAGGTAAGAGTTCTTAATAACTGGGTCTTGTGTATAAGAGTTTTCCTAGTTCTTCTTGAGAAAAAACAACTTCTAAGGTGAGCAGAAGCCACATGAGGTTCATTTAATGTCCCCTGCGTCCATAAAACCCAATGCTAAATCCTAATTATATCAGACACTGGGTTAGATGATGAGGAAATAACACATTGTCGTTAAGGCAAATAAAGCAAGCAGCTACAGTTGAATGTGGAGAAGGGATCAAATAGAGGACACTAGATGGTCTTATAAAGAATTAAAGACAACAGAAGTAGCCTTGCTCAGGGACATATACTGAAAGAATCACAGTGTGATACTGTTTGAACTACTCAGTCCTAAAAGCTAAGTTGTATTAGCTTCAGAAGTTCCATGTGAAACCTGCAGTTGATCACCTCATTGAAATATTCTGAAGCTTATACTCAATTAATTTCATAGCAATGTACTTCTTTATTCAGAGCATGATTAAGTCTTTTAAAATAGAAGACAATGTGCTAGATATTTGTCAGGTAGACAAGGAAAGAAAGGAACAGTGTGCACACTGCAGTGTGCAGTGATGTATGTATAGAATCATGTTCATAACGTATAGGCATGGTGTATGTCACTGTTGTAAGATCATAGTAGAATGTTGACAGTCGAACCATCACAGTTGCCTTGGAATCTGGTCTCTGAACTTACAAAGGGAACATGAGTTGTATTCAAAATAAAGCAGGATGACATGACCCTACTTTTGGTAGGGTCATGAATGGGAACCTATAAAACTGAATGAGCACCTGAATTAAGGAAGCAGATAAAGAAGAGAAGATGGATTGAAGATAACCTTGGGTATTAGAATCTGTAGAACTCTATGGCAAATTGAATGCGGGAACAATAGACAATGATCGTGCCAGGCAGTCTTCAGAGACTCCCTGTGGCACATCAGCCTGGATTAGCATGAGAAGAGTTGTCCACAAGTGAACTTTGCTGAATGAGGAAACAGAATTTTCTGCACTCATGCTATTCCTGAGTTTTGTGAACACTTTGGGAAGCGGCACTAACTTTTTCATGTCTCTAAGGCACTGATCATAGCCAATTTTATGGTTATAAAACTGATTTAGTTTTGAGGGAATAAACATGGATTGAGGGAGGGCTTTCCTGGAAGATGATGTCACTATCTTAGGACAAAGTCAACTGCATTAAAACTGTTCCATAAGGCTCGCATCATGGACAGGAAAATTTATGAAGCTTTTGTTCTCAAATTCTTAGCCACTTCTGAGCTATATTGTATACTAAAGTCTTTGCTCATTCCAGATATATTGAGTCTGTAGACACAATGATCTAAATGAATGAACCCAGTCACAGCTCACAAGCTTCTGAAAGGAACCATAATGATAACTTTCATGCCTTAGCCTTGCATGGCACTCACACAACCTAGCGTTATACCTGCTGAAGAGTCAGCCACAATTCCCAACCACTGATTACCATGATGATAACTGACTGTGACTTAGGGCCCATGCAGTGGGAACGAATTACACTACAAAAAATATAGATTTGGAGAAAGTATTTTCCAGTAATAGAAGACAAGTCATTCCATCTGACCCAGGAGGTATTGGACCAAACCTCTATCAGACTTCTGAGAATAAGGCAGTTTTAAGGAATCTACCCCCTTCTCTTCATCCATGCCATTGGCACTGTCTTTCCAAAGTCTCTAGAACATCCTTGGGCCTTGAGTAGCTGTCAGTATTACAGAGTCATAAATATGACAACACTTCTGTTCTTTGAGATGGAAACATTCCTAGTGTCTGAGAAATAGCGTCACAATTGGAGGATCCATTTATCTGAACATTCTGCACTCAGAAGCAATTGCAGTCACTTTGAAGGTGGTCTTTTATTTTTCTCCTCCTTTCACACATGTAAGAAGAGAAGTGATCTCCCCACCTTGGCCCCTCTCTGATACATTTACAAAACTGGAGCCAGACTGATTGCAGACCTTTGTTGCTATAAAGACAGAGCAGAATGCAGTTGCAAGAGGAAAAAAGAGCTTTAACTAGGATCTCTTCTCCTGTGATGACTATTTTCTTTTTCTCTGATACCTTTCCAAAACCATGCCAAGGTGACATCTGATTAGAATGCATTTAATCACAGCTTTCCAAAGGTTGAAAGAGTAAAACCTCAGAGGATCCTAAGTCACAATTCTAAATGTTTGGAAAAGCAGAAGATGAAGTGTAGTGTCAGCGGAGAGGAGAGAAAATGGAATTTTGAATAGTCTGCCCAGGCTAGTGATTACACTCTAACAAAGAGGATTGCCAGCCTGATTTCAGTCTCTGATTTCCATTCATGTAGGATCCGCTCATTCCCATCAGGGTCTTTCTGAGTAGCCACAGGACATAGAATCTGAGGAATAGCTAGAGCATTTCGTTACACTGTGATGCGGTAGCTGCAGGTACAAGAAAAGGAAACTCAGTCTCTGTTCCTCACTAAATCAATCTTAAGGCAGGTTGAGGATCTCACCTAAACTACAATCAAAGCATGTGTGTGTGTGCCACTCTGTAAATATAGATGAGCATGCATTATGAATGTTTATTCAGAATGGAACACACGAAAATCTTATGTGAATATCCAAATATAATGACGTGAAGCAGTGATTCTCAACCTTCCTAATGCTGCAACCTTTTAATATAATTTCTCAACCATAAAATTATGTCACTGTTACTTCATAACTGCAATTTTGTTGGTTATGAATCATATTGTAAATATCTGATAGGCGGATATCTGGTATTGACCTTCAAAGGAGTCACAGGCACCTGTTGAAAAACACTGACCTAGTGGCTGAAGAGATGGGTCAGGAGTTAAGCACACATAGTACTCTTGCAAAGGACCCAAGTTCAATTCCTACTACACATCAGGTACCTCACAATGGCCTTTAACTTCACCTCCAGGGGATCTAATGCCTCTCTGGTCTCTGCACCTGAACTCACTTATGTATACACGCAGACACACAGATACACATACAATATTTTTAAAGTTAATGACTCAGACATTGGATAAGAAGTGTCTTCATTTAATTTCTGTATTCAATCACTAAAAATAAGGCATTGGAAATTTTTACTATATAATAAGCTTTGATTATTCAGTGGGATTAATAATCAAATTTAGGAAGAATAGCCTTTCATTCATTAATTCTGTCACAAGACAGAAGTTCATGGCCTTGGTGTGCCAGGAGGTGTTCAGATGAGAACAATGCTATGAGGACAGGATTCTTCAGTCCTTCCATCCCCATTATCTAGTCATCCAGTGTCTTGTTTCATCTTCTGAGAAGCCATAGTATGATCCCCTATTCACATTGAAACAGGGTGGAGAGGCAGTAAGGAAATTGCCCTCCCTCCTCTATAAACTCATAACTCTTGTATTTGTGAAGGGTGTGCAAAACCTATGATCTTTTGTCCTCTAGCATTTTGTGAGAAACACCGATCTTAAGAATAAGCAGGGCACTGAGAAATCCTCTGGGCAGCTGTCCAAAGCAACACAAATACATCATCCCAGATGGATTTAAAGCATCCCATTTTATGAAGAATTCTATAATCACCTTATAAAAAAGCAACTCAATAATACCGGTTTCTTTAGGGGAGACATGTGATTTCCCAAAAGTAAAGGGCATTGCTTTTAAAATACCAAGTTGCCCATGACACTGCTGTGGCATTTGAATAACACAGCATCAGTGACAATGAGGGACTCTTAACCTGATTGGTTTTATATACAGCCCATCCACTGAGCCCTCTTCCCTCCTTCCATCCATTCAATATTTATAGCATAACTGACACCTCCTGAGATGGGCAGTTCCTGTGGATGGATGCTATATTTTAGTTCATCCTCCTTTCTGTCTCCCACAGGGCTTTCATATTACAGATCTTCCGAGATCAGTGAATACGTAGAAACAACACAATTTTTTTCTTGGATGGAAATACGCTATACCCCAAATTATACACTAGTAATTTACAGTTAATATTTTCTAGAAGTGAGTGTGAGCTTCTTGGGGGGGGGGGATGCAGGTCTGCATAGCATAAGCCTGTATTTTACAAAGTGCTAAGTTGGCCAAGGCTGTCCTGTGACCTATGAGTCAGCGAGCTGGGAGGGAAGCCTCTGACCTTGTTGAGTCTTCTATCTACAATCACATGAGATTAGAGTTGCTTCATCAACTTCCCTAGTTAAGTTGCTAAGAAGTTCAAATGGGATCACAGAGAGCAAAGTGCTCTGAAAGGGGGGTGTGAAGGAGACTCAATACCATCAGTGCTAATAACAGAACATTGTGAGTCCCTCCAGCATGTGTTCTGGGTGGCTGATTGTTTGGTTTTTCATTGTCACTCTGGCAACCCATCCACCAAACTCAAGAACACCAAGACTTGAGATAACTCAGGGATTGACGTCCATCCAAGAAGAAGTCATTTAAGAGGACAGAGATTCTCACAGTCTGCCTTGCACTGTAGTGTTGTATCCAAACCTCTGTCCATCAAAGGTCCAGATCTTAGAGAATATTCATTACTTTGCCAGCTGGCCCTCGGCTGCCATCCAGGCACTGTCCTGACATCTCTTCCCCAAGTCTTTTCATTTGTATAACTTCTTCCAGCTTCAAAGGAAGTGGAATGAGTCCCCTGCTATGGTAACGAGCCTAGGCATTGGAGGATGGAAGCTGATAACTCTGTAATCCACAATATCATCACTTTCTAAATCTGTTTTGATCTAGATTTCCTGCTGGGGTTTTCATTCTACCAAAAAAAAAAAATCTAATGATTTGTGAGTCTCAAAAAAAAAAAAAAAAAAAAAAAAAAAAAAAAAAACAAGATTCCACTTTCTGTCTCTAAATAACTTCCCAGGATCTGTGCTATATATTCTGTAGATTACATTTTCCTTCTTTGAATCCAGGCCTACTCTTTTTGGTAAATGCTGGAGAAAAAAGAGGGGTACTAACTCACAAAATTCTGTGCTTTAGTATAGAACAAGGCTTATCAGGGCAATTAGTACTCAACATCCCACAAGTGTGTGCTGCCATGTTAAACGTCACCAGCATTTGGCAGTCTCCACCACCTCACACATCCTGTAATGTGGTTTGGGAATATGTCTCCCAAAGTGCTTTTGCCATAAAGTAAAAATAGCTTTGGCTGCCCCTAAAGAGAGTTCTTACAAAGAGACATTCATTATTCATTATTCCCTGCTCTTCGAGCTTCCCACCAGAGATCTCAGAAGTCTTCACACAGAGGCACTTATGGGCTGACCTTCTGAGAAGAACGTTTTGAGAGGAAGTAGAGGAAGTAGGGCTCTCCTGACAATGAGTGATATAGGCCAATCTGCTCTGGTCTGAATTGATAACACTGACCATCATTATACCACTCTGAGAATGTTTTCAAGGTTGTATAACTTCATCTGTCAGGTCCAGGTGGGTTAGGATTTTTACCTAGCAAAGAAACCAAATGCTTCTTGGGATGCTTTCTTTGCAAATACCTTTGTTACATTTTTTAACTAGGAAACAACTCTTTCTGGAGTTTACAGATACAAACCTTGCTCATCTATCTTTAATTGATTCCTGAGGTGCTATAACTCACCTTTATCTTTCATGACTTAGCACATTTAATGTAGTTCGATTTTGACATCGAAGAAAGCTCATCAGCGAATTACATTAACTGAGCCGAGGACAGGGGCTACCTGGGGCATAATGGTGGAAACATTCCTCCCTAATGCTCTGCCTTTGCTGTCCACAGCACACAAGTAAAGACTCATGCTATGGCTGTGTGTGGCAGCAGATGAATGGGAATGGGTGGGAAATTTAAACTTTTAAAAATTATCCTTTTGGGAGATTACTCATTTTACTTCATGAGGTTTCTGAGTTCATGTGATTTCATGGTTGAAGGATAGATTTCTCTACTAATTTCACAGAAGTGAACTTCAGAAGTAACATAAATACACAAAAAAGCCTCCATTCCTTGCAAAAGTTGTTTCAAGCTTCAAGAATATATAACAGACTATGAGAATGCCAATATAATTCTTTTTATTTGAACTCTTTACTAAAACATTGCACTAAGTTTTTTTTTTTTTAATTTTACTATACCAGAAACATAAGAGAAACAGCTTGAGAAAGTAACGATGTATTTTATCTCATGCTTCTGGAGGTTTCAATTGATGGTCATCTGGCCCCATTGCTGGGCACTTCTAGTAAAGCATAGTAACCTGATGGAGAGGGCCAGGTAGCTCAGAGCTACTCATCTCACACAGAGGAACAAATGACAGGACATACCCTTCCAAGGCAAGGCTCTCATGACCTATTGTCCCCATCAAGACACCATTTTCTGTTACTCCCTTCACTTTCCAATAATACCACCTGCACAAATCTATCTGTAGATGTATCTATTCATGAAGACAAGCCACCTGTGATCCAATCATTTCCCACAGTCCCCTCCAATGAATTCTGCTGTGTAGGGATCCAGGCTATCAATGAAAGATCTTTCAGAGTCCATAATTCATTATAAATCATAACAAATATTAACAATTTTAGACATTCCTTTTGGTCACTTTAGTCTGTATGATTGATGTCATTTTCTAAATACACAGAATTATTTCACTACTAATATTATTCATGTTTGAGGCCTCCTGTCTCTGACAGTATACAGGTCCATAGATCTCCTTCAGTTATTCTGACCCAGACCCTGAAAACTGAAAGAACAGTGCTGTCCTTAAAGAACTCATAGGTATACCTGGGGAGATAATTTTATATGGTGTCAGAAGCATTTTGATGGAAAATGGCATGAAACTGTAAGAATCAGAAGAGGAAAAGTTAATACCAGTAGCTTGTCCTTGTGCTATATTCTCCTGAAAAAACGGGCCTTATCAATATCAATACATATATAATACTGGATACATAATTTGCTGGATAAAGAGAACTGTGTTTAAAGTATTTGCTTTTGATGGCATTTAACCCTTGAATTTGAGTCTATTTGAGACTACCGTGTTGATTCTTATTTAAAACTTACATGTACTCTTTGTCATCATATCCAAGTAATTAAGATACTTGAAGTACCTGAGGGGAGCCATGTGTCTCTTTCCGTAGCTGTAGCCTGAGACACATTTCCCGGGGGGATTTTCATTTTATGATGTGTAAAGAACAAACACGACCTGTTGTGCGTGCGATGAATACAAAAGTGCATGAGGCTACTAATTGCTCTGTTAATGGGATGATGAAATATGTTTCTTTCTAAACAAGAGGATTTCTACCTAATTTATTAGCAATCTACGAACCTCAATTTGGCTATAAAAGCAACATGCCTTTATGAGTGGAAAAACAAAATAGAGTAGATAATTTATTCTCTGATGTAGGGCCTTGTTCCTGGCACTTCATATGAAAACTAGGTGGAAACGATGTTAGACCTGTGTCCATCACATATCAGAACTCTGTGTCAGAAGCTGACAGTGCAGCAGTTGCTACAGCATCAGCATCACCCTCAGAGGATTTATAACTTGGTTGAATGCAGGATGTTAGTGAGAACTAAAATGTGTGATCAGAGATCATGTTGATGAATAAACAAGATCCACTGAAATCGAAAAAGGAATAATTCTCCCTGAATGTGTTCAGAAGATGTTGTAAAGCAGCAGACAGTTACACTAGGCCACAGGAGGTTACGGAAAACTAGAGAATAAGGAAGATTCCATGCATGGGGACCTGCAACAATACTCATGGGTCTGAAGTAGTTGATCTTCCAAGGAACTCTTTCTTGCTTACTACTGTATAGCCAGAGCCCAAATGGTATCCACAGCTGCCCATGGAAAAGAGTTAGCAAGTATGTGTTAAACTGAACCATGTTGCCCTGTCATCAGAACTTTGGGTATGGAGTGGATTGATGGGGCAACAAAAGAAAGCCTGACAGTCAAGTAGTATCACACTTCCAAGATCTTGTATATCGATAATAGAGAATGTGGGGTTTTTCCTGTAATTAAGCATGCCTTAAACAAATTCCTTGAAATGTCAGCCATGGGATATTCATTAGCTTCCTTCAAGGTTCTTACATGTATAAAGCTCAGGAAAGACTGGCTTAAACAAAGTTGAGCCAATGATTTAGACCTTCTCGTATATATTATAAAGTTCAAAGAGGGATCTAGATCATTCTTCAAATTTCTTAGATCCTGAATCTTGATAGAAGGTAATTTATTCTCTACTCTGGAGTTCTTACAGGTTTTACAAAATCTATTCTGAGAAATCAAAAGTCATTATAAGTTTTCTAATAAATAATTGAAAGTCAGGCATTAAATTTCAGTTTAGGAGACTTTGGGTAGAGAACAGAATGAGGTAAAAGACCCTGTGGAAGGCAGATGCCATAGTTTAGGTAGAAGGACCTGACAATAAGAATAAAGTAGGAGGGGGCTAGAGAGATGGCTCAGCAGTTAAGAACACTGACTGCTCTTTCGAAGGTTCTGAGTTCAATCCCCAACAACCACCTGGTGGCTCACAACCATTTATAATGGGATCTGATGCCTCTTCTGGTGTGTCTGAAGAGAGAGATAATGTACTCACATACATAAACAAGTAAATCTTTAAAAGAGAAAAGAATAGAGAAGGAGACATGAGCTGTAACTGGCATTCCATGGGTAGAGCATATCAGAACCATGAGCACATACAGGTGGTGTCCTGTACAAAGTCAAAGATCCAGTGGGTCTGAGTGCATTGAATCTGGCCTCTGCTCTTTGCTGCCAAGCCGTGCACCAGGCACAGGGCTGCATGCACTCAAGGATATAAGTACTTCTAGTTAGTGGCTGATGAGGTGCTGAGATGGAACAAGAAGAGTGTCCAAGATAAATGCTATTTCTACACGATTACCTTGATAAGGTTGCTTTATTTTTTTTTCAGACTTCTTTGAATACTTTTCAAACTATTGTTCTTGAAATCAAGATCTCTAGGGAAGGGATAATGAACGTGCAACTCTGCTGTTCTGAGGAGATTCTGCCAAAGGCTAAGGTTTTATCTTTATCGCATGTTAAAGTATAGGTACTATTATATCAAAAAATCTCTTCTGAGATTTGAAGCAGGGGTTATATGTCGAAACGCTTACAGTGTCCATTCGAGCAGTGTAAATAAGTAAAGTGCATGCCAGGCTACCCATCTGCGCATGAAGCTGACAGGAAATTTTGCCTTTTACAAATAATAATAATAATAATAATAATAATAATAATGCATTGCTATTCGTTTGCTTTTAAGTGAACAGTCTTCCCTGTCTCTATTTTTTAACCTTTTAAAAAGGACACATTTCCCCATTCTAAGAACAGCTTTTCCAGAGAAGAAGCAATGAACGGCACCCTGCACACCTGCAGTGTGCGACACAGTGAAGACTGCTGGGTCGGGAATTCTTAGTTTTCAGGAGAAACTGAAGGTTTCGCTATTTTATATAAAATCTCACACAGTTTAAGTGGTTCGTGGAGATTTTTATATTATGCTGCAAGGAGTAAATAAAGCAGATCTGTGGGCCACAGTTTATGATCTCTCCCTTGGTCCATATGGACTATCCTCTATACACATGGATCTGATTTCTTTGAAAGTTTGAAATCCATATTTTTAGGTAAACAGGTGTTAAATGACCTGCTAAGTTGCCCTGAAAAACTTATGCTGAATTGGTGATTGGTGAGTGGAAAGAGAAAATCCCTGTTTCCTGAGCCAGTAACTGGAACGGTGTCCTTATTTTTGCATTAAGCCTTGGCTGTGGAAAGAAAGAATATATATATGTGTGTGTATGTTAGTGCTCAAATTTAAGTAACACCATCATTGGAGTAGAGGCACAGAAATCTTCCAGGATAAAAGTAACAGACAGCATGAAGCCCAGAGCTGTGCAGTGGAAGGCAATTTACTAACATGAATTTTCCACTGGCATTCAAACCTGGTGGATTCAGTTTCACAGAGGAGCAGTGTAGAGCTGTATATCAGTAAGACCCTTGATGTCAAGGGGACTGTGAAATAGTGCAGAGGGATTTAGTCCTGGAGCTAACATGATGTCACATCATGGTTCATGGTAAGACTCTTAATGGCACACATGTGAGCACAGAGATCAGATCCATCTGTTAGAAAGGGGGAGTCCTCACATGGGTGGCAATCACCATCTTTCTAAGGAGACTTGGAAAAGGTGTTTAGTCCCTGCTGATGGGGAAGATTAGAATCAAGCAAGTTTTATGAATAGAAAATGATGAGCAGATAAGTCTGCAAGGAAATGGAAATGTGATGAGATTAGTAGCTGAGGCACACCTCTCTGCAGGGAAAAAATACAAAGCTTGAAGAGCTGTCAGACTGGAAAGGGATTTATTTCTTGAAGTGCAAAGAAGAGATTTGAACAAAGCTATAATTTTAGTAGACACTGCCAAAGTGAATTGGTTATGGCTCTTTCTTTTAAAAGCTGCCATTTACGAGTTGCTGGGTCATACATGGTGGGGAAACGATGTCATTGTCACCTTAAGATGCCAGATTCATACATGCCTTCTACCAACAAATATTGAAGGAGAGCCAGCCATGAAGTATCACCATGATATGCCCTTCAGTCACTCAATAACTTGGGAGAATAGACCCCCTGTAGATGACAGCCCTTAGGTGCTCAGAAGGGCACTGTCTGGGGAGCAGGGCCTGAGGTTTCCAAGATTGTGAGCTCACTGGCTCAAATCTCCAGAAGATGAAAATGGTGACTTTGGGGTCCTAAGACTGAGGATCCTGGATCCTGGAATCAGGCAGTACCTTCAGCAGAACATCTGTGGCTGTGTAAGACCTCCCTGTAAGAACACCTTTAAAAAACAAACTCCGGGAAAGGAAGGCAGTTCAACACAAATCCATCAGCTGTTTTCCCATCTGTTCACAAGAGACTAGCAATCATGAAACTTAACAAATGGATTCCCTTGTTTCTGTGTAAATATTCATCCCTGCATAGAAAAGAGTGTACTTCCTTCTCTTCCCACGACCTTCTAGACCACAGCCTCAGGAAGGGTCGCCACCCACCTGTCCTTTCTGCTCCTTTCTTCCTTATCTCCCTCCTGACTGAGTCTTTTCTTCTTTCTCCTCCTCCTTTCATTCCATCCTTACTTTACTGATTTCAGATTTCTTCTCATGTCAACCATCTCAGTCATTTTAACATAGTATTCCTCCTGAAACATCTGAAGAAGTGAAGTTGAAAATAGCAGGGACATTTATGTCCTCAGGTCACAGAAAATGTGCCCCTCAACTCAACCTAGTGGGCAGCAACATGAAATACAGACAGAGTGGTGCAGGGGTAGAAAAACCCTGAGTGAGCCTCTAGTTGATTTCTTAATACCAAATTATAGGTCAAATAAGAGAAACTGCATTTAACAAAACCAAGGGCAGGTGCATTAATGTTAGCTTCCAGTTGCTTTACCATTATGGAAAAAGTGGGGAACCACTGAGGGTAATTTTTACTCCATGATTTCACCTTTAAAGTTTACCTTCAAGAGTGGCTGCTCCTTTGAGGCCTACCCTTTAATTTACTGTTTCCTCACAGTTTTCTTTATGGAAGTATCAGGAAGCACTTATCTTCCCAAAAATGCAGGAGTCTGAGCTCACAGGCGCCAAGGGCTGCACTCCAGCCCCAGCCTTTATAACCACTCCTGAGTATTCTTTGAGAAGGTCATGTCTCTGTTTTACACCTGCAAGGAGGAGATAAAGTAACTTTCAACCTATTATCTCAAGAGAATTAGGCATCTAAGGTTTATAAAATTCTCTGAAGATAAAAAGTAGAAAAATATGTTATCTACTATAGAAGAGTAACTTTTTAAGGAGCTTAGCATTCTAGAAATACCTAAATTAAAAACTAAAATTACTGAACAAATTTTCGTGTGTGTGTGTGTGTCTGTGTGTGTGCGTGTGTTTGTGTGTAATAGGTATATGCATATTATACATATATGTATACATATACTCACATGTCCATATATTTGTGTGTGAGCGCATGTATACATGTACACATGTGTGAGATTATCGGAATTCATATTAATTCATGAATTCATGCCTTGTCTTAAGCTCAAAAGCCAGCTTGGAATTTTGGAACCATTATTTCTAGCAGACTGAGGTTATTTCTGGTAAAATGATGTCAGACTAAGAAGCTTGTTGTCTAGACCTTAGTCTTCTCTGAATGAGCTGAACCAGGATGGGGTTGATGCTTCCTGTTACTCTCGAGTTCTCTTAATAGATACTGACATTCTGAGGTATGAAGGCAGTTGTTCTTTGAAAGACCTTCTGTATAAGTGAGGACATCAGAGTAGGAAAACACTCAGTAGCGCATCTATTCATCCAATCTCTTTATATTGCTAACTATGAATAGAAGCATCCAAATACACACAAACAACAAAAGCTAACCCCAATTTATCACTGGGTAAATGTTCAGCAGAGGACTGGAGAGATTGTTCTGTGGGTAAAGCACTTTTTATAAGCCAGAATTTGAATCTCTAGAACCCTTATGAAGCCAAACATAATAGCACATGTTTCTCATCCCAGCACACCAAGATAGGAGATGAAAAGAATCCCTGGAAAGTTACAGGCCAGCTAGCTTGACATCACAGAGACCTGTCTTGATGCAAAAATAGGACAACACCCAAGGTTTTCCTGAGACCTTCACATGCAAAAAGCACCATGAAACATGTTCAACTGTACATATACGTGAATATGCACACACCTTTTATATATATACACACACACACAAACATTTTCAAAAGTGAAAACAATTATTTTATTACCCATAGTATATGAAATTCCCCCCAAAGAGTCCTTTGTATTGTGTAATCGCTTCAAGTATATAATTCTTTTAAACTTTTCATTGTGTATCTCCATTGCACGAAAAGACTCTTACATAACACCTCTTATCACAGGTATATAATATATGGTGAACATATTCCCCGGCAGACAAGCCTTCCCTATCTTTTATTCTCCCTTCTCCTATAACCATTTGCCCTCTTTGTTTCCCTAGTTTCAACTAAGCTTATTTTAAAATTGTGATCATATCAAAGAGAAAGGCAACGTGCATATATTATTAATCAGAAGGCTTACATTATTTGTCAGAGGACTTCCTGAGTGATACACAAAGAACATGGCAATACTTGTATATGGCCTTTAGGTGTACAGAGAAAACTCGAGCATAATGGGCCATCATGCAGAGACACTCATCTGTCCAGTAGGTATGGTGGTATTTCAGCTCCTCTGAGCCAACTTACTGCATGTGTTTAGATACTCTCCCTCAGTTCAAATGGCTTGCTCTTTGCCTTTGATCCTTGTCCAGAACCTGTAATCTAGGCCAGGAGCAGATAATAAGAGGCTGTACAGAGTTGTAAACCTCCTTTAAGAATTGTCTCCTTTAGAACAATAGCAAGTGCTAAAATAGCTCATAGCAATCAAGAGGCCCAGAATAATGTGCTGGCAAAGGAGAAGAGAGTTGTCAAGATAAGACAATTGCTGGAATAAGAAAGAAAAGGATTTAACCCAGATGGTGGCAGACCTATGATAGTAACAGATACCTGCTGAACTCCATCTCAAAGAGGTCTGAGGACACATCCCATCTTTGATTTAAACAGCAAACTACTGATGTTTACTGTGGGCTCCAGGTACAGCAGCCACATGCCAGATCAGTCACAATGCACATGCCACACACTTGCCATTGTGGTTCAGGATACTCGACACAACAAAGCTGAGGCGGGGGAAGGGCTGTGTTTGAACTATGTTCAGTCAAAAGAGATGGAGTCCTAGAGTCTTTGGGGGGAGTTGGGGATGCGGTGAGGCAAGCATTTTGATGAGAGGAAGCATAAGACAGAGGGAAGGCAAGAAAATAACAGACAAGGATGAAGGCTTTCTGTGTCATCCAGCATGGGATGCCACTCACATATTTTTTCCTGCAACTGCTTTAAGGATACACAATTTATATTTCCCAAGAATTTAGCACAATACCGACAGTCTTCACCATGTAATGGAGTCCTCATAAACTAGAGATAATAGAGAAAAACAGGAATTGTATATCTTCTCTCATCTTTGAGGTATTTAAATGTATTTAGAATGATAGAGCACACTTGGTGGAAACAGGCTAAAACTAAATCTGTCTGCACTCAGAAAGGTTGGGCCTCAAGAAATTGGGATACTGAAAGCATTGGACCCAAGCCCCATGGCCAGTGACAGATTTCAAGCAACAGAGAACAGGAAAAGTGCCCAGAAAAGGAAAACCATCAAAGATGTTCCCAATTATCAAGAAAGGGAGAAAGCTTGATTCTAGATGCAAACTGCAGGCTTGAATGTAAACCCAAAACCACATGGGAGGGACTTTCAAACAGACGGTTGTCAGATGCCACTCCATGGACTGCACAGGGAGGGGACAGAGGCTGGGCTGTGATGCCAAACTGTCACACATAGAAACCAGCATTCTGCCACTCACTGGCTGAGGGGGCTTGTACAAGTTACTTAGCTTCTGAGCCTCAGCTCCTGCACATGTAAATCGAAAAGTTTGCAGGGAGTGCGTGTGTGTGTGTGTGTGTGTGTGAGAGTGTGTGTGTGTGTGTGTGTGTGTGTGTGTGTGTGTATTAAGAATCCATGTTGATAGTTTGCTTGGGATTTTGAATGCTTAGCTTATCCCCAAATTTGCCTCTAACTTGGCTTTTTCATAAAGAGTATTGGATATAACTTTAATTTATTCAGCACAAATTTATTAAGTATTTACTATATTCTAGACACTTATTCTAGTTTCATTTCTGTCACTGTGATAAAATGCTCTGACAAAAAGTTGCTTATAAGAGAAAGAGTTTATTTTAGTTCACAATCTCTGTCTATATTCCATCATAACAGAGAAACTGAGGTGATGGGAACTTAATACATCATACTTACAGCCAAGAGCAGAGAGAAATGAATGGAATGCACGTGTAGTTACATACTTACATTACTTGATACTGTTCAGGATCTCTGTCTAGGGAATAGTGCTGCCCATAGTGGGCTGGGTTAATTAACAATCAAGATAATCTTTAAGACATGCCTACAGACCAACCTAATCTAGATGATTCCTTATTAAAATGCTCTTCCTAGGTGATTGTAGATTGTGACAAGTTGACAACTAAAACTAATCTTCATAGTACTGTTCTACATGGCAGGGAATATCCTCAAACATAATAGATAAAAATCATGCTTTCTGGATCTCATATTGTAATGAATATTTCATAAAGATACATAACAAATGAGCTCATAAAACAACAACAAAAGATCAGATCATGAGTATCAAGGGCAAATATAGAACATGAAAGCTCCTATGTAATCTTCAGAAAAGAGTTTGAAATTTTAAATATGATGGCCTTGAAACAGCTCATTATGATCAGTTAATGGTAGGAAGGAATGTCAGATTTGAACTCTCCAACTCTGAAATAGTAAATATGGTCTCAGGTATTCTTCTGATCACTGGATAAGGTACTAGACAAGTGTGAGGGTCTCAGCTTTCAGAAGGTTATACTTTCATCTTCTGGGGATGGGGAAAGACAGCAATAATAAATATCAGGTTAAGTTTGGTAAAGGCAAAGTATAGCTTCCCCTTGGCTGCTGTTGTACCAGGTATCTCCTCCTCTTTTTGGTCCTCTGAAGTTCTTGCATCTTTCAGAAATAGATGTACAAATATACTTCTGTCATTGTGTCACTTTAGTCCAGTATCCCCATGTTGGGTGTATTCTGCCTCTGGTTCTTCTTGGCATTCAAAGACCACGAGGACCCTAAAGAAAAATGAGATGGGTTTCAGTGTATTCTCTTTGGCTCTGCAGTGTCTGTGCTCTCCTTTGTTAGGGGTTAGCTGTAGTTCCTCAAGAAATTAATCTCTCAGGCTTTTTATTAATTGTCAGGACTGTTGATTATCCTGTGTTACCATATCTATCTTCTCTTGTCAGTCCATGCAGAGCAGAGACATGTACACGTGGATCAGTTTTGAGCAATGGTTGTCCCTGTTAATAGAAAATTATATAGCAAAAGAGATGATGAGGATTTGTCTCAGTTAGTTTTGCTTTGCTCCACAATGTAATTTTTGTTCCCATATTGGCAGAGTCCAGTGGGTGGGGTAATGCCTTGGACAGTGTATTAGACTTTTTGTTACTGTGAGGGAACACCTGAAATAGTTTAAGTAAGGAAAAAGTCATTCTGCCTCATGGTTTTAGAGATTCTGTCACTTCTCAAGCCATGGTGATGCAAAAACAAAAAAATTCACAGCAGTGGGAATATGTCCATGAAGTTGTTCACATTATGGCAGACAGATTTTAGCAGTGGCAACATGTGGATGAAGTTGCTCACATTATAGTAGACAGAAAGCAGAAAGAGGAACAGAGAGGGCCCTAAAACAGTATGTAGCTCCCAAGGACAAACCCACAGTGATGGATATCCACCAGCAATATCCAACTGCTTTAAGTTTCTAGAATCTCTCAAGGTAATACCACCGTCATCTAGACTTAGGAATTCCAATCATGAGCTCTCTATGGAGACACTCTACATCCAGAGCAGACAAGGCAGTTTGGACTATAAACTCCGAGAGTGTGAGTCATTGGTGACCCCTGCTCTAGGTAGAAACAGCAATGTAGAAGAGGAGACTCCGAGACATAATCATAAGAATTAAACTGAGAAGGCTGAGCTTGGTAAAATAGGGCAGCAATCATTGAGAAAACCCTCCATTCCAGAGGCGAGCAGAAACAGTAGCTCACCGTAAACCAAAGGAGGAAAACACATGCATAAGCCATTTCAGGACTGCAGATGAATGTCCACAAGAGTGAGCACCACTTTCAGAGTAGCCCAAAGGCATTTCATTAGATCATGAGCTGGTCATATTCTCAGAGTACATAGTTCACATCACAAAGCACTTGGGAGAAACTTTGTTCTCAAAGATTCCCCTGTCAGAATTGATGTGATCAGTATCAGTTCAGGACGCCCTCAAGACCAAGTTCTCAGCACAAAGGAAATGTATCTTCCCCTGAGGGATAAAGGGCAGGGAATAAGAGGCAATGATGGAATATAGAGGATGAGGGAGAAGGTGACTGGAACAAAGGAGAAGAGGGAAAGGTATCTGTCCCAGTGGGCAGGCCATAGGACTGCCTCTGGATAGAGAGGAGACAGACATGGTGCATACGAAAGTGGCAGTTTATAAAGGTAAAAGGGGAAAACACACATTAGGATGGGGTGTTTAATTATAATTGAGCATATTAATTAGATGAACCAAAGGGAGCTTTTCATTGTTTGACTTCAATACTTTGATAGCTAGATCTTGGTAGTCAGCCTCAGGTCGGGGGTATGTAAGGCCAAATAAGGGCATAGACCTTGGTGTCTAGCTTTAGGAATGTAACCTAATGGTTTTTAGCAAGACAGAGGAAATGGGGGGAGAATGGGGAGGCCTGCCTGAGCCATGTTTGTCATGCTCAAGTTGGCTAGTATCCCATCAAGAGTGTCCTTTTTTTCATTGTCATAAGGAAACATTTATGTAAATTATTTTGATGACATTTGGTACTTTGAGCTGAATCAGGTTCCAGAGCTTGGTACTGATCAATAGGCAGCCTTTGACCTCAAGGTCTTCACATTCAGGAGGACTGAATGGAAATCAACTTGTGGATAGACACTTGCAATGCAGGATGCATTGCATTGAGATTGGTGATAGTGCCAGACCATTCAAAGGATGTGCCCAAAGATCTGAAAGAAGGATATTTTTTTTTTAAACAAGTCAGGTATAATGACAGAAGCACTGGGAGGAGAGAGTTTAACAGAATGGAGATGTTGGGAATGTTAAGGAGCCAGGAAGTAACCAAGCTCCTAAACTCAGAGGTGAAAGGTCAGTTTGTGAGGACAGTCAAGGGCCATGTCCTCCAGGATGTCCTGCAGTGTGTCATACAAGTCAGTGACATGGTCAGCCTTGAGAAAGAAGAGAGAGAGAGAGAGAGAGAGAGAGAGAGAGAGAGAGAGAGAGAGAGAGAAAGGAAAGAAAGAAAGAAAGAAAGAAAGAAAGAAAGAAAGAAAGAAAGAAAGAAAGAAAGAAAGAAGAAGAAAAAGGAAGAAAGAAAGAAAAAGAAAGACAGGGAAGGGAGAGAGGTGGGGAAGAAAGGGCATTCTACAACAAAGGCAAAACTTCCCCTAGAAGACTAGGAGGCAGCAGTGTGGGAATGAGGCCCATTCTTGGACAGTGCAGCAGAGGAGCTTGGCCTGGAAATGGCACACAGAGGCACTTGCTCACTTTCATGTCTGACTTGATGTGGATGGTTAGACAATGTTAGACTCTAGATGCACACCCAAGATTCTGGTGTCACGAGTGTAGCGGGATATATTAAAAATGGACCCAGTTCTGCTGCCACGTTCCCACACTAGAATCTGGCACGCTGGCCGCCTCAGTGTCGTCGTCGGCCCTGGGCCCACAAGACTTTGGCGTGGCTGCTGCCTCCACCGGCCAGCTCCACCACCTCCATGGCTCTAGGCATGGTCCCTGGGCCAACTCCACCCCCCCACACACACGGTGCTTGGTCTTAACCCCAGACAATATCAGTCATCTAATAAGGCTCTTAATGTTTAAAGTTAACCAATGGATTTATATATCAGCAAATAATCAAGATGCCCACACAATTTAGAAGGTTATCCCAATATTCCTAACCTTTAGATTTCACATCTACCAATTTACTTGATGCCATGTGGGTCCTTGTCTGCAACCATTTCGCCATTTCGCCATTTCGCCTCCCTTGCTCTCTCCTGCATCTCTGTGCACCGCCCCCTCTTTGCCACCCTTAGCTCCGCCTCCCTTTTTCCTGTCCAATCATAGGCCTCCCACTGCAAATAAATAAATAAATAAATAAATAAATAAATAAATAAATAAATAAATAAATATTAAAAAAAAAGAGGGAAGGGAAATTTCTGCCTCAAAAGAGAGCTGTTTCTAAGGGGTGGGATACTCCAGTGATCAAGGAGGGGCTCTATCCTCAGCTAAATTCAACCTCAGAATTCCCTGCATGATACAGACTGACAGCCAGTGAAGAGGAGGTTAGGGCCCAGTAAAATCAGTGAGAGCTTCCTTGACTTAGAAAAGAACTGCCATCATAGAGGCAGGAGGAGGGGGAAGGGATAGGGAGTTCCTGGGAGGGAGGGGGGAAAGGGAGTAAGGGGAAAACACCTGAAATGTAAATAAAAGTTCCAATAAAAAAAAATTAAAAAAAAAAAAAAAAAGAGAGAAAAGCTGCCAAGCAGGGAAGAGGCAGAATGACCAAACAGTCAAGAAATTAGTCTGGGCCAACACGGCTCACCTGGAGTATAATCTGAACACCGAGCAAGATACAACATGTCCCTTCAGAACTCACAAGCCCAGGAAATAGCTCAAGCATCTCTTTTGCAAAGCACAGTAAACCAATAGAAAAAAAACAATATTGGAATAAAAATGCATTGATTTATTTTTTTCAACAAAAGCAAGAAGTCTGATACAAGTTTATTCTGAGGCTATTAAAGCTACCCTCCAAGGCAACTTGTAAGAAAAGCTAAACTCATTACATTTCCCTTTGAAAAAGAAACTTTAATCTGTTTTCCAATAATTTTGATCTTTTTTCCCATTATTCCTGTCAGGTTGCTTTCTTAGATGAAGAAATAACTGAGAATATTCTCTGATTAACTGTTGGTTTCTGTTGATGTTTGTTCTAGACATACTTTTAGGTTCCAAGTATACATTTTAGGCTATTAGACTCGAGGTAATGATGCAGAGATTGAGTAGAAGCTCTTCCAGGAATTCGTGGCTAAAACATGGCCATCGTCACTCAGCTCTGCTGTTCACTAATTGGAGATCTTTCAGTGCACAGTTTTCCCCTCTAAAAAATGAAAATACATAACCATGCCCACTGACTGATGAGGATACTACGGAAGTGGCTGAGGTTACTCAGAACTGTACCTTATAGACCATTTATGCCATTTACACATTGCTATTAATGTCATAGCAACTTCTGAGACTCAAGGGAATCTTAGACCCAGAAGGTACTTTACGTTCTCTTCCTCGTGCTCCTTTTTCCGCTTTCATAAACACCCTGGAACTAGTGATAATAATGAGTGAGCAACTTCATTATTCACAAATTTTCATTCTAAAGCATTTTTTTCCACATATAAGCTTGATCACACAAACAGAGAGCTCCATGAATATTCTCCACATATGGAACTTTCTGGATGTGTTCTGGGGTAACAGAGGAGGGCAAACAAGCACTCTTAGCCTCTTTTATAAAAATACTAATTCCATCCATGAAGCTTTAATAACTTCCAAAGACATCATCTGCTAATATTGTTATTTTAGAAAATAGAATTGGAGCATGAGACAAAATAAGATAATAATATGAAGATCAGGAAGTTCCATGTCACATATCTGCCATGGTTTTGCTTCTTCACTGCTTGCACCTTCTCACTGTGTGCTCACACCACAAAAAGAGATGGAGATAACAAGCATCATCTTTCATGAAGGATCTGGTTAGGTCAGGATTCTACCAGAATGACATCTTTTGACCTTCACACCCTTTTCTCAAAGATCCCACATGCAGTACAGGCCCAAGGTAGGAGTAGAGCTTCAGACACATGAGGTTTGAGGGAAACAATTCAGCACACAGCATGATAGGAGAAAAAGAGAGAAGAGCAGAGCTTGGATGGTAAAAGCCTTGCCTATGGATCTGATGAAACCCTTATGGGTCAGTGTACCATAATGATTTCATGACTATTGTGTCTGTTAGAAAGGCATATTTTATATCCACTTGGACTCTACAAACCAAGAGTTTTGCAAATTCAGTTCTCCTCTGCTGTATTCTACAGAGAGCCTTTGCAGAGACCTTCCTGTTTACCATGCCCCCACTGAAACCTATGTAGAAATGAAGACCCCCAGGGTGATGGCCTTTTAAAGTCACTAGTGTATGGAATGTGATTCAGCAGCAGAACCCAACGCTGAGCCACTTTGCTTTGCTACTATCCCTCCAGCAATGACTTCCATTGCTGGTTCAAGCGATTCATTCTCTAATGGCTATTATAAAACTGTTGTCTACTCTATAGGAGTCATAGTACTAAGAAGAGCTGAAAGGACCCAGTGAGTAAACTGCACATCTGTGGGGTAGGTAGGGAACACATAGATGACAGCATGTGTACTTTCTGATTGCATCATACCTTCTCTTTCAAAACTCAGGTTACAGTGACAGATGGCGGTTCTTCTCCAAAACAGTCAACCATTTGGGTGGTGGTGCAGGTTCTGGATGAAAATGACAACAAGCCCCAGTTCCCTGAGAAGGTCTACCAGATCAAGCTTCCAGAACGTGATCGCAAGAAGAGGGGCGAACCCATTTACAGGGCCTTCGCATTTGACAGAGATGAAGGCCCCAATGCAGAAATCTCCTACAGCATTGTGGATGGGAATGATGACGGAAAGTTCTTCATTGACCCTAAAACTGGCATGGTCTCTTCCAGAAAGCAATTCACAGCAGGAAGTTATGACATCCTGACGGTAAGATCTAATTCCAGAGTATCACTGGGGTAGGGGTGAGCCCTCTTAGTCATACCTACTTCTTTGATTAATAAATCTCTAATGTTAAAGTGCAGAAATAGCTGCTGAAGGCTGCTTTCAGGGTATAGATCTAGTGCAAAGTAGAAGAAACTGTGATACGCATACACACAGGTACATATGATCACACTCACACTCACATGGACACAGACACGCATGCACTCACACACATGTACACAAATGCATTTGATCGCACAAGTGCATTCACAGTTGCACACATATTCCCACACACATGCATGCATATTATCACACATTGCACACACTCATACATATGCTTACACACAGGTACAGCACACATATACAACCACATATGCACATACATAATATACTTATACATATTCACATATGGATGCACACATAAATGCACAAACTCAGTGCACGCACACAAACTTACACTCACAAACTTGTACATATATATAAGCACATAATATACTTACACTTACACATACATAAATTCACACACGCATACATGCTCATGTATACATGTGCTCATACATCCTAAACACAAATAAGATCTCACATTGTATTTCATTCCCCTTCAGCTCTCATTAGAGATGAGATTCAGAATCATGCTATGAGGAATTAACTTAGCTATTTCTACACAAACTATTATTCTTGCCCCTGAAATACTATGAACTGTAAGTACAACATTTAAACTTTATGGTTTCACATCTCAAAAGTTGACTTCTGACAGACATAGTGTGAGCCCTGTTTGCACTGTTTCCACTCCAGAGTCCACTCTGGAGCCTCAACTGGACACACTTTTCTTCTTCTGACACTGTGCAGAAACTGGTCTTTTGGCTTGTTACTGTGTGAGTGAAAGCCTTCCACAGGCTCAGAGCACTAAGCTGTCTTTCTGTGTTCCCCCCATGTGGGAGTAGATCAAGGCTGTGGACAATGGCCGCCCACAGAAATCCTCCACTGCCCGCCTCCACATCGAATGGATTAAGAAGCCCCCGCCTTCACCTATACCATTGACATTCGATGAACCATTTTACAACTTCACCGTCATGGAGAGTGACAAAGTAACAGAGATTGTAGGGGTGGTGTCTGTGCAGCCAGCTAACACCCCTCTGTGGTTTGACATCGTCGGTAAGTTCAAGTCTCTAGAGTGTATCGGGAAATGGACTTAACTGTTTGAAGGAACTTGCCAAACAAACAAGTAAATAAATAAATAATGAATGAATAAATAAATAAATTTAAAAGGCAAAAGAAAAAAATGAAAAGCTAGCAATTAAGCCTAAGATTAAAAACAGTGCTGGAATGCAAAAGAGCCAGTAAAATGAAAAACCAACCTGTGCTTTCGATTCTGTAGCTAAGCTGAACAGAAAGTGCTCTCTGGCTGGATTTCTCCATAGTACGTGGTTTACTGCAACCTTACTGTCCTTCTGTGTGTCATTTTAATTCTATTGTCACACTTGGCTAATCTCATTTCTAAATGTATTGATGGTACTAGACTTGCTGTCCTTCATTTCTCTCTTTTTCTTCACCTTTTTTTCTGCATTCTGTTTTTTTTTTCTGCTCCCGACTGCCCTGCTTCAAGGTGGCAAGCATGCTCGAGAGATGTTCTATATTCTACAGACAGCTTGTGGGCAGAACTGTTCAACAGAAGGTACCCTTAGTGCGAACACATTTGCTAAAGTACAGCTATCCAATCTGCCTTTTACGTTTTTTTTTTTTTTTTTTAACAAATTGAATTACATCTTTCATAACTGCCTGTGACAGACTGAAGCGCAGCCCACAGGTTTCATACATGCCTCTAATAGCAACCTCATTCCTCATATCCAATGACTTCTTTGTTTGAGATTATATGGGTGGGGGGTTGTTTTGATTTTTCTCCATTGCTTTTGAGGTATGTGGGGGTTTTTGTTGTTTTGTTTTATCTTTTTGTAGGATGGTTTATTTAACTGGGACTTTTCCAATTGAAAATAAATGAAAATGTAATTCCAGCCCCCTGCTTTTCTGCAGTAGTGTCATTCACAGACCAAAAAGCCCCACCAGGCAAGTCCCCTGGCTGCTGTCCACAGAAGGAAGGGCAGGAAATAGAACCTAGCCGTGTAGCCAGGAAGCCCCCACTCACCCTGAATAGAGAAAGCAGATGGAAGGAAGCAGGTAGGGCAGACCCAAGGAGCCAACTTTTAAATTCCTTGAAAGAAACCAAGCAAGCACGCCAGGCTGCAAAAGGAAAAGGGCAAAACAGCCCTTCCACAAACCTGCAGGGAGAGCGCTGGAGAGGAAATGTGTGTAGGACAGGGAAATTAAACAGGCTGTTGTCAAAGGGAGAGGAGAGCATGCGCCTGCCAGGGGCTGATCAGGGCTGAACTGGAGCCCACTTCCCAGTGTTCTCTGTGAGCAGTGAGTAAACCAGAGGAGCACTCTTGTGGGAGAATCATTTCCTTCCTCATGACGCCTGAACAGGATGGGCAGCAACCTACCTCCCTTCAAACAGCTGGGTCTGGGGAAAGCATTTAGGAGACTCCACATCTGGTTTCATGAAGCATAGAAAAAAGAATGTTGTGTCTCCCAGTCAAACCTCAGAGAGTCCTCTGAACTTCCAACAAGTAAGGGCTTGCCTCTGCATTTTCTGTGAAACATAGGGCCTTAGTTTTAGTTAATTGGGATTAATCTCACCATCTTTTCATATGACCGTTCTTCCAAATTCTTCTTCCTGTCTGTCAGCGTATCCGAGATGGAACATCTTTTCACCCATGAGGAATGTTTCTACCACCATCTCAGTAGTTTCTGGCTTATTCAGTTAATATATGATACAGTCTCTTCTTTCTTTATGCAAGGAAACATTGCACATAGTACCAGTTAGTTGTCTTTTGCCTGCCTTGACGTCTTTGGTCATCCCTTCACCAACTCACTTTGCAAAGCATCTCTGCTGACTGACCGAGCTTGCTGTTACTTGCCTAAGCTGCCAAGGCATAGGAAGTCTCACTAGCCTACCTTTCTTTGATGCTACCTGACCCCAATTCCTCAGGTCAGTTTGCAATTCTTTAGCATCTCTACAAGTATGTGTAGGTGTAGGCTAGCATGCTGCCAGGAGTACTACGCATAAGATTACTCCCAAGTCTTTCATATTATGTTATCAGTACTACTGTCCATTTTCCTTTATGCATATCCCATCTCCATTCTTCACCCTTGAGGTCAAAACTCATGTCTCCATTCTTGCTCTTGCTGGAGTTTATGTTGCTTTCTATTCAGGGTGAGTGACCTAAGATATAGATACTGATGCTGATTCCTCAGGCAACCATGTTAACTCTATTGTAGTAGCCTCCTAGCCCTACAGAGGGTCAGTATGACATTCCGTTTTACCCCAGCCTCAATAGCCTCACTAGTTCAAGGAGAAAGAGCTGTTTATAGAGAGCCTCCCTTCTGGCATCCACACATAATCCAGGAACCTAATGCAAAGTGTGGCCATAGCTACCATGGCTCTTTATCATTGCGCTCTGAAACACTGCTCTTCACTTCATAGATTCTGCTTACCCCCCAACCCCCATCTCATCCATTCTACTTTGTGAATGAGAGTAGTTTTTTCAATGAAGACTCCCAGGACTGTCCCCTGATCTGGAATCCTCCATTACAGACATTTCTCTGTGAATCTAGTAACAGATTGCTAAATTTCTTCTACAAATTGAAGTTACCGGGCCTCCTGCCCAAACAGATAATGATTTTATTTCCATCCCCAGGTTCAGCCAACAATGTCTTGAAATGCCAACTTTTTACTTCACTGTAGAACTTTGAGTCCTTTCCCAGGTGCTGGTGGTTTGCAATAGAGGCGATCACCTTTATCAAAGCTCCTAAAAATACGACTTGTCTGCCAGAGTCATAATTTACCCACTGTGCTGACATCCTCTTCCTTCTTCTAAAACCTTTTGTTTGCTTTATCATCTTCAGGTGTTTCATCTTCACTGTCAAAATTTACCTCTTGTGAATCTTCCTTTCCTCCTTGCCTAAGCATCATCCTTGATCAAACTAGCACAGAGGGAACCAGGAGTGGGCAATGTCCATAATACCCATCTGTGAGCTCTGCAGGGAGACAGGAAATAAACATGAGGTAAGGAAGGTCAGCATGGATCTGAAGCGCAGCCTCGGATCCTGTTTCAGGTTTTGCCCAAATCCTCTTGTGGAGAATAAGTCAACCCAAGTTTGCACCATAGACCTAGTGTATTCGGACACCCATGAAGAACACACTGAGAGGCCCAGGACATAACATCCTCATCTGTCATGTCGATCTTTAAACTGCTCAACCTGGTGAAACCGCATTCAGTAAACAAAGACGGTGTTTCAGCCTGCCTTTCGTTCCCCTTGGGAACCTGTTCTCACTTGCACATTTACAAACTTACAGGACTCTGATTTTGACTGAATTTCTTTGCCTCTTACCAGGACATGAAGTCATAGGAACACCGTGTGAGCAGCATTTTGTCCCAAAGCCTAAATACTTTCCATTTTCTCAACTCCAAAGAGACTGTGTTTCCTCTGTAGCTAGACCCTTCTGCTCCCAGAAACAAGCTCTACTAATAACCAAGCTAAGAAAGCTGTAATTAAAAGGCAACATAATAAAGTTCAGCTGTTGTGGATTTAAACAGCCCAACACACAGCATGTTTCCTTTCCTTGTTAAAAGGGAAAGAAAATGAAGGGAACAAGAATAACCCACAATCCTTTGCGGCTTTGTCATGTATCTTCACACTTCTCAGGAGGCTCTGCCCATCTCCTCAGCCATTCCTTGATTTACATACCTCCAATGTGCAAGCAATCTGGTTCTCAGCTCAGCCCCTGAATCGGATCCTGATAGAAAATACTTGAATTGTAAAGGCCGTCGTTAACAACTCTGTATTCAAAATTGAGTCATGCTGCCTTCCAGTCTTTATCTGACTATAGTTTTTACCTGAATCATCATAGAAACATGGTTCACCTTGCAGATAGGAAGCACGTGAACTACCCTGGTTTGCTTTGCTGTGTCAGGAAGGAGAGAGGGTATGAATCTCTAAGGGTCCTCTGTGCTAGCCTCTCAGCCATCTTTCTGTGCTGAAGGTAGACAAGGGCTATCTTGACCCTCAGTCCAGGTGAGGTTGGGCACACCTCAGAGCTTGGGCACCTCTGCATCTTTCCTAACCTGGCGGCCACATTTCTCCATCACCACCTCTCATCCAGCCTGTATTTAGAGAAGACCTATCTATTTACAACTCACCTGCTCCCCTGACAGAGTATATTCTGCTCAGCTAGGCAGGGCATATCAAACACTCCATTCCACTTATTCTGCCGTCATGCCCTAACTTGATCTCACACAGGACTTGCTTTTCTTTTTAGTACTATCTTATTTATGGAATCATACTGGAGAAAGTTTAGAAAAATAATAAAGGCCCAAAATACCTCATATTAATTATTTTTAAGAAAAGGAACCTTGGACTAATGTCTAGGGTTTTCTGTTATTCTTTCCTACCACCCTTTCCTGCCCTCCAGCTCCTGCCCTCCATTTAAATATCAGCCTGCTGTGTGCTTGCTTCATTCCAAGGCAGAAAATTATTCATCATCACACCGTAACTGGCACTGAATGTCTTTCCTTCAGTTGGGTGTACATGCTGAACTTGCACGAACAGCTTGTGCACTGCTCCCTTCGTTCATTGAGATTCAGCTGCTCAGTATCTTGGAAGCTTCTCAGTCACACCTCCCCATGGGTGACTACTAGATTTGGGTCGGTATTTTTACAATTACATGTGCAAGAGTGGAGTTATTTTCTAGAGGAAGAACCTGGACTCTTCTCTACAGGAGAAGCTGTGCCATTTTTATCACTGAGTCTCTTAGCAGAAATGACACCAGCGGAAGCTTTCTCCTCAGTCAGGAGTGTCTAGCCTTTTGAGACTGAGAGATGATGTAATCTAAAAATCTCAAATCTCAAATGGAATACCTACCTTTAAAGAAAAGCTCAGCTCAGTCATTTCCCCAGTGAAGTGGGCCATAGATGGTGGCTACCACTGTTTTTATTCATGTCTTATTTCTAGAGTCTTTTCAGGAACCCCCTCCTTGATGCATTAAATTTTATAATATTGTATCATAAATCCAGTGTGCCTCTTCTGCTCTTTTTTTATTCCATGACACCAATCTTGAGCAAAAATGGTCCAAGAGGAATGTCCCTAATGTGAATTATTGTCATGTGGGCTGTTCACAACCTCGCTTTTAACTATCTTTGCCGCACACCCCCCTGCAGCAATGCATAGGCTGTGACATTTCTGACCCCTACCCTGTTGGGACTCGGGCCAGCTCTGCAGTGTTCCTTTCTGCCCACCTTTTATTTGGCCTCATGCTGCTGCACCCAACACACTCTGGCTTTGCATGTTCTGTTACTGGCTCTGAGGAAGCACATCTTGTTTAAACGGAATGCTGACAGTGAAGTCGGACTCCTTGTATTTGATTGATAGTCTCACCCCAGATGATTTGGACTTGTTTTCCCACAAAATTGAAATCACCTTTCAGGCTAAAAGGGAGCCCGGAAAAACAAGACCTGGGGAAAGGCATGGAGTCATTTATGAAATAGGATGCTTAAGTGCAGGTTATTAAATTGCGTGGGGGTCGATGGTGAACCTGCTGGTCTAGATTCTGTGTCCCTTGTCAGAAATTCATTTGAAAACTTGGGAAGATTTTGATTTAAATGAAATCTTGGCTTAACTAGGAGCAAATGTCCTAGAAATGAGTATCATACGCTGGCCCCATTAGTGGGTGGGAAAAGATATCAAAGATGCTAATGATCTATCTCTTTCCCTCCCTCTCCCCACCCCCCTTTCTCTCCTGTGAAGTTAGAAGTTTCTCATCTGGAGTATTTAATACAGCAAAGACTAATGAAATAAGTAAATACATACATGGCATATACATGCCAAGAGTAAGAGAGAGAGAGAGAGAGAGAGAGAGGATTATAAAAAGTAAAACTTACAAAAGTTGCCAGAGTATTAACAAGAACAAAAACTACGAAAAAGCATACAATCAACACCATGTAAATATGTAAATGTTACACTGTTATACAGATGGAGTGACAGTGTATTTTTGCACAGACTTTAAAGGGTCATAATCAGTGAACACGAGAGCTGAAATTGGAAGATGTTACCTGTGTTTTCTCTAATATTCATCTCCGTTCATCTTTCAGCTAGAGAGGATAATTTGCACAATTCTTTCCCTTGACCCACAAATGTTTGCCTTTTTGAATAACTGACCCTGGAGAGTGAACACTATTCCCCTAAAAACAACTTTTTCTTTTTATTTATTTAAATCAAATCGTAATTTTTACTTATTCACACAGGGGTTATAAACACAAAAAGGCAGGACGTGGGGAAGGGGATGACACCGGAGCATAGGTGTTCAGGGGGAGTACAGATATCTTTCAGAACAGGGTATCAGCTGGGTGTAGGTTCAGGGGACAGGTCACTATGACTCTGCCTATGATTCACTTGTCCTTATCTAAGTTGGTACTGTCCACCGAGGCTGCCTATTTACAAGGTCTATGACTACTCAGGCTGGTAAATTTCCACAAAAGCTACCTGTTTACAATAGCTTATAGCCATTTTCAGTGTTTTTCCACAGAGACCCAAGACTTTGTGTTAGCATGTATGTATGTCTGGCCTATTGCTGATTTTAGGCCTATGGCTGATTTTAGGCCTTGAGTGTATATGCAGGGCTGCCCCTGACATCTCCTCCCTTCTCTAAGTATAGAAGGGCCTTGGCGATTCTAATCATGCAAAAGCGGAGATAGAGGCCTGACCTCCAATAAGTTAAGGGGACCTTGTAATGGCTCCGGTCCTCCTGTCGTAAACAACAACTTAAAATAAAAGTCTGTCTTTATATTTAGGCAATTAAGTAGCACTGGAGATCAGAGATCGGGGTAGAAAGTCTAAAGTTGGTTGAGCTGTGATTGGGACCATGAGTTAATACTCTCCAGAAGCAACTTGAGAAGTTGTATCCTTGTCTTCACAGGTTGTTATTGCCTTTCTTTGAGGCATGGCAAAGGTTTTGGCTGGTTGGTCAGTTTTGTTTTGTTTTTTTTCCCCAGCATTTACCTCTTAAATGTGAATGATTTGCCTTGCTACATAAGAATACTGTTACCCACGCCACCCACACCGCCCACACCAACCATGTCACCCACGTCACCCACACCAGCTTTATTTTTTATTTAGCATGTGCATCGAGAACACATTCTCTTTAGTAAGAAGCATCCCTCTAAGACACATTTCTCTTCACAAACTAGGAACCCCTTCTTCTTCTGAGCCCTCAAAACCCTGTTTTGGACTTAGCATCTTGTGCTTTTCAGTAAATCAATTAAAGACATTAATTGGAAGATGAGTCTCTTTTAAATGAAATTTTTGAGAACATATATCATCTCTAAGCAATTTTCTGGTACCCCTGTATCTCCACAGCTTTAATTAAATGTCAAAGGCAATTATGTTCTCTCCAGTAATTAAATAATCCTAAGTGAACATGGTATCTGCAAGCAGTTGGTTCTTAGAATATACATGACTACATTTTTAGAAAGTAAGCCGTATTATTTATTTTTGTCACTGTAGGACAAATGCCAGTCATAATGTGTGACTCTTCATCCCCTCACTCATCCACCCACTTAATATTGTAATATTGTAATCATAAAAACATAGTGCTCAAGGGCCAGAAAAATAAAGTGCAAAGACTAGGAATAAGAAAAGCCAATCTTCTCTTTTCTAAACTATGAAATTCAATAGATACATTGCCCTACATACTAAAGTTAAATGAAATTACCATCTGAAACCAAATGTATTTCACACATGCATTTTCAGACAAAAATAAATAGTGATGGGGAACGTATACTGACATTTAATTAAACTATTTTTCAATGCTTAGACCATTATCTTTTCTCCCACTTTAAAAACATATCTAATTTGGCAAGTTTATAAGTGACACTTCTGTTCAAAGATAAAAAGATCACAATTCTAATGCTATTCAAGTATGTCATTTAAAACCAAAGGATAGCTGACAATTTTTCTAAACCTTTGTGTAAGTTTGCTGGTGTTATATTAGCAATACCTATACACTACCTCTCAGAGTTTATGTCAATGTGTTGTAAAATCATCAGCCTCTCGGAAGAAAGTGAATTTACACTGCCCAAAAGCCAAAAGCATTTCTCCAATTATTGCAGTTCTCAGAGAGATTTTTTTTTTATGTCAAATTCATTTTTTAAATTTTCTTATCTTCCTGTATTCATAATTTTATTTCTGACATCTAATTGAGGGACACTGAATTCTAACCAGCCAAATGTTTACCAACAATTTGTATTCATTGTAATTGGATAGTTTTTATTTTTATTATTTAGAATGTATTCTATTAGAGAAAAAGCTAAAGTATTCCCAGGTTCCCAGCATGGCGGCTGAGAGGGGTTGGAGAGCTGTTAGTCTTCTCAGTGCTTTATGGATCAGCTTATGCTCCACCACTCTGACATTACTGCTGAGGTTTTTATTTACAATACATTGTTTTTCGTGTCATTTGTTATGCTTATAGAGGATAGCTTTTGAAATATAAATTAAGTTACAAATAGTAAAGCCCCATTGAAGATTTATGAAATTAAGCCATGGGGACGCCTGCCAGAAAATATATCTATATAAAAACGCCCTATGAAGATATATGCCTCCATATACTTAATACCTTCTCAGATGTGCTAATTTCGTGTTGTTTCTGTGAAATCATCAGGGGGGAATTTTGACAGCTCTTTTGATGCAGAGAAGGGTGTTGGAACAATTGTCATTGCAAAGCCTTTGGATGCAGAGCAAAGGTCGGTCTACAACATGAGTGTGGAGGTCACCGATGGAACAAATGTTGCTGTCACTCAGGTGAGATGTCAAGTTACTGACTAGCAACAATGTGCAAATATCTGCTAAAGAGAAAAATGCAAGCTATGCAAAAAATAGATCCAAGGAGTAATAAATTATGTCCATGGTTTCTTTTGTTCAGAAAATCGTTTTAGTGAACAACTGAGACAAAGGGTTCTCTTGGTGATGCAGAATTTGGCTGCCTTGTTCATGTCAGCTGTGATTGTTTTTGTATGAAAGAGCCATGTGCATTTGTTTCCTGGTCATTTACTGTAGGGTTCTCTCTGACACAGCCAACTTACAAGGAGATATCCATGTTGTCTGTGTTGGCAAAGCATGAGATTCTTCCCTTCCTCATTTCTCAAGTCACTGGAGTTTAAAGCTAGAGGTACCTAAGAGTCCATGCTCAATTACATACTGAGATGAAAGTTACCTAGCCAAGATCAAACAGCCTCAATAAAGGACAAAACTGAGACCTGATATTCATGGTAGCCTCTGTATTGTGGGTTCTCTATCCCAGCTTCACATTGTACCTCTGACATAGAGTCTAGTAAGAGCAGATCCAATAGCTGATATCCAGCCCGAGAGTTCCTACTGATGTGACCATACATCTGGGGTTGAGAAACTTCTGCTACACTTCTTGAGTTCATATGAAAGACGTTGAGAGTTAGAAGAAAACTTATGGGATTGTCTCTGACTCAAAACACCTCAGAACTTCTTCCCAAATGGGACTAACACAATGCTAGTTCTTTGCACAGTGGATTTACCTTGAACATAAGATTTTTTGGTTTTGTTATTCAGCACCTTAAACCAAGCCCCACATGGCACACTCTGCAACTTCACTCTTCCTCCCTGCTTCTCTCTGTTGTTCCCACAAGCTCAGAAGACATGAATGATTGATCTGGTCCTGGTCTCTGCTGGACTCAGATGGATATTCAGAATTCCTCTCAACACATTTAGATAGTTAGTAAGAAAGGTTTGCCAAAGCAGAAGCAAGCGAGTAATGATTTATTTTAAATATGATTTACACTTTTATGACCATGAAATTTGAAAGCAGGAGGAGAGGAATCTCATATGTTTGTCCAGACAATTTTCTCTTGGTCTGACACTGCTCCAAAAAAATATAACTTGACTGTTTTCTTCTATATATAGATGATAGTAGAGATTGAAGGTAACAATGGAGTTTGTTAATGCGGCCATTTGCTTTCCATTTGACTGTAGCTATAAATGGAAATGACTTGCAGATAGACAGCCTAGAATGTGATGGTTCTTGATTCTCACTCTGGTCTCTTCCTGTTTATCAGGTGACCACAGGACCCTGTTTGCCTCAGAGAGTCCCTTTTGTACCCATTACCCCAGAGTAGGTATTAACACTACCTCATATAGTCTGATAATTGTCCCAACTGGGACAACAAATTATATATTCTTCCAATCTAAAACCACACCACTTCTTGGCATTTTCAAAATTCAAATCTAGACACATAAATGAGATGCTCTGGCTGAGATTCTATGAGAACTGCACAGTTGAATAGTATGCTGGAAGAGTAGTGCCAAACAATCCATGTCTGTTGTCGGTGCTAATTCATTTTAAATGAGAAGTTTAAATTAGATTTTTTTAAATTAGTGGTTTCTTGGCATATTCAACTCCAGTTCTTCTGTGCTACTTAAAAATCCAAGACATATTTAAGCAAAATACCAATAAGCATGGTATCCTATTCATTTCCAG
This sequence comes from Mastomys natalensis, assembly GCA_021653895.1. Taxonomy (NCBI): domain Eukaryota; kingdom Metazoa; phylum Chordata; class Mammalia; order Rodentia; family Muridae; genus Mastomys; species Mastomys natalensis. The sequence continues at coordinate 144,238 of JAJTUV010000955.1, read as the reverse complement.
ACTTTGCACTAGGGTTTTAAATCAGTTGACTTAAGCAGTATTCAGTCCCTCTAGAATATATAATTCATTAAGTGTTTTTGGAACAAGTGAATAAATAGTTTCTACATATCCAGCAGGATCTATCTAGAAGGCACAGCAGATCTCTGAGGTACAAAGCACTCGTGTTAACAATAATAATGCAAAAGTTAGCAGGAAGATTTTAGAATTTTACTAGGATGAGATGAACAACATTTTAGTAGCATTATTTTATAAGTGTATCTTCATGCCATATGCAGTGCACTAAGATGTTTAAGGCTACAGTAATACAGTTTTGATTGTTATTTGAGACAGGTTACTATGCTGCTCATATTAGCCTCAAACTTCTGAGCTCAACAAGCCTCCTGCCTCAGGTCCCATAGTAGGTGGGACTGAAGCATACATCTCTACATTAAGCTAATCCAGACTTAAGGCCATATGTGTAATATGCACTCATTAAACTAACATGGAAATGTGCATTGTGCTTCTTTGAATGCAGTTGTCTGAGACCATATTTTTCCAAACTGATATACAGTTAGACTTGACTCATGAGCATTTGTAAGCAGTCTGAGAATTGGGGTAAACTTGGAGATTCCCCCTAGCAAGAGCAAATTAAAGAGATTAATAAAAGGCATCCAGAGATTTTTCCTGTCTAAAATATCCAAGTCATGACTTTAAGGAATAAGAATTCAATTTCCAACGCATGTACCATGTGTCCTTATCAAAACTGTGGCCGTCAAAGGCCATTGACTATGTTGAATCTTTCTGCTAACCAGCCTTGGTCAGTTCAGAATGAGTCACACTTATCCAGGATTCCCTGGACATGGCAGCATAAACAGGTCTCTGATTCAGTTTCAGGTACATTTGAACAACAGAATATTTTTGAAATAAACAGTGCAGTCTAAACTTCTTTTAGAAACTGCTAAAATATGCTCAAATCCATGACCCCAGACAATGTAATGATTCTACCATCAAACAGATACTTTTCTCCACTAAATTAATGTTCTGTAGTTTCCAAACCACCTGTTCAAAATTCCTTGGAGGACATTTCTCTCCTTTGTTCACGTGAGATCATAAAACATGGTAGGACATAGGCTTCCCGTCAGCCATAAACAACATGTTGAATTTTACTTCACAAATATCAAATAAATCAGAGCCTCCGGGATTCAGTGTCAACATAAAACCATTCCTTCATCTTCAGTCTTGTCCTGTTCTTCTGACTCTGACTCTCACAGAGTTCTTGTTCCTTAGAGCTACAAAATCTGATGCTACATAAATATCCCTTTCTTTCAGAAGATTGCCTAGGCTGAGTGCAGAATGTAAAGTGGCCTGTGAATTTCGCATTACAAGTATTTCCAGAACAAAATATGTAAACATAGCATCCCTACCTGGCCAGAAGCCTCCTGATGAGATGGACAATGGCTTCTTCATGAAGTCAGCTGATGTATTTATTGACGGATGTAATTGCACTTTTCATATTACAACACAGAACAGAAGTGACCTCACATTACCTTAGAAGCCCATAGATAAGCAAGGAGGTCTGGATTAAAAGGGGAAGGGGAAAGAGTGAAGTTGTCTCTGGACTGTCTGCTTCAAGTAAAGATGAGGTCATGTTAAAAATGGTGACTAGAGACGACTTAAGTCCCTCAATTTTCACAATGACTTTATGAAGCAGGAACTAAGAATACTCATTATAGGCAGAATTTGTATTTCATACCTTCCCCAAGAAAATGTTTACACTCTAAATTTTAGAATGTTGATTTATTGCATTATATGACAGAAGGGACTTAAGAGATACAGTGAAAGTCACAAGACTCTAGGTAGGATCTGTCTCCTAACAGAAGCCTAACTGTCAGTTTTCTCCAATTGGCGTGAGAAAGGCAAGAAAGGGAGAAGACAGGCAATCCAGTGCAAGGAAGATTTGAGATAATTTGAATATGAAGGTAGACTCAAGATATTGGGGAGCCATCAAGGAAATGGGGAGCCCAGTTCTGTAACCAGAAGGTACAATATTGAGCCTGAATGAAAAAGAAGAACATTAAAAAAGAATGCATTTATTACAATCTCTTGGGCCTTGATTTCTGTATTCAGAACTATGAGATAATAATAATATCAGGTGTTATTTTTAACATGTAAGGTCATAATAACTTTTCATGGCAGAATTATGAAACTCATTGACTACTGTCATTTCCATTTTATTGTTAAGGAAAAGAGTTCAATCAAGGTCAAGCAGCTTGAGGAAAACCCAAACTCAGACCCACACAGGCAGATACTAGAGCCTACTTACACCAAATCTTAAAGGGAACATAAGACTTTGGTATCTGTTCTAAGACGGGAGCTACAAGAAGATTTTTAACTTGGTCTCCTAAGAAACATGACACCACCTGTAACCTTCAGACTATCTCCTAGCTATCCATAGGTCCAGCCTTTTCTTAACATAGCTTTAACCCCAAAGACATATGTTTCCAAAGGTGATCCATTATGAATATTAATATTCTTTGCACATCTCCCAAATCAGACCTACATCTTTATAGAAAATATAAATAAATTTAGAACATAGCTCTCCCAAAGGCTCAGTGGATGAAAAGACATACAAATACATAGAATTTAGTGTTTACATAATGAGACTCAACAAGTCTCACTCAGGAGATCCATTTCCCTGTGACCCTGGAAAAGTGAAATCAGGAGTTATTGTCTTTTGTTTGCAGGAAGAAATTGAGGCTCAGACTACTTAAGTAGCCTGTGTGGATTCACATAAAAGAGATATAAACCCACTTCTCCTTTGCAATATTCTTCTACACATTTATATCTACAAAATACACAACTTCATCCACTATGGAAAGCATCTTATATAATGAAAAAAAAATGTTGACCCAGAATCAGGTGGTACAAGTCCAAATTGGCACTTGACCTGTGTGTATTCCCATGGAAGGCAGCTTACTCTGTCTAAGACTCAATCTTCTTCACAGTGAAATGAGCCTACGTGCTTCACAGATGGCTGTAAGAATAAAGAAAGATGAGAAGGTTCTTAGAACTATTACATACTGAACACATATATGCTTTATTAATATAATATGATACTCAATGTAAAATTGGGATAACATACCTAATAGCTATAAATTACTTGAGTGACCTTTTTTGTTATATGAGAAGGAAAAAAAGAGATAGTCCTGGCCAAATAATAATCTAAAAGCTATGTCGATTTGCTCCAGGGACTCTGGATATGATATTTTGTGATTTTTTAAAATATCTTTTTATTCAGGGCATGCTTTGGGTTTGTAAAGCTAGAAAAGTAAGTTGTTCTTGTGGGGTCCACAACCAAGTCTGACACTAAACATCTTCCATAGCCTTCAAAGTTCTCAAGCCCAATATAGGCTGTTATGTGAGCTTAACCTGTGTTGATTGGCATTGGAGTGAGGAAGACCTATGACCTGATCCCTAAATCTAGCCTGGACCTTCCTTCATCCTGTGGATTCCATCACTAGGACTGCTTGGAGTCCCTTACTGCCCTACTTATTTACAGCACAGATTTTACTTTGACACTGTGTCTCCTTTCTTGATGTTTTTCTGTGTCCACATATGCTTCAAAAGGTAGAAAACCAAATTATGAGGTTTTTTTGTTTTGTTTCTAAAAATGTTTGTTAGATCAGGGGACTCCCAGATATCTCTTCCCCCATCAAGAGTTCTCTTACATCCGGTTTCATTTCATTTGCCTCAAACATGTGAAAAACAGCAGTGACCCAAACTTTCCTTCAGTGTTTAAATTAAGGAATGGCCAAAGTGTCCCAGCTACATATAAGACTTCCTGTTTAAAAAAAAGAAATCAAAGAATGAAAACATTTTGCTATATGTAATAGATCTACACCTGATAGCTTATGTGAAAATCAATTTTTGAAAATAGATTCTCAAGGCAGGAAACTTTCTATTCAAACTAATTCCTTAATTAATGTTTCTGAGATGAGACTAGGCATACCAGTTATCTATTTTGTGAGTTACATACATTTGTCAACATATATATGATGTAAATTTATTCTGAATGTATACATAACCTAAGTGCATGAGACGATGACTATAAATAAATATAGAACTGGCTCTGAAGAAACCAGATTTGAATCTAACCTTGTTCTTGTGACTTTGGGCACATCCCTCCATTGAGAAACCAGATATAATAGAGTCTAAGGAGCAAATATGATGCACATTTCTACACAGAAAGCAACTGTGGTTTAAGTCTTCTATTCATATATTTCAAAATAAAATTTATACACTGGAAAAGTCTGCAAGGGGCATCTCTCCTGGAAAAAAAAGAAAAGATGTTTTAAACATGGTTAGAAATGGCAACAGAAGCAGAACAGAGTTTCAGTAATTTTGGATTTAATTGGTCTTGTCCAACAATTCACCCCCAAGGCCCGCCTGTTCTACCATGGGCATTTGTAAAGCAGGGCCTTGGCACCTCCCCAGACTTAGCTTAGAGGAGCCTGTAGAACACAAAGTGTTTGTGGGGGGCAGCATTGAAACCAGCCCTGGAGATACTTCCATGCCTGGGTTTCCTCCTGCCTTGAGTCCTTTGTGCTTTTGTAAGTTTTTCAATTACCACTTTGAACACAACATCTCTGAGAGTTACTTTGCTTTGTTAGTTCAGAAGCTCACAAATGGCCCCAACTGTGGGAAATAAGAAGCAAATGAGGAAAAGGAAGTCTTTTACAGAGGAACACTTGTTCTGACTGTAGATTAGGCTCAGGACAAAGCAAGCAGAAAGAGGCAAGCATTTCAAGATCACATCAACTTTGAAACTCCAGGAAGGTCAGGGCAGCCTGCTGGCCAGAAAGGCTTTTACATCTGTTGATGTAACTGCCACTCTGAAAACAAATATTTTAGCATCTTGACTAAGTTACTTGAACTTTTTAATGATTTGGCACTCAAAGAACACAATATGTTTTGCAAATACATTGGCCATAAAAACAATACGCAAAACTTTGTTGGCACATTTCTTGACCTCTGTTGCAAGTACAAACTAAGGGACCAGGTCTGTGCCTGTTAGTGTGTCTCCTAAGTGAAAACTGTGAACCCACAAATGTGGTGAAATGATTTTCATCCAACTCAGCAAAGCACATCTCAACCACGGTAAGCAGCTGTGCTGCTATTTGTTAGGGTAGAGTATATCTGGATATATTTATTTGGAAAAAATCAATGATTTTGTAGAATTCAGTCAAACGCTAAGATATTATTTTTGGTTGTGAGCCCAGCCTTTACCACCTGAGCCATCTCTCCAGCTCAAGACATTATGTAATAGAAAAATCATTAGTGATTCTTCTATTGGTCAGGCATAAGATAAGAACAGGTACCATACACACTACAATATAAAACTGCACAGAAAAGGACAGAGCAATCAGGCAAGATAAAGCACTTTGATCCAGAAAAATTATAAAGGAAAAGGTAAAACCACCTCCAGTTCTCCATACACCCCCAAAAATGTAACATAGAAAGAAATGCAGAGCCACGTAGAGAAAAATTAAACTAGATCTTGCCCTCACATAGTTCAAGAAAAATTCCAAATATACCGGAAATGAAAATCAAGGAAAATAAAACATACAAACGCCATCTACAAAAGAACATGTACTCATCCAAACCATGGAGAGGGGGGAAACATGCCCAACTGAGTCACCAACCAGAAACAATAGTTAGCTGGATGCATTTCCTTCCTTGTGGCATGCTAAAGAACTCACACCCAGAATAAACTCCATGGCAGAATTAAGCACAACCTTGTCATTTATATCACCACATTACCAAAAGAAAAGAAGGAAGAGAAACCTTCTAGCCCACAGAAGAATAAGCTGGCAAACGCAGCTGAACAGAAAAAGAAGTGCAAACAGTTCTGAAATTACGAATCTGTGTTTCTCATTGTCGCTCATAATAGGAACATGGAAACGAAGGCAACACTGAGGTGCCACTTCTTATCCAGCAGGCTGGCAAGGGCTCCAAGTCTTCCCACACACCCGGTTGGCAAGGCTGGAGTGACAGTCGTTTATACATATTGTTGTGGGAACGCAATGCACATTGATAAAGCCTTGGAAGAGTGGAACATAAAAATGATTTCACAAAACTATAGAAACATTTATCCTTCCATCAAACTGTCCTAATGCCAGAACCCAACTGTATGCCAGAGAAATTAAAAGACATAAGCACATTCTTTTTTTTTTTTTACATACTCTATGTAAATAATAGAAAAGCCTTATTGAGTCCAGAAAGGATGACCTGAACTGACCAGGATATGGGGCAAGGTCCTCAACACTGCGGGGGAAGGGGGAGCATGGACAACGCCTTTGAGCAGCTAGCAGCTCTGCCCTACACCCACTAGATATCACCTGCACCCCTCCTTTAGGTTGTGACAACTAACACTGTCTCCAGATGCTTCTGAAAATGACTCTTATGCCAGTTGGGAACAATATACATTTTATGCCCTTTATAATTCCTAATGTTAATAAGAAGTGAACTAGTTTCGTAGGGGGAATGTATATAGTATCACCATATTGACAAAACAACTGAGAAACCATGTGCTTTTAATAAAAGTTATCTCCAGGAGAGAAGGGGAGAGCAGGGAAGCCAAGCTTCTTTAAATTTTTTCATTTTTTTTCTTCAACAGTCTAATACTTATACAATGTATCTTGATCACATCCACCTCATTCCCTTTTCTTCCTCTCCCCATTCCTCTTTTCCACAATTCTCCTCTTACATCCTTTTTCTTATGATTCATTGAGAAACTAAACCTCCCTGAACACCTTTTGGTCTGATTTTAAAATGACAAAACAAAAAATTAAATGTTGAAAAAGCAAGTATGTGAGTTAAGGGTGTACCCAAATAGAGCTGACATATTTTCTTTTTTAACAACGACTCAAACTGGACACATACTCAGGGATGAACTCCTTAGGCATCCTGAGAAATCTGCCTGCCCCTGGTACTGTCTTCTGTGCACATGGCTAAGTTCCATAATAAAGTCCCCAGGCTCCTTAGTTCAAAAAGGAACTGCTTCAAAGTAAGGCCTGAACTAACTCTCCTTATTGGTTCAGGTAATAAATCATTCTCTATCCTGGAAAAAAAAAAACCTTCTAAACTTTGGAAATAAATGGAAGCACATTATATGTGAATCTACTTCTGAAGAAATATGGCAATGGATGTTAATCATCTAATTCACCTTTGGGCTCCTCCGTGGAGATTCATCTCAGGAAGAGAGCACTGAAAAACAGTATCAGCTTGTTTTGGATAACTATAATAGAAATGCAGGCTTTATTATTCTGAGTCCTTTGCATTCATATTTCAAACAAAACAATGACTAATTATGATCTTCTCACTGATTATAAAAAAAAATGTCAGCATCAGACAGGGGGAGAAACAAATGCAGAAACAATGACACCAAGTTAAAAAAAAAATCACTAAAATTGGAAACATCTGGGAACTCATGAAATTTTGATTATTTTTTTTTAGTTCTCTCCTAATTTTTTCCAGTTGATAAAAGCAAAATTTAAGTCAATCCACTAAAAGAATTCCCAGTACTAGATTGCAATCTCAAAATAGCATTTCTAACAAAAGAAAGAAAAGGAGAAACCAAAGTGGGTTTTTTGGAGCAGTGGATAATGCAAGAATAGAAAATGTTCAAGACATCCTAAAACATATTACCAGTCACAATAATCAGAAAGTAAGGGAGCTGGCTGGGAATGCAGTTCAATGCCAAAGTGCTTTACCTTTTTAACAGTAAGGCACAATAAGACCCTAGGTTCTGGCCCTAGCACATCAAAACCAATCAATCAATTAAAGAAGAGAGAGGGGAAGTGAGAAAAGAAGAAAGGGACAAATCTAAGAACAGCAGAATGGTGTCAAAAAGAAACAAACCTCAAGCTCCAACCTAAAGACAGTTGTACTGGCTAAGACAATACTGCCCATTGCAGTAAACATGAGTATTGCAATGAATGGACAGAAGAGTCAAATATGACAGAACTAGCTAGGGAACCAAAAGGCGAATTCTTGTTGTGTTAGAAATGTTAGAATGTTACCATTCTCATTGTGCTAAATGTCAATGTAATGCTTGGCTTTAAATGACACCTATATCACCCCTCCCTGCCCAGTGCTCAGTAAACATCACAAAAGTGGAGGCTGAACAGTGGGAAGAGCCAGGAGTTGGGGAGGATAAGAGCAAAACAGTGTCTTCTGAACATGACAGGACGGTTGCACCCAAGTACTCAGAGGAGCTGTTGTTGACTTCCACATGACCTGCACAAGATCAAGCCAGTCCACATCCCAGCATAGAAAAGAGAAAGAGTCATAAGATCTCATCTCAGCTGATATAATGGGGGAGGGAGAGTCAGTTTATTTAAGGGTGTGGCCACTGGTAGCTAACCATGCTTCAATGCACCTGTGAGTATATGAAGCACAAATTGAACACACTGAGTTGTTTTTATTTAATTTTTACTTTAAAAAAGATGTAAAATGCTCTACCTACATATACACCTACATGCCAGAAGAGGGCATCAGATCACATTTATAGATGGTTGCAAGCCAACATGCGGCTTCTGGGAATTGAACTCAGGACCTCTGGAAGAGTAGCAGGTGCTTTTACCATTGAGCCTATCTCCAGCCACACTGAGTATTTTTTTAAGAGCAATGGGGACCATGAAGTTCAGGAGAAAGGAGGTAGGAAGTAGATCTGAGAGATCTCAGGAGAAGGATTGGGGACCAATAAACATGATCAGAATACATCAAATAAAATTCTCAAAGAGTTAATAAAATATTATATTTAAAAAAGAGAAAAGCTGAGTTAGTTTTATGTCAACTTTCAAAAAGCTGGAGTCATTTAGAAATAGGAACTCACAATTAAGAAAATGCTTCCATAAGATTGACCTATAGGCACAACTGTTAAGCATTTTCTTGATTAATTATTAAGTGGGAGGGTCCAACCCACTGTGAGTGGTGATACACGGGGCCTATGGTCCTGAGTTGTATAAGAAAGCAAGCTGGTTAAGTGTCCCTCCATTGCCTCTGCTTCAGTTTCTACCTCCAGGTTCTTGCCTTTAGTTCCTCCTGTGACTTCCTTTGATGACAAACTCTAATATAAAAATGTAAGATGAGTTGTTTTGGTCATGATCTTTATCACAGCATATGACATAGAAACATAACTAATAAAATAAATGCAGACCAAAACTTGATAGAGCATAATTATGCTTAAAAATATTAGTCATTGACCATTCTCAGTGGAGCTAGGAAAGCATCAACTTATTTTGAAATAAGGGAGAGAGTTAGTAATTACCCTGCCTTTCCTCTGCATGGTAATCAGACAGTAACCAAAGACCTGGGAAGTTATTTTATGTAGTTTTTCCAGCTAACAAGAAAGAAATTATCCTAGAATCAGTACATTAAACATTTTAAGTTTTCCCACTGATTAGCTTTTAATGATCACCAGTGACAGCTAGCATCATAATATAAGAGAGCAAGCAAACCAGAAGAATGCATCTTCAGAAGTACATGGTGTCGCTCAAGAAGGATGTTTGCAAAAATAAATAAAATTGAATAGGAACTAGAACCTGAAGCACATCATGCCTCCTAGACCACACTAGCAATGTATAACAAATATGAAGACTGATCTTGTAGAGAAAAACCACAGGAATGCTGCAAGCAAAATTCAGACTGGGAACTACACAGAAAAATATCAGTCTCTTCCATACAATAATCAGCATGTGGAAGAGAAAATCATGAGGATTTACAAAGAGATAAAGGGAGATTCTATAAAGTAAAATATGAAGGGACATGTTAAATACAATGCTTGAACCTTTTGTACTACAAATAGAATTAGTTTATATATGCATATATACAGTGTATTTAACAGTGGGGAAATATTAGCAGAGAAAGTACATTTACCATTAAGGAATTGCTAATTTTTTTTTGTTTTTGATATTGGGACAATAATGCTATTATAAGTATTTGTACATGTGTTTTTATTCATTCTACAAGCCCCTACCTCTTAGAAATACATACTGAAATGATGTGATAACTGTGACTTGCTTCAAAATAATCTGGGGTAGCAGATGGAGATGATTAGGAAGAGAGATGAAACTAGATTAGCCATGAGCTGATCACTATCAAAGCTGGGTGATTAGCATAAGTCCTGCCAGAAAGTTCCATAGCACAGTGTCTTATGAGGAAACAATGGTAGCTTCATACTGTAGCTATCTGAGCAACATGGCTAGTCTTCTCTCAGATAAAGGACAAGCACAGGGTGAGACTATGGCTGCTGAGAAGCTCTGAGCACAGTCCAACCCACCCACTCCCTCCTTCCTGTACCCTACCTCATCTTGATCTCTTTCCCCACTTTGTATTAATTATCTGTTTCATTGTTGTAAAACAAATACCTGGCAAAATGATTATTTCAGGGTTGATTTTGCCTTGTAGCTTAGTAGGATACATTGCACAGTGATGGGCAAACAAGGCTGCAGGACTGTGAGGGGCTGTTCAGCTTGCTTCCTTCTTTTTTCCTTTTTACGCAATCTGGTACCCCAGCCACAGGTTTGTGCCCCTAAAATTCAAAATGCCCCTTCCACCATCAGATAAAACTCTCTAGAATATCCAAAAAGCCATATGTAGAAGTGTGTCTCCTAGGAGATTTCCGATCCAGTCAAGTTGACAAAGAAGTTTAATCCCTGCACTGTTGCCATGTTTGTTGACAATAAGAAATGACACATAGATAGGTCTTTAGGCAATAGAAACCTCCAAATGAAGGTCACCTTGTAATCATGCACATTGTGCCCTAGATAAGTCCATAGAATTACCACCTCTCGTGGCTATCTCAGCTGTTCAATTATTAATGAGATTATAGATCCAACCATAATTGATGTTGCTGCTAATGTGAACTGATGGTTTGCCATCAACCAGTTACTGGCAGAATGTTTTTATAAGAGAGCTTCCTCTATGCTGAGATTGCTGCTAGAAGCTAGGATCCAAGTATACAAAGAGGGGGAAAATAAAAAGGTGACCTCTTTCTTTACCAGTTGATGAGTTGATGTTCCTTATCACGCTTGTCTTCTTTTTAACTACAGGTATTTATCAAAGTGCTGGATAATAATGATAATGGCCAGAATTCTCCCAGCCACATTATGATGTGACAATTTCTGAGGATGTGCTTCCTGATACAGAGATACTGCAGATTGAAGCCACAGACAGAGATGAGAAGCACAAACTGAGCTACACCATCCACAGTAGCATCGATGCCATCAGCATGAGGAAGTTCCGGATGGATCCCAGTACAGGCGTGCTGTACACTGCTGAAAGATTGGACCATGAGGCCCAGGACAAGCACATCCTCAACATAATGGTAGGACCAGACTCATAATTTTTCTCTCCTGACCAAACCATCAACCAACCAAGGCATGTACTTCAGGAAGCCAGGGACCGTAAATTCTATAAACCTAGGCTTTGCTCTGTCAGCTTTCATGTACTTTTGCCTTTGTATTTCAATGAAGAAGTTACTGTTCTAAGATAGTAACTCCATATTTCTTGTCAACCTGAAATACTAGATGTATTCTGTTCCAGAAATGCTGCTGACAGATGGGTTAGAGAGGAAAGCAACAGACAATGTTCCTAAGTCTAAGGTTTGTTTGGAGCCATAAGATTGTGTCAAAAGAAGACTCTCTTGATTAGTTCTTCACAGAGTAATAATTTGCTCATCCCACATGAAGCTCAGATCTTGGAAGTGTTCAGAGACCCAATCTATGATGTATTGCACTGGTGACCAAAAGAACTGAACATGCATTAAATCTTCAGAGACTCATGGTTCTGAATTAACTTACCTTCCTTCAAATTATGTAGAAGTGTCTTTGCGTTTGAAGTGAGGTTATTGGTTAATCTATACAGTGGATAAGGAAGAGGAGTAAAACATATCATTGATTCACTTATAGTTTATACTCTGTCCTTTAATGGACCTCGTAGCAACATTGGCAGGTAAGCCTCGGCCTATCAGGGCTCCCATTGTACACCTGAGGAACAGGAAGGGTAACTGTGATTTAGTCTTGTGCACTGACTGAGTTTGGGACGCTTAAACCTATGAATTCCCAAGTCATCAACAATAGAAGCAACCTTTTTCTCACTGGGAATCTTCTTGGACAAGAGATAACTTCAGGGTCATCCCCACAGCTATAGTTTCCACTTAAGACCCAGGAAACAGAGGGTTAGTTTCCAGAGGCCACCTGGAACAGCACGTATAGCCATTCATACATTCATTCATTCACAGATACTCTTGAATATGTATTGTGTACCAAACACTGAGATAGACAGTTTTCACACTCTTGGAGCTAATGTTTAATTCATTTTTTAAAAATCCACAAATAGAGTTTGTTGTATCCTTGGGTTGTGGACAACAAGCTCTAGAAATCCAACATGGCACATCTGACCATGACAATGGTTACATGATGTTTTAGGAACAGAACCTTACAGTGGTGACTAACCTCATTCTCGCTGTTTTCACATCCTTTCTGTTCATCTTTTCCTCAGAAAATTCGAAATCAGTTTGGTTGCCCACTTTGAAAATCAGTTTGTTGCCCACTGTCATTCGTTGTTTCATGTAGTTAGATGCTTAGAACAAGTGACTGCTCTCGGTCACCTTTGTCCAAGCCTTATCTGTATCATTCCTTCCTGTGCACTAGTCATGAATGCTTTTCTCCTTGATAGCTCCTTGTATATGTTTCAGTGTCTTCACATCTCTCGCGTTACAGATTTTAAAACTGGCAAGCTAAAGGTATTAATTCAGTTAACAATACATCAGACAATAATAGTGCCACATGGATAAAGAGTAGATTATTTACAAGCTTCAGCTACATGCAATTCAGAGGAATATTAAAGTCATTCAGTAGATGCACTTGGCAAAATCACTCTGAGATTCCCAATCTTAGAAGTTAGTTTTGAGTGCATCCTTCTAGTGGTCACATTTCTCTCATAGCTCTGAGCTGTGTGCCTAAAAATATCACTTGTCACTATTACCATCATGTTATGCCTTCTGCTTTTTCCTTGGTATTTCATTTAGGAAGTTGAGTGTTATTAGGCTCCTCTTCCTCCTCATTATAAGGCTCTTTTAAATGTACTCCATGATGGCATTTAACTGTTTTATATTATGCCTTTCTCTTAGGTTGCTTGTATCACCCATTTAGAAGACTGTAATATTCTTGAAGGTAGATACTATCTAGTTCATTACTGAACTTTTTTACTTATGCCATGAACCTGACATCATAAATAGCAATAAACATTAGTTAAATGAATGAATGAATAAATGGCATGAACAATACTGTACTCACTAATCCCACCTCTTAGATGAGTCTCTATCTACATTCCATGACTGGACATAAACACATAGCAAGGAGGAAGTGAGTATGGAAACCAAATGGAGAACACTAGACTTGTGGTACCCAGGAATTAAATCACAGGCCGGGCATCCAGTGAAATAGTAGAGATGATGTTCCTGCTCTCAAATGGCTTACAATCTCTATACTGCTCTCTCTTGTCTTTCTCTCTGCCTGTCTCTCTGTCTCTGTCTCTGTCTCTCTCTGTCTCTGTCTCTGTCTCTCTCTCTCTCTCTGTCTCTCTCTCTCTCTCTCTTTCTCTCTTTTCCTGTTTGCTTACTGCTTTGTAGCTGTGCAAGATTGGATCAAGCACTTTGCATGCAACATCTCATTTTGTCTTCTCAACAAACAGCCATTGAGTTTCTTTACAATTCACATTTTCAGTCCTACTGCTTCTTATATTTTGCCTAAAGGTCAGAGATCAGGAATTTCCTTACCGAAGAAACTTGGCCCGAGTCATTGTGAACGTGGAGGATGCAAACGATCACAGCCCTTACTTTACCAATCCACTGTATGAAGCATCGGTGTTTGAATCAGCTGCTCTGGGATCAGTTGTTCTGCAAGTGACAGCTCTGGACAAAGACAAGGGGAAAATGCAGAGCTTATATATTCCATTGAAGCAGGTAAGAGCTGCAAAGACCACAGCACACAGCATGATACTCCACCCTCTGCAGCACAGCCCACCCGCTAAACTCACCAACCTATTTATACAATGATGTATAAAGTTCTTAGCATTTCAATATTGGCAGCAAGGGAAGAGCTTCCTTCCTTGCATTCAATCTTGGAGTTTTCTGAAATGAATAAAAGAAATGTATAATAAATTCAGTGGCCTGAACCCAGAAACCAACAAACTATAGACTGAAACTAAAATAACCAAAGTTGGGTTCACTTACCAATGCATGGGCTGCAGACTTTGGGAATTCTAGTGTGCCCACCATGAACACAAATATCTTTCCTATGTGGAGGCAGTCTGACCAACAGAGTGGTTGGTAACTACAGGGATTGAACTGTTTGCTTAACCAGACAGATAAATAAATAAATTTGGTGTCAAATTTTAGCGTTTTTCAAAGAATGTTATTATCTGAAGAGCAATTTATACATGGTTTGAAGATGGATGGCTAAAAGACATTTATGACAGAGATGAATTTCCAAGCAAGAAAAAGAACCATGAATCTAAAAAGGACAAGTCTCCTCTATTTGTTCTGTATTCCTTCCTCCGTTTTGTCATTTTGAATATTCACATTGTACATTCCCAAAGTGTTCTGTGGCGTGTCTGTACTGTGCAATGCCAAATGCACACTCTCTTCATGCCAGCAATGGGAGAGCTTCCTGCCCTTCTCTTAAACGTAGTAGAGCACTTGAGTGAGTAGCTAAATTAAAATAGAAATGGTAGGAAACTAGTTTAGGAATAGAAGTTTGAAGAAAAGAAATGCCAATTTTATATATATCCTCTATCAAGCGTATGAACAACTTTCTAGATTAGGTGCCCATATTTTAAATGGGTCAATGTTAACATTCACATAGAAGAAGAGTGAAAAGGAAAGATGCTGGTCACTCGTGGCCATGTGCCTAATGAGTTTCCCATGTGTTACTGTTGGCTTTCTAAAGGCTCTACACTTATTTAGAAACTCTGTTTTATACCCTTTGTCTGTAATATTATCACTGCATTAAGCGATTCCTGTTCCGCTAGTTTACAAATAATGAATCTAAGAAATGAATATTAACTATCACAGAAGGTATTACCCAATCTGTCCATCCTCAGCTGCTCTTCCCAAGGTGTCACTTAATCTTATCTTTTCCCTTCCCTGCATCCCCCCCATGTACATTATCTCATGACACTAAAACATTTAGGTGTAAGGATTTATTTCCATCATTCTTATCATTTTATGGACGTTTATCTGTATGGCAACCAGTTTAATTTTATTTATAAAATTACTACTTGTATCTCTCTTAGGCTTCAGATAACTTTTAAACCAATATTTAGGTTCACAAAACAAATTAGTTGCATCCCCCAAACACTGCATCGCTCACATTTTACCTCCATCACTGGAGCATGGAGTGTAGTCATTTCTCTGACAACTGATTAGTTACAAGATAGAAGCCATTTCTTAAAACATTTCTTTTTATATTGAAAATCTGAATTTCCAGAAAAAAATCCAGGAATGATAGATATATGAAAAACTAGCCTTTGATTATATGCATGAGAGTCTAATGAGAATTATAGAGTGCACGACAAACCTGTCCCAGTCAAGTTAACTCCTTTTAAACACACATCCCAATCCCTGGTTTATAGGGTCATCATACCCACAGACTGACCCTGGGTCTGCCTATTCTTCATGAACTCATAGCCAAACCCTAGGCCTGCAGAACCCCCTGCCCCCCAAAAAACAGAGAGAGACCAACCTGGAGTCTCTCTCTCTCTCTCTCTCTCTCTCTCTCTCTCTCTCTCTCTCTCTCTCACACACACACACACACACACACACGCACACGCACACGCACACTCACACACAACACCAGTCCCTGGCCTTCCTGTCCCTCACACACAGAGCAACCTGGAGCCTGCCTGTCTCTCACACGTACATAGCTGGACCCCAGGCCTGCAGAGCCTTCACCCCTACACACACACACACACACACACACACACACAAGAGCCCAATCGGGGGCCTGCCTGTCTCTCACACTGGACCCTAGCTGGACCCTAGATCTGCAGACCTGTCACAGAACAACTCAGCAAGCTCTTTTCCAGATGATAGAAACAAAAGCAAGAGATGGGTGGTTGTATAAAATGCTAGGTTTTATTGAACTTGTCTCACAAACCTCAGATAAGCCAGATTTTATCCTGTTTAGTAGTAGACTATAAACTTCCTATCTTTTACTTGGCCTCTAAAGTCACTATATAAGTTTTTACTTCAGACAGAAGGAAAGTAGGAGGGCAGAGCTTTGAATCTTGGATAATTCAAGTTTGGTGTTTGCTGTTTGCTTTGCTTCTAAAGCAGCAAAATAGGAGACAGCAAAGGTTGGGAATATACTGGATCCTAAGATCAAGTAACATCGTTTTCAAATATACCTCTGCTATTGGTCATTCTTCAGTAATTACTGAGCCTTATCATTGTGGCAGTGCTGTGCTGCATACCAGATATACAATAGGAACACAGCTTCAGCCATATTGGCAAAAGACTACAGGAGCCACATATTCTAAGAAAACAACCAGACTTTAATTTTCAAACATATATGAGCTGAAGGAAAGAGTAAGCAGGTAGCCAATTTCAAGGGAAGGATCTGTATATTAAAAATGGAAAGAGCAGGAAGGCCCAGCTTGGACCTGACATAGGAGCACAATACCCTAGAACAGAATAGCATATGACTCCCACAGTGATGGGCTACGAAGGTCAGCTGGAGTCAGAATATGCCTTAGCTTCATTCCTTCTGTGAAACTCTATTGACCAAGTGTGAGGCAGGACTAGCCTAGAGACTGTGAAATAGGACATCAGCGTCGATGAATGTAGACATCTATTAGCAACCTTTGGTCAAAGCTATGTGCCATTGCATCACTTGGAGAGTACCATCGCTCAGGTGTTATGGATGCTGGTCCCACACTTGCTTAGACAAAATGTTTCTCCTATAATTCCTTGTATTTCCCATGTCAGACCTGTCACTGCCACACCTGTGCCTCCATTGCATAGGAGTTGTGCCTTCTTCCTAGTTTCAAAGACAGCTCGGATGATCATCACTGTCGACTTCACCCAAAACCTCTCTAATGAGTGAACATAATGACTACAGACTGGAGTAACACCCTCGCATTTCTATGTCTGTTTTTACATCTGCCTCTGTGCCTGTGTGTGTTCTTACAGCGTAGGAAATGTGTAGAACAAAAGGAAAGAATAGAGGAAGGGGAAGTCTGAAGAAATCCTTACAATTTGCAAAGCAAACAGTAACTTAGAGTTCCCCATCTAAGCAAAGATACTATTTGGAGAAAGTCAGTTTTAATGAGATGAAGTAGCATGGATTCCGCATGCAAAGCCTACCAATGGGACAGCCTGAAACAAAGTGACTGTGAAGAGGTTCTGAAACTATTCCTACTGTGTTCTTTTTTAAAGATGAAGACTGAGCTTAATACAGTACTGTTATGGAGATGGATGGATAGATAGATTGATAGATGATAGATAGATAGATAGATAGATAGATAGATAGATAGATAGATAGAGATGATAGATAGATAGATAGATAGATAGATAGATAGATAGATACACACACATATATACATACATACATACACACGTGTGTTTATGTATGTATATATTAATTTTATATTTACAGTTATGACATATATGCATTCACGTTGACAGATGTATTAGTGGTGGTACATGACAATCCCAGGTACTCCTCTTCTCATGGGTCTAGGAATAAGGAAGCCCCAAATAGTCCCAGCAGAGGGACTCTCCTGTAAGTGCTCTCACTTCCCAGTTCAAATGCCTACATAGTGTTATATTGTTGTTGCTGATGATTTTATTCTGGATTGAGAAGGATTTTATCCATGGATTTGATATAGTTTTTACCACAGAAAAAAGTTCTGCTTTTTAAAAAATATCAGAATAATTAGGATAGAATATAAACTGCTTCATACTGCTGGCCACAGTGTAGACAAGCACTTTGAAAAGAAGACTTAATCTCCATGGGAATATTTTAATGACCCTCTTGTAACTCATTTCCCTTTGATCTCTGTGCTTTAGGGAACACGGGGAACACATTTAAGATTGAACCAGTCCTGGGCATCATCACCATTTCCAAAGAGCCAGACATGACAGCCATGGGTCAGTTTGTCCTGTCAGTTAAAGTCACAGATCAAGGCTCACCACCAATGTCTGCCACTGCAATTGTACGCATCTCCATCAGCATGTCAGATAACTCCCACCCAAGTTCACTCACAAAGACTACCAAGCTGAAGTAAATGAAAATGTGGATATTGGAACGTCTGTCATCCTGATCTCAGCCATCAGCCAGTCGACCCTCATTTACGAAGTCAAAGATGGAAATGTTAATGGAGTCTTTACCATAAATCCATATTCTGGAGTCATCACCACTAGGAGAGCACTGGATTATGAACATACCTCTTCCTATCAACTCATCATTCAAGCCACTAACATGGCAGGCATGGCTTCCAATGCCACCGTTAGTGTGCAGATTGTGGATGAAAATGATAACCCCCCAGTGTTTCTCTTCTCTCAATACTCAGGCAGCCTGAGTGAGGCTGCCCCCATCAACAGCATTGTCAGGAGCCTAGACAACAGCCCACTGGTGATCCGAGCCACGGATGCTGACAGCAACCAAAATGCACTCCTGGTGTATCAGATTGTGGAGTCCACAGCCAAGAAATTCTTCACAGTGGACTCCAGCACAGGAGCCATCAGAACAATTGCCAACCTGGACCATGAAGTCATCGCACACTTCCACTTTCATGTTCATGTGAGGGACAGTGGGAACCCCCAGCTAACTGCAGAGAGTCCGGTTGAAGTCAACATTGAGGTGACAGATGTGAATGATAATCCACCCGTATTTACTCAGGCTGTGTTTGAAACTGTCTTACTTCTCCCCACGTATGTTGGCGTGGAGGTTCTGAAGGTGAGTGCCACAGACCCTGACTCTGAGGTACCCCCTGAACTGACATATAGTCTCATGGACGGGAGTGCGGATCATTTTCTAATGGACCCAAATACTGGAGTGCTCACCATAAAAAATAATAATCTCTCCAAAGATCACTACATGCTTATAGTCAGAGTCTCTGACGGGAAGTTCTACAGTACTGCCATGGTCACCATCATGGTTAAGGAAGCCATGGACAGTGGCCTCCACTTCACACAAAGCTTTTATTCCACCTCCATCTCAGAGAACAGCACAAACATAACCAAAGTTGCTATTGTCAATGCAATTGGAAACCGCCTTAACGAGCCCTTAAAATACAGCATCTTAAACCCAGGAAATAAGTTCAAGATAAAATCTACCTCAGGAGTCATTCAGACCACCGGAGTACCCTTTGACCGCGAAGAACAGGAATTATATGAGTTGGTGGTGGAAGCCAGTCGTGAGCTAGACCACTTGCGGGTGGCAAGGGTGGTAGTCAGGGTTAACATTGAGGATGTAAATGACAACTCTCCTGTCTTTGTGGGCCTCCCTTACTATGCTGCTGTGCAAGTTGATGCTGAGCCAGGGACTCTGATATACCGGGTAACAGCCATCGACAAAGATAAAGGTGCCAATGGAGAAGTGACCTACGTCTTGCAGGATGACTATGGTCACTTTGAAATTAACCCTAATTCAGGGAATGTGATTTTAAAAGAAGCATTCAACTCAGATCTCTCCAACATTGACTATGGAGTCACTATCCTCGCCAAGGATGGTGGCAATCCATCTCTGTCCACATTTGTGGAACTTCCCATCACCATTGTAAACAAAGCAATGCCTGTGTTTGATAAACCCTTTTATACAGCATCGATCAATGAAGATATCACAACGAACACTCCCATTCTCAGCATCAATGCCACCAGCCCAGAAGGCCAGGGCATCATATACCTCATCATCGATGGAGATCCCTTCCAACAGTTTAACATTGACTTTGACACTGGGGTCCTAAAAGTCATTAGTCCTTTGGATTATGAAGTCATGTCAGTTTACAAGTTGACAGTGAGAGCTAGTGATGCTCTTACAGGTGCCAGGGCTGAAGTCACTGTGGACCTGCTAGTGGATGATGTCAATGATAACCCTCCTGTTTTTGATCAGCCCACTTACAACACAACACTATCTGAATCCTCTCTTATTGGAACACCTGTTCTGCAACTTGTCTCAACTGATGCAGACTCGGGAAACAACAAGCTGGTGCATTATCAGATTGTCCAGGATACTTACAATAGCACAGATTACTTTCACATAGATAGCTCAAGTGGCTTAATCCTGACAGCGAGGATGCTAGACCATGAGTTGGTACAACACTGTACCTTGAAAATCATAGCAACCGATAATGGTTTTCCATCCCTGAGCAGTGAAGTCCTGGTTCAGATCTACATTTCTGATGTCAATGACAACCCCCCGGTTTTTAATCAGCTCATTTACGAATCTTATGTGAGTGAATTAGCCCCCAGGGGTCATTTTGTAACCTGTGTGCAAGCCTCAGATGCAGACAGCTCTGACTTTGACCGGTTGGAATACAGCATTTTATCTGGGAATGATCGAACCAGCTTTCTGATGGACAGCAAGAGTGGAGTTCTCACACTGTCTAGCCACCGGAAACAGCGTATGGAGCCTCTGTACAGTCTCAATGTGTCTGTGTCTGATGGACTATTTACCAGCACTGCCCAGGTTCACATCAGGGTCCTTGGGGCTAATTTGTATAGCCCTGCCTTTTCACAAAGCACGTATGTAGCTGAAGTAAGAGAGAATGCAGCTTCTGGAACAAAGGTCATTCACGTCCGAGCCACAGATGGGGACCCAGGAACATATGGACAGGTCAGCTATTCCATCATCAATGACTTTGCCAAGGATCGGTTCATCATAGACAGCAATGGGCAGATCATCACCACAGAAAGACTAGACCGTGAAAACCCTCTGGAAGGAGATATCAGTATTTATCTGAGAGCCCTGGATGGTGGTGGGAGAACTACGTTCTGCACTGTGCGGGTGATTGTGGTGGATGAGAATGACAACGCCCCTCAGTTCTTGACAGTGGAATATAGAGCCAGTGTCAGGGCTGATGTAGGAAGGGGCCACTTGGTCACTCAAGTTCAAGCTTTGGATCCAGATGATGGAGCAAATTCTAGGATTACATATTCCCTCTATAGCGAGGCCTCAGTGTCAGTGGCTGACCTCTTGGAAATTGATCCTGATAATGGCTGGATGGTGACCAAAGGCAATTTTAACCAACTAAGAAACACTGTGCTGTCCTTCTTCGTGAAGGCAGTGGATGGTGGCATTCCAGTCAGACACTCCCTCATTCCCGTCTACATCCACGTCTTGCCCCCTGAAACATTTCTTCCTTCGTTCACCCAGTCACAGTACTCCTTTACCATTGCAGAAGATACATCCATTGGAAGCACAGTAGACACCTTGAGGATTCTACCTAATCAAAGTGTACGGTTCAGCACTGTTAATGGAGAACGGCCAGAGAATAACAGAGAGGGTGTCTTCATCATAGAACAAGAGACAGGTGCTATCAAACTCGACAAGCGCCTTGACCATGAAGTCAGCCCAGCGTTCCACTTTAAAGTAGCAGCTACTATACCCTTGGACAAGGTGGACATTGTATTCACTGTGGATGTAGATGTCAAGGTATTGGATCTGAATGACAACAAGCCAGTCTTTGAAACATCGAGCTACGAGACAATCATAATGGAGGGGATGCCTGTTGGCACCAAGCTTGCCCAGGTGAGAGCCATAGACATGGATTGGGGAGCCAATGGGCAGGTCACTTACTCCCTACACTCAGATTCCCATCTTGAAAAGGTAATGGAAGCATTCAATATTGACAGCAACACGGGATGGATCAGTACACTGAAGGACCTGGACCACGAGACAGATCCTGCCTTTTCCTTCTTTGTGGTGGCTTCCGACCTCGGAGAGGCTTTCTCTCTTTCTTCCATGGCTCTGGTCTCGGTTAAGGTGACAGATATAAATGACAATGCACCCGTCTTTGCTCATGAGGTATACCGAGGAAATGTCAAGAGAGCGACCCACCAGGGGAGGTAGTAGCCGTTCTCAGCACCTTGGACAAGGACACCTCCAACATAAATCGCCAAGTGAGCTACCACATTACAGGTAAGTCCCATCCATCACCCAGGTTTCCCATATGCTCTACTTTCTAAAGACAGGTGGCTATGACAATGACAGGAGGCTGAGATGAGGACGAGGGTGGTGGGACTCTGGTTCCAAGGAAGAAGTCTGATTGCATGGGGAGTTTAGTTGTTGGCTCTTCACTTGGCCATATATTCTACAACACTTTTACACTAGCTGGTGCCAATGTTAAAATCACCTCCTGAAGTTTTAAAAAACAAACACTGAATAAACTATTTTAATTGAAGAAATTAAAATAACAGCTCTTTTTAGTGGAAAGAGTTGTTTTTCAGCTATAATCCCCTCATGAGCTTTTAATAATGCCAAAGAACAATAGAATGTCCCTCATTAAGCTTTATGTGCAGCTTTCTTCTAGTTATAATGAACGAATTGTCACACACACATGCAAATTAGAAATCTCAGTTTGACCTTTTGCTGAGAATTCTAAATTTATAACTGAGAGTCGAAGGATATGTCTTCTGACAGCCCTGTTTCCTTGCAACCTCTCTCTGTCTCTCCCAATAGTAAGTGGCTGTTCACCAGAAAAAAACTGAGATAGACAAATAAGGTCACTAAGTATGCACAAAAAAGTCTCTGTGAGACTGCGAGATTAACATGAGAGTGAAAAGTCTTCCCCTGCTCAGGAACAGCTTTCTGGGATGACCCACTTTCAGAAGGAAGGGTTGGAAGTCTAGAAAAGTCTCTCCTAAAACCCACTTGGAGCCTGGGAGATAACACCTTGATTCTGAGACTTTCAGAGCCAGAGCATAAGCCACGTGCCAAAAGATTTTAAATAATCCATCAATACTTGTAGTCCGGTGGCTTTCCCCTTAGAAAAACCACATTATTCAGAGTGAAAAATGAATTAATTAGTATGCCCTTAGGACACAGATTCTGCTTAAGTATGTTAGTGGAAAGTTAATTAATCACTGCAGAATAAGATCTGTATTGGAGCAAACACCAAAAGCTTGAGATTGCCACACTTCCCCAAGATTCTTCTTTGTGTCTTTCAAAGTGCTACCCCCTTGATGACATTTCTTACTTTATATATCTTGTGCTTTCTCTGAAACCTGTCATCTTGTTCCATAAAAATGTGTATTGCTGCAGTTAAAACAGAGCATCTGTGTAAGGAGAGACAAAAAAAGAATAAAGAAAGGATTTAACTTACTTATATTTAGTTTTGGGGGGTAAGACACTCTGAGGGACCCCTTTGTACTGGGAAGAATTGTTAAACATTCAGCTGTAATTATTTTTATATAGTCTCTGAAGTATCAGTAGATGATATAAGGACCATCCCATCAGCTTCACTAAAGTAATGAGTGCAGTGTAGCTTAAACTCCTCTTACTATTAGCAGAGCCAACCACCAACTGATTTTAATTAGATTTAAGCTTTGCTCTTGATGTAGCACAAGTTGGCTGTGCTGCCTCAGACTAACAAAGGAACATTAATCATTTTATGTAACAAAGGAATGGTGTGAGCTCGCCTGCATTGAAGGCATTTAATAGAGAGGTTAAATTTGTGTGTGCCGAAATAATATTCAACTAAAGCACAATTGAATTCTAGCCAGAGGTGGCAGAAAGTGATATTATAGGGAGGACCCTGATCCTCCCAAGGCAAGGTTTCTCAGTCACTACCACCACCACCTGGGGACAGGTAAGTCTCTTATGGTACGTAGGCTGATCATTATATATTGTAGGTTATTTCTCAGCCATGCCTGACACCTCAACCACTCAATTCCAGTAGCATAGACCCACTATCATCCTGTGACAACCAAAAATGTCTACATACATTAGAAAAACCCTCTGAAAGGGGGAGCATCATTGCCCTAGAGGAGCAATGTGTCATCTGTATATGACGTGGGTCCATTTGTGGTTTCTTCACAATGAAAAGTTATAAAGGGAACCAGAGTAATACTCAGAATTCTAGGACCATATGCTTGCTTTTTTAAAAAAGATTGGGTACAAAGTGAGCCAGCTCCATTTTTACAGTGAAATAAGACTTTTCAACATATATTTTCCTTATGTTTTTGTTTACTGTGTTTGAAGATAATTTGGGGTGCATTTATTTGTTTTGTTCTGCACTCATTATGTGGCCCAGTCTGGCTTTGAACTCATGACCTTCCTGTCCCAGTCTCAAAATATTGACATTACAGGAGTTTACCACCATACCAGACATCACTTAACATGGTAAACAGTTTATTTGAGGAAAGGGAAATCCATTAACTGTACAGCTGCAGACTGTTCAGAGCCTCACTGAAGCAGCAGAGGGACGAGATTCCAGGATGCTCACCGAAAGTGCATTTGATTGGCTAATGTGGAATAATAAGTTTCAGGTCCCCCCAGCAGAGGTTAGTTGTTGGATTTTTTTGGGAGGGGGTCATTTGTCTTCTAGCATTTACATAAGATGGAGGTTTGGACTCCGCCTAGAGAAACCCAAGCCAACCGGCTCTCTCAGTATCATGGCCTCTTACATGGTTGTGTCATCCATTGTCAATCTTCCCCTTTATAACTTGAGCTTTAGTGGCGAAGCAGGGAGATTTTGTGGTCCTGGATGCTTCTGAGGCCCTGCTGTCTAGAAAAATGGGCTCAAGCAGAGGATAAGTAGTCCTGAGTGCTAGATAAAGGGTCACCTCCCTCTTGCATCTGCCTACTATTACTAAAACTACTGTTGTCTTAGGGCAACACTTTCCGGGCATCAGAACTGACATGATTTCCCTCTTAGGATGAAATGTCAAGTTTCCTTCCCTCTTCCTACCTTGTGTCAAGCTACTTTAGTGTTCACCAAATTCATGAAATGAAAAAGAAATCTGTTTGGGTCATTCTGGTCCATTTCATCTTCTTTCCTCAACTCTCTTCAGTTTGACTTAATTACAACTTTTTTCTTTGAGCTGCTTCTTAAATGACCCCTTGTTAAGATGATTTAATACCATTGGTTGTGTCATCTTCTGTGGTGCAAACTTTTCTCCCCAAATCTCCAGTCATCATGAGAAAGTTCCCAGCAGTATGATAAAATGTTCATTAAAAGATTCCTTAACAGAACTAGCTGCCTTGTCTTGATTGTATAATCAACTCAGCAGCTAATGAAATTGTCTTGGTGACAAGGACAACAGTGTATTACAGCCTCTCTTGAGGCTGAGTGGAAAGACAATTGCATCATCCCAGGAACCG
The DNA here is from genome assembly GCA_021653895.1 of Mastomys natalensis. NCBI lineage: Eukaryota > Metazoa > Chordata > Mammalia > Rodentia > Muridae > Mastomys > Mastomys natalensis. The sequence continues at coordinate 118,868 of JAJTUV010000955.1, read as the reverse complement.
ATTGATGGTTCACAGTTTGAATCTGATTATCTTTAAGGGAAACTAAACAAAAGATCATCCAAGCTTCTCTCTGTGGATTTTATTCTCTTGGAAAGTTATTCATTTACTTTCCACACAAGATGAGCATATAAATAGCATATGTTTTTACAGGAGGAATTAAGAGAGACTCCACCCTTTTCAGTATCATAAGGATGCAGTGTGAAGGGCACTTGAATATCACCATATGAACTCTCTCGTGGGTGCCCCATTGTGAGTCCTCAGAAGCTCTGTTTCCACCACAGGAGGGAACCCCGAGGACGCTTTGCCCTGGGCATGGTGCAGAATGAGTGGAAGGTCTATGTGAAGAGGCCCCTGGATCGAGAGGAACAAGACATTTACTTCCTCAATATCACTGCCTCTGATGGACTCTTTGTCACCCAGGCTATGGTAGAAGTGACTGTCACTGACGTAAATGACAACAGCCCAGTGTGTGATCAGGTAAGCTTTGGGGACGAAACTGCTTTTTAAGAACTTGACTCACCCCTCTAAAATTAAGTTCAAACCCATTGTACATTTTTTTCTTAAATACAGGCTAATATCTGCTCTTGTCTTCAACTGAATACAAGTGAGAAGGAAGTAAAGCCTGGGATGAAATGTCCCAAATGTGAAAGGATAGCCAGCAAGACCATGTGCCCAATCCCTATGCCTCTCTTTCAATTAAACAGAATCAGTGAGCCTTAAAGTTAACCTTTAAGTTCCTAAAGGATCTCACACCATCTTTGTAAATCACTGGATAAGAAAGGAAAACTCTGCTATGAGTTGCCCATTTGTAGATTTCACAGCTGTCAGTGGCAGCACTGTTGCTAATCGCGGTCTCCAGATCCCCATCGAAAGAGCCTTTCCATCACTATAGAAACACACAATACTGACACAAGAACTAGATAATATTTTTTTCTTGCCAAAATTAAATAATTGTTAATCTGTAATTTTTAACCTGTGGACCAAGGGGCAATATTTGTGTTCAGTAGCTTAGAAAAGTGATGTATGTAGATCTAATCTCTTATGCTAAAGTCAGATATTACCCATGACTCTTTAAAGAAGTGAAAACAATCCCGGGGCGCATTTGGTCTCAACACAGAAATAGACACAGTCAGTGTGGGATGACAATTGAGTCTCACAATGCAGCAATGTTATCGGCTTTCTACACCACTGTCTACTTACCAGTCATATCATCTATGCGTCTTACATACAATAAGTGCTCAATAAAAACTTTTAGCTGAGTATGCACAGAAGAGGTAAGGTAACGAATATACTAAGTTTTATTACACACTTCAATACAGTCTGAGGCAAGGGGGAAAAGATGCAAAAGCTAAACCACAGGAATGAATCTTAAAGAAACCTGCTTTAATAGTCTCTATAAAGTTGTACCACAAGCAGTAATGATTGACTTATTCTGGATGACCTTTGCCCAGGTTGTATATTCAGCATCCCTTCCTGAAGACATTCCATCAAACAAAATCATCCTGAAGGTCAGTGCCAAGGATGCGGATATTGGATCCAATGGAGATATACGATACTCACTCTATGGATCTGGAAACAATGAATTTTTTCTAGATCCAGAAAGTGGTAAGGTGAAATTTATTCTTTGTGGAAATGCCATATCTTATTCATGTAAGAGTTTATCTTCTCGTGTGGTCTCATCATGAAGGGATAGTTACTTAGTTAAAGTCTTGGCATGAGGTTCTGATGTGCTAGATGCTAAGAAATAACCACTTCACAGTGTACAGATGTGAGCACTCTGGGCCACAGGACCTTGATTTGAGTTAGGGTTGGGACTTTCTTTTTCCTCTCCTCCCTCTTTTTCTTTCTTTCTTCCATTTCCCCATCTTTACTAGCATTAAGTGATCACAAGTCTCTGTGACTTAAGGCCAGACTCACAAAGAGTGGAAGAGGAGCTGCATCCCAAATACTGGTCGCCATGCAAACTAAAACATGATGCTTAGCAAGACAAATTTCTTCATAGTGAAATACCTTTGATTCCTTTCTGATTGTCACAGTACTGTTCTCTGGATTTTATTAAACATTCCTTCCCTATTTAAGGGGCTATGAGCCCCCAAATTTCTTTGCATAATCAGACAAAAATTATAAGGTAAAGGGTTATGTAAACCGAAGTCAGATGTCTGAACTGCAGGCCAGAGCTGATTGAAAAGTCATTTTTTATGGCAGCAAATTATTTCTGTGTTGTGGATTAGGTGGTTCATCTAGTGGCAATTTTTAAATGAAGTGTAAAGAGTGAATAGCTTGCATATTTCATATTCCTTGTTCATCCTAGTGAACTGAGTCTTCAAAAATCGGTGGCTTACTCATGGATCCTAGTAGGAAGAATGGATATAGTTACATGAGAACATGCTCCTTAGCTCTCTTGACCCTATTGGAAGATAGACAACCTGTAACTATAATTTAAAAAAAAAAAAAAGGAACATTGAAAGGACTGCCCAGAAGTGCAAAGGAAGCCATATTGGAATATCACAGTTGTACCTGAGGAAAGGAGATAGGAAACAGAAGCAAGATTCTAAGAGATGAAGCAGAATACTGAAGGTTACAGGGAGGAGAGCATCCCGCAGAATGTGAAAGGAGGCAGCATCTCCAAACCAACAATAGAGGGTCTTGAATGTCCTCCTGAAAAGCCAATGGGGACTTTTTAAATAAGAGGGGCAAATGACTCAGTGTGTCCTGTGTTGGAGGACTGGCTATATTCAGCAAGCCATAGGAGGAACTGGCTTTATTTAAGAAGAGAAATGATCCACAAGTCATACTTTGCACCACATAGCAATTGCTCAGTCTTCTCACTATGCTTGTCCTTTCTATTGACACCTAAGCAACAACAACACAGATCTCCATGGGTCATGAATATGCATATATATGCATAATTATATGACATGAAAGTCAAAGGGAGACTATTAAAAGGTTGGAGGAAAGAGACAAGGATTCAGGAAGGTGTTCAAGAGGGGATAGTATAGAGGAAAAGACAAAGACAATATTGTATATTTTCTCTCATATGCAAAATTAGATCCAACTCTGTCTTTATCCATCTATGTGACAAGACAGTAGATAGAGAGACTGAGAAGAGAAAGAGAAGGAGGAAAGGAGATTGGACGATGTGGCTCAGTAAATAAGACAATCTGATAGCAAAACCCATTGTTTTGTATACTAAGGTTGATCCTTGTGGTGCTAAATCCTACATTAGTTACTTTTCTAGGTTCTGTGAAAAATATCCTGACAAAAGCAATGCAAGAAAGGAGGGCTTTGTTCCGGCTCCTAGCTCTAGTGTCCAGTCTATCACAATGAGATAGTCCCTGTGGCAGGGGCTTGACTTAGCTGGTTGGCTACATTGCTTTCACCATCAGGTGACAGAGAAATGAATGCCAGCACTCAGCCCACTCTTTCCATTAACAGAGTTCAAAGATTCCAGCATGGAGAATGGAGCCCCCCATATTTAAGATGGGTTTTTACTCCTCATCCAACCTATTCAAAACAATATCTCACAGAAATCTCTAATGTAGATAATCCCTCTTAAATGTTCCAGAAACCTTGATTCCTATGGGATTCTAGGTAGGACCTGTCAAATTGACAACCAATGTTAATCATCACAGGGCCCCTCAGGACTTTTATATTAAAGCCAGACATTTTTGATGGTTTTATTTCCCTCTAAAAATGGGGTAAAAAATAGCATGTTTAAAAGCAAGATATTGTGCTCCTGAGCCTGTGGGCAATGAACACCAGGGACAACCATGTACCATCCATTTGCCAAAGGAAAGAAGCTCAGGAAATTCTGCAAAGGAGTTAATTAATTTGAAGGTCAAGCAGTTATTTTGCCATTGCATCTAAAATTTTGTGATATTTTCCATGATGCCTACAAAATTGAATTTGCTGTATTTCTTCAATTTATAGGGCACTCAGGCCTTATGTCCTTGCTATTTCTTGTATTTGGAATTTTTCATACAATTGATTTTCTGCTTTTCCATGAAAAGACCATTTTTTGAAATGGCAGTCCAACTATGTGGCTGTTTTGTTTCACAGGTGAGTTAAAAACCTTGGCCTTGTTGGACCGGGAGAGGGTCCCAGTATACAATCTGATTGCCAGGGCCACTGATGGAGGTGGCCGCTTCTGCAGCTCCAGTGTCCTCCTACTCCTGGAAGATGTGAATGATAACCCCCCTGTGTTTTCTTCCAACCACTACACTGCATGTGTCTATGAGAACACAGCCACTAAGGCTCTGCTGACCAGAGTGCAAGCCGTGGACCCTGATGTTGGTAAGTCAGTTCCCCAGCCAGGCTTCTCCCACATTGGCACACTGCATCTAGGAGAAGGTTCTAGAGGCTTCTCCAGCTAGAACATGTACAGTAAGCCAGGTTCCAACCTTGAGCTGCTGTGCCTCTTGTGTTGATTGAACTCTACTTCCTTCCTCCTCCTCCTCCTCCTCCTCCTCCTCCTCCTCCTCCTCCTCTTCTTTTCTTCTCTTTCCTCATCTTCCTCTTCTCCCTCCTCATCCTCTAGAGTCCTAGAAAGAAACTAGGCATCTCTCTACTTTGTAACTAGGGATATGGGAATAGTTTATAGGCTTTGACCATTGGCTTTCATGATTTTCTTCCCTTTCTTTTTTTTAAAATGAAAACAATAGGATTCCTACTTGCCTATTCCTCTTAAACACAGTTAAAATGCCGTATTGTGTAGTAAGGAGAGTTCATTACCATTTCTATGAAGACTCACATCACAGCCTCAGCTGAAATATGACAATCTCTATTTATTGTACTGCCCCACAGAGCAAAGACCAATTACTAAATGTGCTACCAGTCCAATGTGGATGTTTTTAAACTGGCATTTTCAAAAGTCCATTGCTCCCACCCCTACCCCCACCCTTGTCACTGACAGACATCACTAGGCAGAGTGAGGACGAAAAGATAAGAAAGAATTAAAATTAAAGTTGCTAATAAAGTTTACGTGTAAATCCTTTTGACATGATGAGATGATGGGTTAAAAGAGACTGGAGTTGATTGTGAGGTAGACCTCCTTAAGTGCATAAGTTACTGAGGTGAATATATGATGGAATATAAATACAAAAGGGCACACAGACCCTTTGGTTGTTCATTTTAAGAGCTGTAAATCAGAGGACTAGACATGATGGGATGTGTCTGTTATGCTAAGCAGGCCTTTATATAATTCAGTGTCTTATTGCTTAATTCTGAATTGACAGAAAAATTATTGGACTAATGGAAAAGCAAATACATGATAATTAGCTGAAAACAAATGTAGTACCCAAGGTCTCTTCATATTTCCCTTTACAGGAATTAGAGGCTACAGTTGAGCTATTGCTCTTATCACGTTAGCATAATTTTAAGGTCGAGAACCAATCCTTTACAAACATGTATATTATTGTGGGAAAATGGCAAACAAGAAAAGACCGTTTATTAATACATAATTAGGTAATAACTACAAATAATCTTTTTAAATGAGGATTGTAAAACATTCTATGGACTCTTATTAGAACACATTTGAGGAAAGAGGACAGAATTAATGCTAACAAGTCTTTTAATAATTTAAATTTTGACTTGAGGATACATAATTAGCCCATAGATAACGTTTCAAAAGCTGAAAGCCTTGAATTCTGTCACGTGCTCCCTTCATAAGGTGACTAGCTGTGTTCATGCTGCACGAGATAGAGAGTAAACACACAACACACAAGCCTGGTTGCTGCACAGGCCTTGGACAGTGTGAGGGTGGGCTGGCATAGGATTGAGAGATACGACACCAGAGCTGATTCTCATGCTGTGATGAGCAACACAGTTAGCTATGTGCTCTGGCTTCACTTCTGTCTGAGGAGAAACCTTGATAGCAGATGGAGTGGGAGGAATGTCTACATTCTGGTCATTTATTAGGCCAGAGATGGAACGATCTGGGAGAAGGAAAACCATTAATGGAGATCTTGTTATACCTTGATCTTCTTATTTCCATGATCAGTAAAAGGCTTCTGTTCAAAGCCTCACATTGAAACCAAGGACCTGGGTACCATAGACACCAGGTTTTAATGCTATGAAGCAACACCATGACCAAGGCAACTCTTCTAAAGAAGAATATTTAATTGGGGATGGCTTACAGTTTCAGAGGTTCAGTCCATCATGGTAGGGAGCATCCAGGAAGACATGGTGCTGGAGAAAGAGCTGAGAGTTCTACATCTTGATCTGCAGGCAGCCAAAGGTGACTGTGTTCCACACTGGGTGAAGCTTGAGCATAGGAGATCTGAAAGCCCACCTCCACAGTGACACACTTCCTCCGACAAGGCCACATCCATTCCAACAAGGCCACATCTTCTAATATTGCCACTCCCATGGGGCCAAGCATTGAAACACCTGCGTCTACATGGTGCTGAACAGCAGCTGCTGCTTCATAGTAGACATATGCCCCTTCTATAGACCAGCTCTATACCCAATCGCAATTGTAAACCAATGTTTAGAATAACAAAGAAATTTCTATCTTTACAAGAAAAATAATTATAAAAAATTCTATCTATGTAAAATTATTTCATTTTGAAATAATTATAGATTCATAGGAATTTTTAACTTTCATGTAGACCAATCCCCAGTGGACATATCCTTCCTAACCTCAGAATTGTTATTAAAATCACAAAGCTGACATAGGTGCAAGCCACCAGACATAGTCACCTTTTCTGGAAGTGAACATGGCTTCATAGGTAACAGTGTCACTATTTACCTTGACAAAACCTCCACCATCCTTAACCAGCACAAGACTCTCACACATACCACCATTACCACGCCCTCCTCCTTGCCAGTTTCTATGCACTATCAAACATTTAAGTTTAACTTTATTATTTTCAAAAAATGTTATTTAACCAATTCATATTGTTTGTATCCTTTTGAGGTTGACATGTTTTCTTTTAGCATGATTTGCTTCAGATTCACCTAAGTTATTGAATGAACTTCGAACGACAAGTTATTAATCCATTTGGCTCATGAGATGTCTGTTAAGTATATTCTTTCACATGAAGTGGTAGCCTAATTTTATTGGTGTTACCTCATGACTTTTTGTGTCCTTCTATAATGCTTTTGTTGAAATCTCACTTTTAATGTGTTTATATTGAGATACAGCCTCTAGAGAGAAAGAGGCATATATAACAAAGGTATGGACCATAAAGAGTGTCTAATGCTTTTATCAAGGAATCCTGGGGAACTTCTTGCCCCTCTGACTGTGAGGATACACAGAGGGAGCACCTGTGGGGATTCATCCTCCTTAGACACCATAACTGCTGGTGCCTGATTTTGGGCATTCCAGATCCCAGAACTGTAACAAAAATTTGGCACCTCGAAATTACTCTTGTGAAATATTTTGTCAAAACAGCCAAAATATACTCTGACAACAATAATTTGGCTGTGTTATATACTTGGTCACTTGTCTTTGTAGAGCTATGACAAGATACCACTCAAAAATCTAATTCCATAAATTTCTGAGTCCAAAGACCATCCCATGAATCCCTAAACCCACTCTATCAGTTTCTCGTTTTTAAACATATTATTTCCTTTAGTCAGACAGCTCCTTCCTATGAATCATTCATAATGAACCAAAAGTACTATTATAAGGATTTCTTACATCAGGAATAACATAAAACAAGGAAGACAGGATAATTTTACACCCATTTTATGAGTTCTAAGAAATACCCTGCTAACTATCTAGATTTTCCGCATTAAGTTTTTAGTCTTCCTGTAGAAGGAAAATATGCTTGGCCCCATAAAGTAGTGACATGGCTTCATGACCCCAAATTTATGAAAGGTTAATAATCTTTTCAGTAAAGATAAGGAGGTCTTGCTCTTTTAAGGCATTGCCTCTTGGGAGTTAATATGTTAAATTTAGTATATCTTTGACACTAAGAGTTCTTAGGATTTCAGGATTTTGTTTTGTTGTGGTTTGCTTTGTTTTTCCAAAAAGTCAGGCAAAGCCAAAGCTCATTCAAAGAGGACAATTTTATTAGAGTTTAAGCAAAAACAAGCAAACATGCAAACAACAACAAAAACACTAGGGCAAGCAAGATGTAAATTTCAGTAGTTTCCTGGAAGGGAATAGAAAGAAAAGAGGAAGTAGAAAAGCACTATACTGTTTAAGTTAGGCCATGACGACTGAGAATGACAGAGGTCAGCTGGCACTGGTTGGTGTTCAGGCACATGGTGAGGAAAGGGTCCTTAGAGAAGGAATGAAGCCCAAGTGTAAGGGAAACCATACTTATAAAAGAGATAAACAAAAAGGAAAAGTCACACTTTTCTGAATTATTCAGGAAGCACCATGGTTATATGCCTTAAGAAAGAGAAACAATACTGGGAGAGGGAATTCTGAAAGGGAGGAATACAGCAGCTCATTAAATGGATAATTATTCTGCCTATCAGAATTTCATTTTGAGAGGTGCTTTGTTTATCTATCAAAAGAAACATGCAGCATGAAGGATCAGAGCAAAGAGCCTGTGACCACTTCAGGCAATATGACATGAAAATAAAGTGTAACTTTGTACTGGGAAAATATGCTGCACTCCCTGGTTCATGGGATACTGGGGATGTGGGGAAGGATGTTTTTCCTTTTATGAATAAGGAGCATAAAGAAAGGAGTGTGTTTTAATGAGTCAATTGCTCCTCCCTTATTACATACATCCCCCAAAATTTGAAATTTGAAGGATCTCAAAAGTGTAGAAGCTCAGAACACACATCAAATACTTTCTAGTCAACTTAACCAATACCTCATGAGCAACAGGGCAACAAAGCATTGTAAAGGGACAGCAAGACTTTCCAGGATAAGAGAGATAGTCCTCAATCTACTCAAAGGTCAAGGAGTAAATCACAAATGTAAGGCGCCAGAATGAGTAAGACTTGGGGAGAGTCTTCAGGAAGAAGAGTCTTAATGTGACATACAGACCAGGAATATGAAGCCATAAAGGTTGGACTCTATAAACCCAACTAAGAGCTGGGAGAACAGCATATTGTCCAGGATAGGGGAAAGGAGATGGGACCAGAAAACTGGGCAGGGTGTGTCTATAATCATTCAGGAAGCCTAGGGATCAAGTACTCAGAGAAAGAAAATGGGTGAGTATCTTTAAGGAAATGCATAATCAATCCTGGGTTGGGGAAGTATAACACAATACAAGCATCTTTAGAAGATTAGAACAGGACAAAGCGGGGAATGAAATGGAATCCTAAGAAGGTATTGTGAATGACCACAAGGACCAAAATAAGAAAGAGCAGAGGAGGCCCAGAATGCAATCTCAAGTGTGAAATCTGAAAACTTTGGCAAGGGCCTGAGTAAAATGGCAAGCAAGGCTCATCAAGATCTGAACCTTAAGTTCCTTGACTATTTGCATCTATTGTATTGCTAGTTCCTCAACCTAGAACTGACCTTAATACTTGCATGTAATTTAAACAGTATAAAAGCAAAAAAAGGAAGAGGAGGGATGGGATAGGGGATTAATGGGGGGGATGGGGAAAGGGGATAACATCTGAAATATAAATAAATAAAATATCGAATTAAAATTTAAAAAGAGAGAGAACAGATAAGAATCAGCACATAAGAAAGACCATAGGTGTTCCAAACTAAGATGTGGTGTGGACAGGTAATTGCATTAAAAGAAAATGCAAATCACTCAGAATCTGTCAGAAGAAGGGAGCCCTTTCTCTAAAGTTGAGATTTATGTCAATTAACATAAAGCAGAAGACCAAGAACTCTTCCATTTTGACCTGACTGTGATTCTGCTGTCCTGCGTCCTCCTTCATTGGAGACACTTAGGATAATCAGCTCATTGAGCACACTTTGAAATAAATCCCTCATGAGGACCATGGCATTATGGGTCCTGCACTAGTCATGGAACAGAAACTAGAGTGAACCAGTCTTCCTGCACATATAAGGACATAGTCTTCCCTGGGAGCTCGATCAACTATTCCTTCTGGGAGCATAGGTCCTGATCAAAACGAGAAAAAATATGTGAGGGGTCCACTCCGAAGGAAGCACTGGAGGGTTCCAGATCTCTTTGATAAAATATTTTAGATAATCCTGTCTGATGTTTCTCCTGACTCTTCCAACCTACCCTAGCCTTTCTAGTCTGCCACTTTTTGAGAACCATAAAGAGTACAGCAGAGTATATGAGTAAGATGCTTGAACCAATGGAAATGTCCATCAGGTATCTTGGCCTTTTCCTGAGATGCAGTGTGAAGAATGCTTGTACCATTCTGAAAAAATCAGAGATGCCCTCTGTGTTTTTACCTGGGCTTCTCAAAGGTAAATGTAAGATGTGCAAAGTACAGAGCCACCTTTCATGATCGCCCTTGTGATGTCAGGAGGGAAAGTAAATATAATCAACATTTACTCTGTGAAACCAATCGGGCAAGAACTGGGCTAAATGTGGCCCCCATTGCACCTCAAAGGCAAACACAGAAAAGCCCAAGGGCAGAATAGGGAAGCCTGACTTCTGAACTATCTACCACTACCACTTTCAGTATTAGGGAGTAGAACAGCCTATGGACCTAGGAGGAACTCTGTTCACGTGTTCTTCAAGGGATATATGCACCTGTCCTGATACTTCTCCTACTCAGTTTTCCTAAGCATTCCATATACTCAAAGCCAAACCCCAGATCAAACTGTTAGTATAGGCCCGAACTCAGTGACGTCACTTCCACAATTCTCCTGGAGCTACGTCATCATCCCTATAGGCGGAGCTTCCCCATCACTCTCTCTTCCCTCATCCATCTTCTGTCCATCTTCTGTCTCCCTCTCTCTCTCACCTTCCACCCTAAATAAACCCCATCCACATTGGTGTATTAGTCTCCTGCTGCCTGCCTTAGCTGCGTGCCATCCACATTGGTGCATGGGCCGGGAATCAAACCTGGGCCTCTCCGCGTGGCAGACGAGAATTCTACCACTGAACCACCCATGTATCTAGCTTCCTATGGATCCTATGAATAAAGTCATGGGGATATCCCCAGATGCTCCTAAGATACATATCCCCCGAAAATTAATGAGCCAAGATCCCATATACCTGTTAAGAGATGCTTAGATGACTAGCAGCCAATGGCATTCTCGAAGTCTTTGGTCTCCCGAATTATCAGTTTCTTGCTACATAATATTAGAGTAACAGGAGCTTGCTTTACCAACCTCAAAGTGTCAACATGAGATTTGTTCAGAATGAACAAGGATGTCTCTCAGGACTGGTAAGCTGTATTTTCCCCATTGGCTCTGCATTTCCTCCTTTAAATTTCCCCAGCACATCACGTAATTTTGTGTGATACACTTCACATGACTCTTCTCCTCCAATCCCACACCTTCCCAGGCAAGAACAGCACTTCTCAAGGACTTTAAATGACAAGAATCATAAGGTTGCTGCTAACATCCACTTTTGCAGTGACCGTTCCCTAGTAGGCACCGTTCCAAGGGCCTCAGATACATTATTCCCATTTCTCATAACAACCCTACAGTTGCCTTGCTATTGTTCGGTTTACTATGTGAGTAATTTGTAGGCTTAAGTAACTTGTTCTGAGCCATAAGCTAGTGTCAGGACAGTAAATGTTATAAAAAAGGAGCTCAGGAGAGCTGGGTGTCCAACTAACAGTAATGTTCAAGTACAAGGTCTTTGTTCCCTGGACTACCTGTGTCTGCATCAGTGTCACCTGAGGGCAGGATCAAAACGAGAGACTCCAGGCTAGTCAGTAGCCCTCAGAAGTCATCGAGCAGCAAATTCACTAGGATGACCATGCAAAAACATCAAATGTACCATTGACAGGGCCTCCTTGTCACTGGCCCCCCTCCAAAGTTTAAGACTCCATAGTTTAGGAGGCAAAACAAGGTGGTAATTTACATTCCAGATAGTTGCAAGGTGAGCACAGCCTGATGTTTCTACACAGGCATTAAGAACCACGCAAGAACTCTTTCTGTGTCTCAAACACTTAGCAGTTTGGTGACACCTATAGATCATCTCTCAGAATAACATTTTGTAATTCATAAAAAATAGAAACATACTTAAATCAGTCCAGTGTTTTCTAAAGTTGCTATGTGCTAGTGTGGATTTCTGCATTAATATAGTGATTGCCAAGATCCAGAACAGAATGGCTACAAAATCACAGGCACTGTACATACCACTGCCTTTGTTGCCTGTATCTGTGATTGAACATGCCTTACAAATCCATTTAGAGATTAGTGAGCATGAAAGTCTCAGATATTGTCTTAGTCACTGTTATTTTGCTGTGAAGAGACACCAAGATCAGGGCAACTCTTATAAGAGGAAACATTTAGCTTGGGACTTGCTTACGGTTTCAGAGGTTTAGCCCATTATCATCATGATGGGGAGCATGGCTACATGCTGGCAAGCATGATGCTGGAGAAGTTTGAAAGATGCATCCTGACCTGCAGGCAGAGGGAGAGTACAGGAGACAGGGAGAAGGAGAGAGAGAGAGAAAACTGGGTAGAATATGGGCCTTTGAAACCTCAAAGCCTCAAAACCAAAGCCCAGTGACACACTTCCTCCAACATGGCTACAGTTACTCCAACAAGACCACACCTCCTAATTCTTCTCAAATTGTTCCAGTACCTGGTGACTAAGCATTCAAATATATGAGCCTACAGGAGCCATTCGTATTCAAACTACTATGACTATTCGCCCTCTGGTAGCTACCTCTAATATTGGGCCCAGCAACTCTTGCTTTCTGGATGTGCCTTGATAACCACTATATGTTTTTTGATAACCACTTTATATTTCTTGATAATCACTTTAGCTACTAGGTTTTAAAGGTCATGACATTATGAGCTTTCTGTTAGCCTCATGGGGTCCAACCAGTTCAGGTCACCTAGGGACCATAGTGACTTTTATATGGTTGGGGGGTGTGGGTGGATATGAGAGCTATTGGCTCTGCTCTCAGTAGGCCCCAGACTTGTCTCTTATGGAAATCGTGGTCCTAGTAGATGTTTACAATGTCACTACTTAAATCCAGTCCAAGCTACTCCTTTTTCAAGAGGTTTGGGGACAAAGGGATTGATCATAGACGATTCTAAAGAGAGGACTTCAACACCTCCAGCCAGTATTTTATGTCAGAGTGGTTTCTCCTGGAAATATTCCAAAAGGGATTCAATGCCGATTCCCACTTCTCTTCTTTAAGCATCATATAATCAATGTTTATTCTAGTGCCTTAGAAATCATTACCACGGAGCTGCACAGGTTAGGACTTAATGTAGGGTTTGTGTGTTTCTTCCCCAAGCTCCAATATTGTCTGAAGTATTAAGTCTTTGAAAGTGGCTGAGGGATTATTAAAATATCACTAAAAATTAAATAACCCTCTGTGAGGACTGAGAGATTTAAGACGTGCCAAGCCTTTTGTCTATTGTATATTTAAAAGCTAGGCACGGTGGCAAATGCTTGTAATCTCAACACTAGAGACTGAGAGACATATCTCTGGAGCTTGGGGACCAGCCAGTCTAGTCTCACCAGTGAGGTCTAGGCCAGTGAGAGACCCTGTCTCAAACATAAGTAAAAAGCACTTGAAAAACAACACCAGTAGTTGACTTCTGCTCCACTGACTTACATGCAAGTACCTGCATGCATGCAAATATGTACATATGTACGAATGCACTTTTCTTCCAGATACACACATATATATGCATTTGTGTGTGTGTTTATAATATTATGTGTAAAGCCTTTCTCCAGAGACCTCAGAGAACTTTCACATGTACCCCCATTCCTAAAGATTCCCATGGGATCTTAGTACTCCCATCTGCAGATGGAGAAACTATTCAGAGCTAAGTGTCTCACCCACATGCCTGTTCAGTTAAGAGTGGTTTGGAGACAGTGAAGGGCTCTAAGGCTGTCTTAAACACCCCCACCCCTTGTATCTTTCCTTCTCCTAACATCAGGCTCCTTTCCGTAGTGTGTGTCGCTCAGTACAAGCTTGAGACATGTACCTTGTCTATTTTCCAATCTGGAAATGAACCCAAAGTGGCACTAGGATAAGACTGGATTAAATATGACAGTCGTATCCTTTACGAGACATCTGAATAATGTCCCCCAACACTCTGGACCTCCACATGCCCTTCAAACTCTGGCTATACTCCTAGGCAGCTTCAAAATACCCTGGGAAGCTATGCAAAACAAAGGGTTAAATAAATAAACAGCCTAAAATAACAACAGGACACACTTCATCACCACAGTCTGATTCAGGAAAACTGAAGTAAGGTAGGTATGGCCAAACTATTTTTTTTCCTGTAGTGAACTTTAGTGCCTTGCTCAGCGTAGGAGTCTGCATTTGAAACTTAAGTTACTGTTATTATTATTACCCTTTAATTTTTAGAGAGAAATTATCCAATTTCTCTCAAGTTTGGATCAAAACACTAGTTGCCAAATGAAATAGAGATTCCTTCAAAGGAAGCCTGTGTGGAGAATTCTGATTTCTACCAAATGACCACAGGAGCTTCTTTCACACCCCCCTCACATGAGCATGTTGGCACTGCTCTCTCAGCTATACTGGACTGGATTAGGCCTTATTTACAGCCCAGCCCAGCAGGGATGGCCTCAAGGAAGGGGAATTTCTCCTTTTGTTTTAAGTTCCTGCCTTTTAAGGAACACTGAAGCTCTTATGAGTAGTCACTTCCTAGCATAAGGCCTCCCTGACAGGTACTGTACTGTCAAGTTCCTTGAACGATATCTCAGAATACTTTCTGCTCACACAACCTTTCCAAACCACACCCCTTTCAAGTCTCTCTCTCCCTTCCTCCCTTATTCCCCTCCCTCCCTCTCCCTCTCCATCCCCCCCTCTCTCTCCCACCCCTGGTTTCCCTTGTCATTAGGACCAGCTTCTATTGACTCTAGAAATGATTAGGATAATGCCCTGACAGCTCTCAGCTGGCGTCAGAGAACAGTCCGTTTCTCCCTAATGTCATGACCTCATCAACACCAAGCCTTTGCTTCCTGGTGAGTGAGTGACAGTTTCAGCAGCCATAATTTCTGCTGATTTTGCAGCTCCTAAAATGCTCTCTTTATCTGCCTTGTCTCCACCTGATGATATCCACTCTTCATTCATGACTCAATCAATGTGGCAGTTTTAGTCGCTGAGAAACTTCCGTCCGATCCTTCCCAGGAAGTAATTCTGCACCTTTGAGAAACTGACTACATTTGAGGTGACATAGACATGCAGAGAGACCCACTATGCGCTGTGCAGCAAGGGATCCTCGGGTATTTATGGAGTAAATACATAAGTGAGTGAATGACAATTTAAGATGGAATGAATTAGTTCAGTGCTGATCCTCAGTTGTGTGTGTATGAAACCTTTGGAGTATCATCATTGGGTCACAGCATAGCATAGAAGTCGAATGTACTAGTAAAGATGGAGTTTCATAGCTCTTTGTGGATGTATTAATTTACCCACAATTAATGCTGCCAAGCCTAGTCCAGGGCCAGGCTATGGGTGCTGTAGCTTTCTCCATCCCACTGCACAAAGACCAGCTTCTTGGGTATATAGTCTGTGTAGTTCGCACAGAGCAATGCCCCTTGCTTAGAGGGGCCCTTGCCTGACTTAACTCTCTGATGTGGCTGTGCTGGATGTCTTCATGTTTCTAAACAAAGGGGCTGGGGTTTTGTTTTGGATTGGGTCCACAGTCTTGTCATTAGACTCAGTAAAACAGCTGCTGCCAGCTAACTTGGCAAACTGCCAGGAGATGCTGGCTGCTGTTGGCAGGATCTTCCTGACCTACACGGCAGCCTTCAGTCTTTTGTGGACCTTTCAAAGGGAGCTTCAGACCCTGGGAGTTGATGTCATGCCCAGGAGAATGTGGCAGCTTTAGTCATCACCCAATGAAAAGCTTTTAAAGGACACTTAAAACAGAAGTCATTAGAAAGTCTATTATAAGGACAGTAATCACTAAGCTGAAAGTATTGCTAATTCCTGGACTCCATCATAAGAACTTCCTGTTTAATTTTATATTATCCCAACATACATTTCAAAGATAAAACAGGAATGCTAAGCCTAAGCTGTTTGACTCCCTGGAATTGCATTTGCCTTCTACAGAAGATGAGAGAAAAATTTTAGGCCAGCCATTTCCTTTAATTGCCTTAATTAAAGTGTTAAAATTTAGTTTAAAAATACTCTTTGCAGTAACTTTATAATGGGGCCTCTGACAAAAGCAATTTTCTAAGTAGCATTAGTATCTTTCTAAGCAAAGATGAGCTAAAATGAACAATGGAAACGCCCGGCAGAAAGCCTATACAATATGTAAGTCTAACGTTCGACAATTATTTCAAATGGTATGTACATTAAGAATTAAAACTGGGCTGGAAAAAAAATCACTTGAAAACTTGGATGCTTTCCAAAACTGGTATTAAAGAATTGTTTTCTGAGTGCATGGTTTTTTTTTTTTTTAACATTTCATTTATATATTACAGCGTCATGTGTCCACTGTATAAAATCTAGAAGGTTAAGAAAATTCAGAAACAACTTTAAAACAGTTCACATTTTGATGGAATCTATTCTGCTCTTTTTCTTCAGAAAAATAAACAGAAACATTATATTATTTCATAATCTACACTTTTATGCTGACTCATAAACAGATTTCCATGTCATCTATCCATTCATAATAAATGACATTGAACAATGCACTCTATTTGCATATTAATGTACCATAGTTTATGCAGTTGGTCTTCATTGTAGAAAATTGGGGTACTTACCAGGTTTTCTTTTCCATAGAATTAACATCAACTCACTAATGTTGATTAATACTTTAACTGCATTGCCCTTAAGATTTATTCTTATTATTTTTTAATTATGTGTGATGGTTATATGCACATGAGTTTAGTGCCCACAGAGACCAGAAGAGGGCATCAGGTCTCCTAGAGCTGGAGTTACAGGTGGCTGTAAGTTGCCAGACATGGTTGCTAGGAGCCAAACTTGGCTCCCCTGGAAGAGCAGGATACACTCTTAACTACTGTGCTGTCTTTCCAACCCCTGAAATATGCTCTTAATCTCTGACCCAATTCTCCAGTCTCTTACCTGCATTTTAAAAATACTTACTCCATGTCACTCTATGTCCTTTTGAGGCTATTTGATTCTTTCTACATGTGTGTTTTCAGAGGACATGCATACAATGCACCATCACCTGCTCTCACATGTGTGAGCACTCCCATGCCCAGGCTTCAGCTCTCTGGACATTTCTGCTTTATTGAATGTAGCTCTTTGCGTGCCAGGATATTTCTCAGGGATGCACAATAAAATGAATAAGGCATAGTCCCTCTGCCTGTAAATACCTTAATCTGGTGGGAGAAGATGACATATCACTCACCATAGAACATAAACAAAAATGATATCACAGAGGAGGCACAGAGGAGAGAATGATGGAACAGTCAAGGAAGCTATTCCAGGGACTCCATGCAAAAAGTGTGAAGAACACAGTGAGCTAAAACAGCCTGAGCACAGACCAGAGAAACAGATGTGTCTAGTGTCCTCAGAGATGGGGTGACAGAGCATGATATTTATGGAGAAGGCAGGGCAGTACTGTGCTGTCAAGAGTTACATTGTCATCTGCCACAACTCTGGCCTCTGTCTGCAGGAAATGAGAAGTCAGCAACTACCCTAGTCGGTTTCTTTTGCTATAATTGAATATCTCAGGCTGGTTAATTTATGAAGAACAAAGGCTTATTTTAGTCATGATTCTTGAGGTTTAAAACTTAAGGGACTACATTTGGTGAAGGACTTCTTGTTTATGGAGAGTCTACAGCAGTGATTCTCAACCTGTGTGTCACAACCCATGTGGGGATTGGATGACCATTTCACAGGGGATACCTAAGACCACTGGAAAACATAGGTACTTACATTAAGATTCATAACAGCAGCAAAACTACAGTTATGAAGTAACAAAAATAATTTTATGTTGAGGGTCACCACAATATGAGGAACTCTATCAAAGGGATGTAGCATTAGGAAGGTTGAGGACCACTGCTCTATAGAATCTCAAATTAGGACGGGCCAGTACAGTGCAAACGGAGCCTGTGGAAGGGAGTCCAGATGTCTTTTATAACACGTCTGCCCTCACACTAGCCAACTTACTGTTAACCACTAACCACTGAGAGCAGAATTTTATGACCTATTCATATATTAAATGTCCCATCTCTAAATAACTCACAGTGGGGACTGAATCTCATGGAGACAGCTAGTCTTTAGCAGCTCAGGGTTTCCTGCAACCATCTCCAGGAGCAAATGGGATGCCTCCCACCCACCCACCCACTCACCCTGTGGCTGTCAGTTCTAGCCACAGTCTGTCCAGCACAATGCCTCAGGCATTTTTATGAGAACCTGCCCATCTGGTTCAAGTGAGAGTGAGACTGAGGAGACAAAAAGGACAACCTAAATCACTACTTTACAGAGCTGCTCGTCATGCTGCGGAGATGTCAGAGTTAGAGATAGTATCTCTGGGCTCATTCCTCTCAGCTCAGGGCCAAGGGCAGATAAACAAGAAGGTGTCACTTTGAAAATCCTCATCAAATGGAGGGATTATACCCAGTTCCTCCTTTGAAAAAGACAGAAACCACAGTGTCTTTTCAGGATAAAGTCATAGCAAAAAGATGCCATAATAAAAATCCAAAACTTTGTTATCATTCTTCGTTGGTGATGTTCTTTTACAATTTAATCTCTCAGCCTGGGTCTAGAGACTGTGGTATCTAAACATACCTGTGGGATATTCAACACTGACGATCTTACAGTAGTAGGTATTTGAGGAGGTGCTAGTTCATGACAAGTCATAAAGGACCTGAGATGTGCCTTAGGGGCTGATGACAAGAAAGCATGAAGAAACTTAAGTGATTGACATGTTCCTGCTCTTGATAAAAGCATTGGTTCCATGTGGTAGACATTTGTCATAGTTTCCTCAGAGTTCTGTGTTCATGTTATTATTGCATGTACATTATGACACCTCACTGAGGTGAAATAAAAATGAGCAAAAATGGGGGAGAGAGGGCAGGAAGAGTGTCCATGACAGAGGATAGGAAAGAGTGCTATGAAATGCGGCCCTCTAAACATGGCATGGACGCTGCACACACTAGCGCTCACAGAAGCTGTGGTTACCTACCTGCACAAGACCTCCACAAGGTCAGGCCAGTTAAAAATCGCAGCATGAGCCACAGTGGTGCCCTGTAATCCCAGCACTCAGGAGGCAGAGGCAGGCAGACCTCTGAGTTCCAGGCCATAGAGTTCCAGGTCTGGAAAGCAAACCTCAGGACAGCCATGGCTATACAGAGAAACCCTGTCTTGAAAAATCAAATAAATAAATAATAAATAAATAAATAAATAAATAAATATCCCAGCATAGACCTGGGATAGGCACCTGAAGTCCACACTATCTGAAGAGCTATTGGCAGTTAATGGCTACCAGGGAGGAAAGTCACTTTGTTTAGGAATGTTCCCCATGTCTAAGCAAAAGACCCAACACCCACATGCACATAGGCAGGATTAACTAGATTCAGTAAAGAACTAAATATAAAAGAGGACATACAATTGGGTGAGAGAAGCGATGAGGATTCTGTGTTAGGAATAGATATTATCAAATACATCAAATAAAATGGTGGATTTTTCAAAGAATAAATAAAACTGGTTTTTAGAAAGGCTAAATAAGAAAACTTATTGAAATAATCCTCTCCTGTGTTATGCATTCCATACTTCATTATAAAGACCTCTTGCAATCATTTGGTACTAATTGGATGGGGGAGTCTTATAGGACAGATCATACAGATGACAAAGAGCACAGAGGTAGATATCACCAACAAGGCTCTAAAGAGAGTTTGTCAGAGCAGACATCAGCATCAGACACCAGATGGGTGAAGCAACTCCTGAAGCTCCTTATACTGATGGAGCCCCTTAGAAAATGCAGAGCACACACATCTTAAAGCCTAGGTCAAAATAATCTCACTATGCTTATGGTGTTGGTGACTCTTGTCATTTGTGTTTGTGATGGCTTTTGCGTGCACGCGCGCGTGTGCGTGTGTGTGTGTGTGTGTGTGTGGTGTGTGTGTACATACAGAAGTCAAAGAACAACCTGAAGTGTTATTCCTTGGGCATCATTCACCTTTTGGTTTTTGAGACAGAATCTCTCACTGGCCTGGAGTTCAGCAAGTAGGCTAGGCTGGCTGGCCAAAGAACCCAAGGGATCTTATCTGCTACCAACCTAGCTCTAGGATTCTGCTACATGTCTGTCTGTCTCTCTGTCTGTCTGTCGTCTGTCTGTCTATATATCTACCTCTTTATCTACCTATCTATCCATCCATCTACCCACTCACCCACCCATCCATCTATCCATCCATCCATCCATCCATCCATCCATCCATCCATCCATCTATCTATCTATCTATCTATCTATCTATCTATCTATCTCCACATGTGTTCAAGGGATTGAATTCAGGCTCCCATGCTTAGAAACCAAGCACCCTACCAACTAAGCCTGGTGCTGATGTTAATGTCTTTGACAACCTCAGATATAAAGCTGAGTGGTTTGACACTGGGTTGGGTCTTTAAGGATGATCCCAAAATACTTGGTATCATTTCTCACAGAAGCATTAAACTTTGTTTATGCTCTATGACTGAATTTTGACAGTCACTGAATAGTGTCTTCTGTTTTCTCTCCATCCACAAGGATCCAGCAGCTCTTCTTGGCCAGTTTGCAGGGAATTCCACTGGAAATACAAATGAAACTAACTATTTTGGCTGGATTTAAAAATGTTTAGGGAGGTAGGGTTAAGAGGAATGTAGGACAGCAACTTTGGAGAAGCAGAGGTGTGGCTTTCTGCTCTCTGCGCAAGTAAAGCAAAAGGTCTTGGCATAACTCACCAAGCCTAAATGAACAGAATCAACCTTGAGCTGACCTCTGGTCTTAGTGTGGCTTACTGATAAGAGACTTGTAAAAGTAGCTATCCTCCATCTGGGCCAGCATGGAGTTAGGAGACTAGTATCTCCTGTTAGAGAGGTGAAGTCTAGCCAGAGGCTGGAGGAGAAAGCTGCAGATCTGGAACATGTTGTTTCTAATGATGCATCAACTACCTGTCCCAGTAAAGGAAACATAGGCCCCTATTAAAGGCACATTTCGGTTAGCCTTGCTGTGAGCCACCCCTTCTTGTCCCTCTTAATTTAACTTGCTTTTGACCAGTGAATCAGAGGTTGTCATCCTCCTCCCTAACTGACTTTTGGGTCTGAAGAGATAAAATACAATCAGCAGACACCCCTTAACACCTCTAGGATGCTGAGCAAGGGATCCAGGAAAAATAGGACTTACTTGTTGTCCTTCATGGCTATAGATGCTGATAGGTTCAGGCCAGCCTATCAGCCCTGGGCTCCTACACCGGTAGATTTCATTTAGTAGCTCCCAGCACATACTCACATGAGAGGCTTTATGTCTTCTGTTTCCTTCTCTTGTTGGCAAGAGCTGAGTGCCATATGCTAGGGATGGAATTCAAATCTTTAGGGAATGTGTGTGATTTAAAAACCTGTGTGGTGTATTCATGTCATTCGCTGATGTGTTTCTGTAAACATACCCCCATGACTTTGAACAGTGTCCTGAGAACACTGAATCAGCTTAGGCGACATCCAGAGCACCTGTTCTGACACCAGCAAGGCAATTGTTTTCAAGGAACAAACTTGATCTCTTCTGCATGTCTGCCTGTTCCCATCAAGAATATCTATGAGAGAATTTATTCTTCTTGCCCTTCCAGCCAGAAGGCATCCCTGAAGCCATAGTTCCCAAGACAGAAAGGGAGAAAGCCTTGTTGTTAGTCTGAGTTCAAATATTGGAATTTGATGTTTATAACAAGATAGTTGTATTGAAACAGAAATGAAAGTAGATAATGAAAAATTGGGTGGGAAAAAATGGACTCTTGGGAATGGGACCAAGAACAAGTCCTCTACACAGGCTTTTTAGTCAAAGCCACACGACGCAATTTATGGCATCCCTTCCAGATACTTGATTTTATTGGTTTGCTGGTAATTTATTCTTCGAGGAAATTGTACATGGGGAAGTAAAATGTTCAGTCCTTATCTGCCAAATTCCTGCCTTCTTGGTGAGGTGTCATGATGTCAAATATACAATAAAGCCTTCCCCTAGAAAAGCATGTGTTCCAGGTCCCATGGTTCACAAACAGCATTGCAGATGGTCATCAGAGCCAAAGGCCTCTGGCAGATGACTCTTCATTGACAGTATTTATGAGGACTGAGAGAGATGGCTCAGAAGTTAAGAGTGCCTGCTGTTCTTGATCTTGCCAAAGGCCAGAGTTAGATTCCCAGAATCCACATTGGGGCAGCTCATGGTAACTCTAGCTCCTGGGGATCTGACACCCTCTGCCAGCCTCTACAGGTATCCACAAAAAAAATTGCACATATTCACAAAAAGGCATACACATATAAATAACTAAAATATTAAATTAAAATCTGTTTTTAAGAGCATTTGTGATCAAAATGGAGCTGAATAGAATAAATTAATTCTATTTTCTTTCTTATGAATTTTAAAGACTGAAGCAAATCTTAGTTTCATAACCCATTTGGAAAGGCTGCCATTGCCTAATGAAGACAACCTCAGGCAGATGTTATTCAGAAATCTGCTGGTATACATTTCTTGGTTGATATGTTTTTGCTTGAGTCCATGTCAATATGACATTTTGACAGCTAAACATATTTCTAAAGATCACTGAGTCAGATCGCCTTCAGCTAGGGAGCCCCAGGCTTGTTGGCCCTCCGAGTTCTTTTATCCTTCTATGATTCTTGTGGCCTCAAACATTCCCATTATTTTGTGTATGAGTCAAAACTGATGATAATCAGAACTATAACTCTCGTTTGAGCTTGTTTTCTAAACTCCAGACTCTTCTACCTAACATTTTTATTGAATATCAAGTGCCCACCTTCAATTTCACGTGAAAATTCTGGGTTGTCACTCCAAGCTTAATTCTCCCATGTCTGTCTCCATCTCAATAATTCAGAACTCCCTCTTCCAGCTGCTCAGACTATACAGAAGAGTAATGTTTGTAGCCTATCTATTGTGGTATCCCATGTGCTGCCAGCTCCACCATCAGAAAGCATTTCTTCCCTACCACCTCCAAGTTCAACACACAATTCACATCCTTCCCCTGCTACCACCTGATACTCAGAGGAGATGGAATCCAGTGCTTTCTAATCACTACCAATACTGGATCCTTCCTCAAGCAGCCTTTATGTTATATGTACATTCCTGGGGTTGGGGGGCACCGAATGGCGCCTGTCTTCTATTGTTGGCCTACAACCCGTTAATAGGCAATACCTGGAAGAATCCTGTTTATGCCCAAGCCCTGACCCATGATTCCCCTCTCAAAGCTGTCAAGTGGTTTCAGACTCTCATCTGTGGCTAGAACCCCCATCACCTCCCAAAGTACTTAGTAGATTCTCAATGAATATATGGGGAAGTGATTAGTTAATTATTGTCTGCTTTTCTTTTGGGCTACATTGCTTATCTATACATCTAGTGGCATCTGAATTTTGCTCAGGAAAAATTAATATCAGAGCTATTTCTATAGTGACTTTTTCTTGGGAGGGTGGCTTTCATAAGTCTTATGTTCTTGACTCCTCATTCTTTTTTCATTTCCTGTAGGCATCAACAGGAAGGTTGTATACTCCCTGGAGGACTCCGCCAGTGGAGTCTTCTCCATCGACAGCTCCTCTGGTGTCATCATTCTGGAACAGCCTCTAGACCGAGAGCAGCAGTCATCCTACAACATCAGTGTGCGAGCCACCGACCAGAGTCCCGGAGAGTCCCTCTCCTCTCTCGTCTCTGTCACCATCACTGTCCTGGACATTAATGACAACCCCCCTGTGTTTGAGAGGAGAGACTATCTGGTAACAGTGCCTGAGGACACTTCCCTTGGCACCCAAGTCTTGTCTGTTTTTGCCACCAGCAAAGATATTGGCACAAATGCTGAGATAACTTATCTCATCCGGTCTGGTAACGAACAAGGGAAATTTAGGATCAACCCAAAGACAGGTGGGTAAATAAAAATGCCAATAATATTTCCTGTTTATTCTCCAACTCTGTCATCCTTCTTGTTGTAATCTATGTGTTTCCCTTCCTCCCCAGTGGGGCTTTCATGTAGACTTTAGCACCTTGTTCCTACGAATGGTGTTTCTGACTCAGCACTGCATGTTCTAACCTTGTTACAACATAATTACTGTGTACAAATGTAAAGATATAGGAGGTATATGTACACTTAAGTAAAAGAAAGGAGAAGTATTGATTGAGGGGCTGCATTAAAGATCTTCCCAGCAGAAAGTATTTATATATTACTTCAAATTAAACTGTATGTGGAGTCCACTCATTAAGACATGCACTAGCTTTGTCCTGTCCAGCTATGACCATTCTATATGACCACCATGAGGAGATAGCTAAGGATAGTCTAAATTTGTGAAACTAAACTACCAAGGTAGCGCTCCAGGAGTAGTCATTGCTCAGAAAATCAATTATAGATCCAAATGGGCTTGATTTCTGTTTCCACCATAATTTGAAGGAGCATATTGGTAGTCTTAGCCCTACTGAAGTTCTCTGACTGGATATCCCCAAGAGAATGACCCTCTCATTTCTCTTAATAATTGTTTTTCAAGTTGGAGAGATGATAACATTTAGAAACTTTTCTGTGGGCACAGTGACTAGCTACCAGCTTGAGAACATTGCATAGGGTCACTACCAGACAAGGCTGGGATGGGAAGGGTGACCCATTCTCAGAGCCTATTTTATTCATGTGTTGACTTCAACTAGCATCCTTCTTTTGTTCTGCTTGCTTAGTTTAAATGATATTATGGTAGGATCATCTAGGCTAGGGTGTGGACACAATGGGGTTGTTTAACTTCCAGGCAGCTCCTGTTACTTCATGTCATCCTGCCTTGAGATTCCCCATGTCTTGGCCTCTGTGGATAATAGTTTTAGATGGCTCCATTATAAGTTGGCAAAGCAGCTTGTGCTTAATTCAATCACATGTTGGCTGTGGGTGATTACTCGATGACAGGGACAGTACCCTCCGGTCACATCCACACATCATTTGTTCTCCTTCTGATGGGTTCATTCAGGGACTCTAGAGACACTCCCTGGGGTGCTGTCCCCACCCAGCTCTCGAACTTCACAAGCAGAGACTTCCATGTTTCCTGAAAGATGTTTGAAATTATATGGAATCTCCAAACACCGTCTATGGCTTCAGAAGTATGTCTGGTGGATAGCTCTCCTTTAACTGACAGTGTTAACTGGACTTCTAGGCTGTTCTCAGGGACTCAGCAAACAAACTCAAACATGTAAACTTGGCTGTAGCTGATGTAAACAGCACTGTGCCTAAAGAACAACTGACCCATGTTTTTCCTCTAACAAAATATGAATTTACCTATTTTCCTTCAAAGGGGGTATTTCTGTCTTGGAAGCTCTGGACTATGAAACGTGCAAAAGATTTTACCTGGTGGTGGAAGCTAAAGATGGAGGCACCCCAGCCCTCAGCACTGCAGCCACTGTCAGCATCGACCTCACAGATGTGAATGATAACCCTCCTCTGTTCAGCCAAGATGTCTACAGCGCTGTCATCAGTGAGGATGCCTTAGAGGGGGACTCTGTCATTCTGGTAGGTGCCAGCAGCATCCAAATTCTGGGACAAAGCATCCTCACAGTGAGGAAATGAACAAGATCTGTCTTGGAGTCTGTTCCCACTCCCCCTTTCAATGATTTTGTGCACCCTCTCTCCAAGTCTCTCACACGGGCGCTTTCGATAGCTCCTTCTCTGTTTTATGTATTACAAAGAATTTTACAGATTAATTTATATAAAGATATAAATTACTAGCAATTGCTTTCCTTACAATAGTATACACTTCTAAAGAAAACACAAGGATGAACTTTTAAAGACCTCTTGGTCTGAGGCAGCTAATTCATGACTACAGAACACCTGACCTGTGACTAAAGAAGAAATACATGGATATATTCGCCCTGGGGGATGAGGGTTCGCACAGAAACGCTGAAAGGATGAGCATGAACAAAGCCCATGAATAAAGAGAGAAAGGCTGAGGACAGGAATATGGGCCTGGCCACATGATGTTCACAGTCAGAAAGCAGAGATGCTCCACTAGGTTTCTGTATGGAACCAAGAAAATGTTCTTCCTTTTCCATTCAGTCTAGGGCCTCAACTCGAAGGGCCTCAATTCAAGGTGTGTCTTTCTACAGTTAATTTTCTCTAGAAACACTAGAGTAGTCCTCAGAGCTGGAACTCCCAATCCAGTCACACTGACAATGAAGCAGAACTATTACTAGTGGCTGAGACCATAACTTGCAGAGCTTTAAAGAGGTCATGAAATCAACCCTTCCAGTTAGCCTGGGGCTGTCATCGTTATCTCAAACCCTGATGAATATCGTCCTAGTAGAATTTAGGCTCTGAGAGGTGCAAACAAGGAAATTCAAGTACCCATGCTAGTGTTAACCTTTTTAGTTCCACTGATCATCTCCTCCACCGGGGATTTATCATGGGCAAGGGTCCCAGAACACCATTAAGCAGAGACCCTGGGCATCAACCTTTTGTCTTTCTCTTATAGTCTACCTTTTTTGTTGTTGTTGTTTTGTTTCTTTCCTGTGAAGCTGATTGCAGAAGATATGGATAGCAAGCCTAATGGACAGATTCGTTTTTCCATCGTGGGTGGAGATAGGGACAATGAATTTGCTGTCGATCCCATCTTGGGACTCGTGAAAGTTAAGAAGAAACTGGACCGGGAACGGGTGAGTAACTTTAGGACACCCCTCACCATCCACACCTACACCCTCTCTGAATGAGCAAAGGGTTGGAGGGTAGTAAGGAAATGCAAGTAGATATCTAGGTTGAACTCCTGAAAGAATTTTCTACTGATAATAGCTTTTGGCAAATGCTGGAGATCTTAAGGAAAAAGACAAATGTGTACCTTTCTGCATAATTTGAACTTTAGTCCTTCATGAGTCAAAGAAATGAAAATTCCTTCAACAGGATGCGTACTCTGGTTTCATTAGCAACTTCAGCTCAAAGGGAACTTGTCAGGCAAGATCTCCTGAAGGCACCCTAAAAAAAGAATGATCCAGAAAATGCTTTGTCTGAGATTGAGTTAATTTCTAAATACTGTCATTCCTCACCAAAACGTATGTTTTCAAAAAAATTAAATATAGGAATGAAAATTATAGCAGTAATACTCAAAAGATTGGATCTTCTAAGTAATAGAGCCTGCCTAGCCAGGAATATCAAAATGAGCAGTATAGGTCAGTGGTGACAACTGTATTGAACGAGGGCTCAAAAGCAGACACTCCTCACCTCAGGGAAGAACTGAAAATGCTGGGCTGCAGTTTTTGGTTGGCATAACTAGCTTGCATATGGTAATGTATCCTAGTGGGTAAAGGTTGGGACAACTCTAAAGACCCTGAAATACATAGGTCGACCCCCAACAGAGAATGATCCAGCCCTAAGTGTTGATGATGCACTGGTCTCCAGAATAGGAGTGAAGGTGATACAGCCAGACTCCAGGTTATCTGAGCATGTGCAGAAAGGAGGAGGCACTGCAGTTCCTTATTGCCACCTCTATGCCTTGGCAGGTGTCAGGATACTCCCTGCTCATCCAGGCAGTAGATAGTGGCATTCCTGCTATGTCCTCAACAACAACGGTCAACATTGATATTTCTGATGTGAATGACAACAGTCCAATGTTTACACCTGCCAACTACACTGCTGTGATCCAGGTAAGCAAACCTTGCCTGCCAGGCACTACCTGTGTGGCTCAGCCTCCTCCTGCTGCTCTGGCTTGTTGGGTTCTCTACAAACTAACTCAGAGCAGGAGATTCTAGCAGCTGTAGTTGATAGTTGACAGTTTCAGGGGCTGAGAAGATCAAGATCGAGGCTTTCAGAGATCTTGTATCTGGCAGATGCTCTTTCTGCTCACAGTGGTTACTGCTAGCTGTGTTCCCTTTTGGCAGAAAAGACAAACATGCTCCTTCAGGCTTTTCTATGAAGACACTTATGGTACCTCAAGTGTCTATCTCTTAGTACCATGGTATTGGGGCCTAGTTATCAGCCTGTGGGTAATTAGTATTTAATACCAACTTGTCTATTCCTAGGGAAGGTGTGAAAATAACCTGTCTTTCCACCACAATTGTTAAAAAGAGTTATTAGTATCTGTTTCTTCTAAGTGTTAGACGCTCCATGTACACGGCCTTTTCCCATTGCTGTGTGTCATGGATGGTCAACTAACACAGATTCTCCCACTCCCATGGACACGCATACCAAACAGTTGAAAGGTCCATGGATCTGTGAGCTTAACTAGACCTCTCAAGATCATGAAGCTTGTGGGACTGCATAAGGGTATCCTGGTTCTTGGCTGGGCATGGGCCTAGAACCCCGAGACTCCAAAGGAGAAACGGCAGGAGTTCGGCCACATCCCCAGAACTCAGGGTCCTAACCAGCAGTCTAATCTCCATAGACCTACATTGTTCAGTCACGAAGGCCATTACAGCCCCTCCCAAAGTGCACAGGTAGAGGGTGTAACTACAGGCCTCAGGCCCTAGAGATTTACATACTAATGAAGGTCAGAGGGTCGAGCCAATTAAGCATTGCCCCCAGAACCTCCCCTTTTCCCTCCCTACTTAACTCAGGTCTGCCCTGAGTTTGGGGGGGTACATCCAGATCCATCTACCATCCGCCATGACAATAAAGCCTTTTGGAACCAAGGACTTCCTCGGGTCATTGGAGCCTGCCGGGCCTGCCGCCGCCACCGAAGCCTCCAGCCACTGGAACCTGGGCCCCCCAGTTTTTCCCACAGAAGCTGGCATGTAGTCAGGATTTGAATGTGACTCTATCATGCAGACACAAAATATAAATAATCTTTCTATAGTAACAGGTTATCTTTAAGAAACCTTGTATTTTTCTAACAGAGGAAAGAGATCAATATGAACCATCCCATAGACTTCAGGATAAAGCTCCTTAAAAATTCACCTTCCATAGACAAATTTTTTAGGACTTTAAAGCTACCTGCTCTTAAAGTTGGGCTGTAGGATAGAGTAACTTACAACTAGCGTCCTACTTTCAGGGAAAGTGGCTGTTTTCTCCATTAGCTTATTATTCAGAAGTTAGTTTGTGAACAAGGTACCTGAGTCTCCTCTGCTGGCAGTTGGAAGGCCATATAGGAAGATGAGGTGAACCAGATTGAGTGTGGATGGCTTGGGGTCACAGCAAATGATCTCCATGCTTTACAGATACATAGGAATTCTGGAAAAGTACACTGGCTCTCAGGTACTTCCAGGGGGCTTTGTGGAGGAGCAAAATGAAGGTGGTTTAAGTCTCTAGAGAGCCCTTTGTGATAAGATGGGAGACCTTGAATGTGCATTGAACTATCTGGGAATCAGGCTGAGATGTTTATGCACCAAGCACAACTGTCTGCTCATCCCTAGCTCCTTTGTCAATGCAATCTTCTTCCTTCAGGAAGAAAATGTAAGTTTGGTTTCCTCTCCTCTGCTGCTGCCAGCAGCCACGCTTGTGATTGCTCTCCTGCCTTCATCCTCTGCACCTCCTCCCCTTTCTCTCAGATCTCTGTGGTTGTGGTCTCAGCATTCGGTTTTATGACATGCTTCCATCAGCTCGACAGACTGTTTGCAGATACAGAAGTCAGCACCGAGAGCACATGGTCAGACCCCCTCCCTCTCCAGGCTGGGCTTGTCTGTAATTTCACACCCTTCCTTCTTAGACAGTGACCCCAAGGACACACATTCACTCACTCTTTCAGTTTTTTTTCTGTGGAGGAAATGGCCCTCAGAGAATGAGCAAACAAATCAATAAATCTTCTGTTTTGTGCAGTGCTGAGTATGTTGTCTGTGTAAAGTAGTAAATCTTCACTGGATGACATGGTCCCACGGTGGACTCCAAAGGGAGGCGGTGCCTGAAGCTTAATAACCAAGCAAGCAGGCATGTGGCCGAATAGAAACCTCTCAGATTTTCTCCTAGTCCTTTTTCAAGACTGCCTCTCCTTTCACACCCAGAATTATGGGCTTGCCCTAACTCCTGGTTATCTTTTTTCTTTTTTTCTTTTCTTTTTTTAATTCTCACTATGTACTTCTGACTTACCTAGAACTCATTCTGTATTCTGCCTCTGCCTCTGCCTCTGCCTCTGCCTCTGCCTCTGCCTCTGCCTCTGCCTCTGCCTCTGCCTCTGCCTCTGCCTCTGCCTCTGCCTCTGCCTCTGCCTCCGAAGTGCTAGAATTATAATATGAGCCACCATATCTCAGCAATACCTAGTTATCATAAACAAATTCAGCATATGAACTGTGCTGGTCACCCAGCACCACGTATCATGTCCTCATCTCTGGAACATGTTTCATCTCCATACCATAATAAGTCCTGACACTGCTCATCAGCAAGATAAATAAGAAATCTGACATCAGCTCAAACTATTCTTAGACTAAACTATAACACAGAGGATGGAGAAGACCAATATTGATCCTAGCTACAAAACAACTCCATCTGATGCTTTCAAAGTGAAGAAGATAAACTTTGACCCAAAAAGTGGTTACAATCTATTTTCATATTCCTGCTTTGAGCCATGTTTCCAAAATGGCTACTAAAGTTGAATATTTTATCCCTCCTCATTTTGATGAATGTGCTGTCTACTTTCTTTCCCCTAGAAGAACATGGCACAACTGTGTTGTAGGGTGGATTATAAAAGGCCATTTTGTTTTATATATTGACTAGAAGGTTGCTTACATGTACCCCTTCCAAATGTCTGATGTGGCATTGGATTACAGTGTTAGGTCCCCATTCAACCACATCTTAACTAGGATGAGGACCCATCTTCCCATCCCAGCAGGATGATGCTTTCTGGTCCTAGGTGGATTTCCACCTTCATCACAAAGGCCAGAAGGAATGTTGCTCATAGATCCCTGTAGCTCAGTGCTGAAAGTGTTAGACAGGTGAGACCTGGTTGTATCTTTGGAACATAGGAACCCGTTCAGCCAAAGGCCGGTGTTATCATCTGCAGAGGTACAGTCTCCTGATGCAGCTGTGAAGAGGCTGCTATAGATGGGAAAGAGGATGTTTGCAACTCCAGCCTGTTTTTGGTAGACATATTAAATACCGGGGGATTCCTTCTGCCAAACGCCTGGTGTTCTAGCTTGGCACTCTCAGTCTGTAATGATTTTTTTAAATGTGATGAGAGGTATAATTTTAACTTCCTTTTTATAACACTCCTTTATACAGGAAAATAAGCCAGTGGGTACCAGCATCTTACAGCTTGTGGTGACAGACAGAGACTCCTTTCACAATGGGCCTCCCTTTTCCTTCTCTATTTTGTCGGGAAATGAAGACGAGGAGTTCATGCTGGACTCCCACGGGATCCTTCGGTCAGCAGTGGTCTTCCGGCACATGGAGTCCCCAGAATACCTACTGTGCATCCAGGTACAGCTTTGCTGTCTGTTCTGCTACTGGGTTCTATTCTACTGGGTGCTGCTTTCTTCCATGTCTGTCCTTCTGCCGGTTGGTTGGTTTTTCCTTTGTTCACTAAGTCAACATGGCTCATGATAGTGAAGGAATATTCCTCTTCTAACCCCAAATTCAGTTTCTTACCAATAAAGACAGCTTCTGTGTGTGAGATGCATGTGAAACTGAGCAGGAAGGAAGAATGGTCGATACTCAGCATGATTGTTTCAGGAGGTTGTTCCCGGGGGGGGGGGGGGCGGGGAGGGGGAGGAGTGGACCGTTGAGAGATCTCTGTGTGTACTATAGTAAGTCCTGGGATTCTGACTCCTACCATGTTTCTGGTATGCTAACTAGTGTCTGCCACTCCTCACTGAGGGAGGATGTCAATCACTGTCATAAAAGACTTGGCCATGTCATGGCCTCTGCTAGATATGCCTTCCCAGTGAACCAGGGACTCAGATGACACTGGCTTTCCAGTATCCCAATCCTTCAAGTTCAATGGCCTGTGTGACAAAAATAAATAAATAAATAAATAATTCCAGCACAAGGAGGCAAAACTGACAGGTGTGCAAGGGTCACAAAAAGGAGCTGTCACTGATCAAAACCATGGAATTTCTGTGACTTTGCCTATAGCAAGACTTTGATTTCAGCCATAAAACTGAATGATGCCTCAACCTACTGTCACCCACAGAAAGCTGCCTGGCCATTTTGAAGGGTGCCTTGTGGTGGTGGCACAGTGATTCTGGGTATTTACAGTGTTGAATTAATTGTCATATTTTTAGATAAACAAAGGTTTGTTCTCTTCCATTCCCAGCCAAATTGGACAATACTGGCTCTAGGCACATCTGTGACCTCTCCAGTTGAGATCCTTTGTCCAAATATTTAAATAATGTCATATCACAGGACATAAACTCCAGGTAGAAGGAGATTTTCAGTATCCTCTTAAAGCCCTAGCAGAGTTCTCTGCACACCCTATCCATCCTCTAGAGAGGAGGCAACACACCTCCCACAGTAAACCTTCTGCTTTCCTCATGGGAAACATCCACCCTCACTGGCACAGAGTCATTGTCCTGCCACCTTCTGTCCAGTGACTTATGCTTTTCTGATACTTTTCTGCCCTGTGACATTGGGTTGGGCAACCTTGGGCAGACCTGTGCAACTCAAATTCATCAGTGTCCTTTGAGGGATCCACAGTTTGACTTCAAGGTCAACCTAATTTGCCAAACTCCTTTCCACTTTCAGGAGTCTCTGTTTCAGGACCTCTTGACCCATGTAGCCAAACACAACAGGTATTGATGCTAATGATGCCAACAGCAGCAACTATATGCACAACTACATGCTAAGTATTTCTATTGGTGATACCTGTGCTAAGTGCTTTCTAACAACCCTCGCTTTTAATTCTCACGAGAACCCCAGGGGCTGGTATTATTGTTACGTTCATGTTAAGGGTACAAAGCTTAGAGAACTCATGTAAATTACTCAAAACCATAAATGGACTATATACAAACTGAGATGTAAAGGGAAGTCTGTATGCTGCCCAGGGCTTGGCTTCCCATTGCATCTATGAAGCACAGGTTCTATGCTCTAGCTCTGTCTACAGGGTTACTGGATCCCTGTGGGTCTGGACCACAAGGACCTGACCTTATTCTGAGACATGACACCACTGACTCCTTCACCATGCATGATGGGTGTTCATGAAAGGCCTGTTCTCACAGTGACTATTTCATCAGTTCCTCTATTAAGAGAGAAAGGGGTTTTTCAAGCTGCCTATTTCCCTTCTGGTGAATCATCTTTTGTACTCTAAAGCTTACTATGATGTAATTCTTATTTAACTAATGGCATTTCTTCTATGTGTTGAAAGTTGTCACCTGGTCCTGGCAAAAAGGAAAGAATTCAACAGAAAACAAAGATTCTTTCTCTGAGTAGGAACATCATTTACAAGATATTTTCCCTGCTTTCTGTCCAAAGTGAAAATGAGGCAAACCTGGTGTGGCCATGCTGGGTCTTGTAGCACCCATGCTGGTAGTCCCTGACTCGCCCCCACTGGCTTTATTGTGTTAACACAGTTTATTGTCCATAGTACAGTACCCAGAGAATGAGTGAAGGTGATAAACCTACTTAAATGCCCATCCTCAACATGTTTCAGAATAATGACAAGGAATGAGGGAGGACTTGAACCTGGTAGAAAGTGCAGACACCCTCTGCCACAGGGTGATATCTTAATTATGATTCTTAACTCCTTGTTTGTCCTCTTCTGGTTGTCCCCAGGCAAAAGACTCAGGAAAACCACAGCAAGTTTCTCACACGTATATCCGTGTTCGGGTCATTGAGGAAAGCACCCACAAACCCACAGCCATCCCTCTGGAAATTTTCATTGTCACCATGGAGGATGATTTTCCGGGTGGGGTCATTGGAAAGATCCACGCCACAGATCAGGACATGTATGACGTGCTCACGTTTGCCCTGAAATCAGAGCAGAAGAGCTTGTTCAAAGTGAACAGTCACGATGGAAAAATCATTGCTCTAGGAGGGCTGGACAGCGGGAAGTATGTCCTGAACGTGTCTGTGAGCGATGGCCGCTTCCAAGTGCCCATCGATGTCGTCGTGCACGTGGAGCAACTGGTACATGAGATGCTGCAAAACACTGTCACAATTCGCTTTGAGAATGTGTCCCCTGAGGACTTTGTGGGGCTGCACATGCATGGGTTCCGGCGACTTCTGCGGAATGCAGTTCTCACCCAGAAGCAGGACAGTCTGCGCATCATCAGCATCCAGCCTGTGGTGGGCACTAACCAGCTGGACATGCTGTTTGCTGTGGAGATGCACAGCAGCGAGTTCTACAAGCCAGCCTACCTGATCCAGAAGCTGTCCAATGCCAGGAGACACCTGGAGAACGTCATGCATATAGCGGCCATCTTGGAAAAGAACTGCTCGGGGCTAGACTGTCAGGAGCAGCACTGTGAGCAGGGCTTGTCACTGGATTCCCACGCACTCATGACCTACAGCACAGCTCGCATCAGCTTCGTGTGTCCGCGTTTCTATAGGAACGTGCGCTGCACCTGTAATGGTAGGTTCAGCTAAACAAATCTCTTCCTGCATTTGGTTATTTTTGTCATGACTTTTACAATCTACCTGGCAAAAGCACCCAGAGAAGGTCAGAGTCTGAAGGTGCAGTCTTCATAGTGGGAAGTCCAAGCATTTGGTTTCATATGTACCTGGAGTCATAAAGCAGAGCCGTGAGGAATTCTGGTGCCCCATTCTTTCCCTTTATTGATATTCAGTCTAGAGCCCCAGACCATGGGGTGATGCTACACACATTAACAGTGGATCTTCTCTGATCAATGAAACCTTTCTGGGAATACCTCTGTAGATACACTCCCAGGTATTTCCATAATGACTCTAAATCTAATCTAGCTGACAGTAGATTAATTCTCACACCTCCCAACTCTGAAATGTCATTTTGCATTCAATCGCTCATTCAACTAAATAGTAACTCTCACATGCCCAATATCCAGGATGGATGCTGGAGATGTAGAAGAAGCAGGAAATGTGACCAGTTGGCCACCACTGTCATGGAACTTTACCTTAGTCTGTGAGGGATGGCCAATTCCAAGTCCCCATCAGTGTCATTGTGCATGTGGTGCATGAAACACTGCAAACCACTGTCACCGCCTGCTTTGACTTACTATTAGGAGTATAAGCCCTTGCAGCAAGTTCAGTGAGAGGCGGCATCCTTTAGGCTGAGATAAAGCCAGGGATCAGAGAAGGACTTGCCCGAGGAAAGCTTAAAGGATAGAGAGGAACCCATCCCCAATGAGAATGAAAGTGCTTCTCTAGGAAGTGGCAGTTATAACAAATGAGACCAGTGAGGGATGTGGACCACTGAGGCCATTAGCTAGGATGAAGAATTAGAAATGACCTGGGGGTAGCAGGAGCCAGGGACTGATTAGAAGAAAAAAAGTGATGGGTTAGGTGACATCCTTCACAAGGGATGCAGAGTGGGCTGATGGGAAATGAGTTAGGAAGCTGTAGCAGAGGGCAACAGCAGCACCATTCCCCCCATGAAAAACAGCCCAGATGTCTGAGATCACAGTCAAGGGGCGGCTGACCTCAGAGTTGCAGAGACTAAGCTTCCTGCTTGTCATTGAACCTTGATCTTGGCTGGTCAAAGGTCATAGTTGTACAGTCACAGGTCCCCAGCAATCAGTGAGAAGAACTGCTCTCTCTGCCCCTCTTTTCTCTCTTTGACTTGGGAGCCATAAATTTACAGCCCTCCTCTAAGGAAAGCATGCTGGAGTTATTCTATCCAATGCAAACTTGGTCCACAGAGACTGTGGCCAGAAGGGAAGCCATTTATAAAAACCATCCTTGTGGGTAGCTGAGAACAGGCAGCAACTCTGGCCTCTTCTCTTGAGGCATGATTTTGGTTGCAGTTTAGAAAATGTGCTCATCAAAGGGAGGACCTAGGAACCTCAACCCCCTGCAGGAGGCACTTTGACTGCATCAGAGCTTCCTAGAAGAATGGGCATTTGCCCTCTGGTACCAGTGACTTTGGTTTGCATTTTCATCAAGTGGATGCAGAGAGGGCCAGACCTGTGACATATGCACTTTAGTTGCAGAGTAATTCAGCACAAGCATGATAGGTGAAATGCATTTCTGGCAGATGCCACCATGAACAATTTATGAATGCCAGCTGTCCAGGCCTTGTCTAGATGTCCTTTGCAGACAATCTGATTTATGCACCAAAGCTGTGCTAGAGAATCTGTGTAGTGATTCACAGCAGGGTTCAGGAGGAGTTCAGGATAGGACAGGGCAAACTCTGCAGGGGAAACTATAGCAGCACATCAATCCTTGTACTCTGAGAACTCAGAGAAAATAATAATATTTTGAGGCAGCACTGTTCTAGACAGTGAGGGTCCCAAATGAAAAACACACAGCCTCTTCCAGAGCCAATGATGCTGAGGCTGGCTTGCAAGCATCTACCTGCTGTAAGAAGCTCAAGAATAGAAAACAAGCATCCCTCCTGCAGCCAAGGGAAGTCTTTTGTGATGTGGGGCCTTTTCAGATATTACTGTGAGTTCAAGAAATGTGAGTAGGCTGGCTTAGCAGTGTCTTTACTGGGAAGACATAGTGGATTTCTTATTTATTTGCCTCTTTGATTGCTTATTATTTTAGTGCAAAGACTTGCTCTGTGGCTTGCATATTATTCTGGTATTCTAAATGCAATGTTTCAAGGTGATGTCCCTACACAGGATTTCTATATTCCCCTTAAATTCTACTCTCAGTAAACCTAGAATGCTATTATTTCTGTGACTGGGCCCCTTGGGCAGGCAAGAGGAAGTCTTCCAAGTATATATTAAATCTTGCTCTAGTGAAACTAGGCATGGTAAGAAAAGTCCTCAGTTTTAAGTCATCCTTAAAATGAAGCTGAAAATAAATTTCAAGAATAAATAGAAGTAAATAGAACTGAAAATATTATCTGGCTCGGCCTCATCTTCAGCACACAATGCAAGGACAAACTCATGTGTCCTGCCCAAGACCACAGTGAGACTACACACCAGTTCATTATAAAGCTCAGGAACTGTATCCTCAAGACCTATGTGTCAAAGGCTTGGTTTTCAGCTGGTAGAATATTTTTAAATGTGTGTAAAATGTGTATATTTTGTACATGTGTTGCTGCATGTGTGTGGGTACATGTGTGTGCATGTCAGGTATCTTTCAGGAAAACAGATATCAGGTATCTTTCTCAATTGCCCTGCACTTTATATATTGAGTCAGGATCTTAATATACATCATATACATTTGCATATATATGTATTCATATGTATATACATATGTATACACAGACACACACACACACACACACACACACATATCCAATTTGACTAATCTTCTAATCTACCAAACAAGCTTGTCTCTGGCATTCCATGTCAGTGCATTCCATGATGTGGGATTTTTTTTTGTGGGTTTGGGGGATCTGAATTACATGGAAAGTACTTTATCCTTAGCCCCACTGATGTGATTTGGGGTGGTGAATGGACCATGTGGGCTCTAGAGCCATCTGTGGATTAGTCCATTGATGAATGCATGGTTGAAGAGTCTGTGAGAAGGGATCTCTAATGGATGAGACAGTCCATGTGGCACACCTTTGAAGAGAGTACCTTGTTCTTCAAATCTTTTCTGTGTTTCTCTGCCTCCTGGTTGCTGTGGAGAGAGCAGCCCTGCTCCACTGCTGTCTTTCACCAGGATGTTCTGCCTGGTTCTAAAGGTGCCAAGCCTCATATTCAGGCATGGGAAAAATGCTTGGGTTACATGACTTTATCAACATTTGTGCCTCTATTACTGACAGGCAGGAAACCAAACATGGAGGAATGTCACAAGTAAAAGAAGAATAAATTCTTCTGCTATTGTCCCTCTCAGTTCTTCCAAAGTTTCCTTTTAAATAAGAATAAAGGAATGTAAAATGTTAGCAGGTGTTAACATTTAAGCCATCTTTTCATTTATTAGAAATCAAGGACACTGAGTTTGACAGACATTACTCTTCCCAGCACACACACACACACACACACACAGAGAGAGAGAGAGAGAGAGAGAGAGAGAGAGAGAGAGAGAGAGAGAGAGAGAGAGAAAGACTAACTCACACACTAGTGTGACTGTTCTTCTGTTTATCCTGGGAGGCTGATAGATTCATTAAATGGTCTTTCCCACCACTTGGTAGAATAATTAGTGTGATAAATGAATGCAGTGATCATTTGGGGCTATACAGTGATGTTTATACAGAGTTGGCCTCAGTACTCCGCCCCCCTCCCAACTTCCAGCTCATCTTTTTCTCATGCAGATTTTTGGGTCCAATTATCATCATTAGCGTCTTGAACCAAAGTGCTGAGTTTTGCTAACAAGTGAAACCCAATGTGAATCTCACTGCCAAATAAGCTCATTAAATCCCAAGCACCATGAAACAGCTTCTTTTAACAGAATTAGAGAGATGCAGAGTTCTGATGTCCTGAGATGACTCCCCATGAACTTTGAGTAGCCAATGAACACTGTCACTCCAGTCAGGAAGTCTGACAGCAAGTTTAATGGGGAGTGATAGATGTCACGGACCTCTCATGGGTAAGCAAAAGGAAGGGACGTCAAAACAACTCAGGAGACTATACTGATTATCCTCAGTTTAAATTTTTCATTAGCTGCTCAAAAAAATATGAAATAGAAATATATCAAAAAGGACATACTTGTCTAGAATAGGCTCCCAAGGTAACCATCAGCATTTAAAGCCAGTGTGTTTACAGAAGCCATGGTAGCAGTGGCTGCCTAGTTTGTCATATTTATTCAAATAAGAAACAGAGAATGGGATGTAGAGGGCTCAGTTAAATGAATGGGACGCTTCCACAAGTGACAAGTGTCTTCTAGACAGATGAGAGGGACAGTAGCCATGCCCTCCACCAGGAAGGGAGGACACTCCAGCCCTGGAGAGCAGCCCCTAGGCACTGAAGGTGGAAGTGTCTGCTGTGGTGGAGATGGGCAGCTTGAGGAGTACCTCATCTCACTTCCATTCAGATAACCCCTGAAATAAATTCAGGGAGAACAATTGTAAGTGTAGAGGTGAGGTTTATGAAGAAGGATGGAACATAGATCTTAAGCTCAGGAATTAGTAGGGAGGCTCACAAGAAGAAAGTGAGACCCAGAAGTTTAGGTGTGGGCTTCAGAAAGGACAGTCACTTGTTATTATCTTTCTTATAGTCATAAATAGAATTTGAGTTTTTGACATTAGTATGATTGAAAAACCACTTAAGGAATTTAAAGAGATCACAGGGTGGTTCTTGAGGTTTATCTGACAGGACTGCAGTTGATTAGATAAAACTCTAGATCCTAAAGATGTAGGAAGTTGGGGTGTCCTCACACACCATAAGTAAAGCCAATCTCCTTGTTTGGGAGACCCTTAGTAAAGATACAGAAGAGGATTCAGCCCTCTAGAGGTCATAGGTACTCAGGCCTTAAGCTGAGTTTATTATTTTAATATTCTTAAAAAATATATTGTCTCTATGTGGGCAGTCTTTACAGTGACTATTGCTTGTGCTAGAAATTTTGATTGTTACCTGGCAAGAGGCTTTAACCAGACTCTGGGCTGAGAGGTTTCTTTTTCATCCAAGGCCTGTTTCATTCTCCTGTCCTTCTGTCCTGCCTCACTGGGACCTGAGTGGGTCTGGCAGGATGCCTGGAGTTAGGCAGGTGGCCACTGGGGAGAGTTTCAAATGAAGAGCAGGAGCCAAGGCATGGAAATGAAGTGTACAGTTCACCCCAGATCGCAGCGGGGATGGACAAAGAATTAATATTTGTTGGTCCATGACCAGCTTCCAATTCTATTTCACACTACTAGAATTGCACTGAACACTCTCTGTGATCCTATAAAAGAGTTACCATCAACTTCCATCAAATCTTGAAGAATCCAAACCTTGGAAACCTCAGTTGGCGGGCTCACAGCTGCAGAGCTCATAAATGGCTGAACCAAGATTCATATGTGATCATCTTCCCAGAAGTGTTTGTTAGCTACAATACCTTTCTACCTCTGTGCAACTGTGGAAGGAACTTGGAGGCCACCCAGCCCAGCCTCCCACCCACCGCAGACTCCCTGTCTGCTTTATCTGGACTATGGAAATTCAGCTAAGGTTTAAGAGCAAGCCCAGGGTCTCTCCAGATGACTATATCCCACTCCACCAAAGTCCATCTTCTCACATCACACAGCTTCTGCCTTTCTACCCACAGAGCCTGGCCGGCTCGTTCCTGCTCTACAGCCTGCCTCGAATAGCTAAGGAGAACCATTATGATTCCTCAGGTCCTCTTTTCTCAGCCACACACCAATGTTCTTTACTCCTTGATATAAACAATTGCATACTACCAAGATCGAGAAAGTGCATAATTGGGACACAGAGGAGATATAAAGGAGGAAAGTATCAGTTTTAGTTGGAGGAATTCAAAAAAGGAAAAAAAAAAAAAAAAACATTGAAAGCAATGAGGTTTGTAATGATGAGATTTCGCCAATCAGAAATGCGTGTTGAGCAAAGGAAGCAGTGAAGAGAAAAGCCGCAGCTTTGGGTTGGGCACAAAGATCCATGGTGAAGTAGATTGACAAAGGCTTTATCCCCATGAAGCCTAAAA
Organism: Mastomys natalensis; assembly: GCA_021653895.1. Classification (NCBI taxonomy): domain Eukaryota; kingdom Metazoa; phylum Chordata; class Mammalia; order Rodentia; family Muridae; genus Mastomys; species Mastomys natalensis. Next base: position 78,222 of record JAJTUV010000955.1, on the reverse strand, counting down.
CAGCATCTTGATGTCAAGAGGGTAGCAGAGCTTGGCTGGGCAGGATGGGGAGGAATGAGAACAGTTCTTGGACTCTAGACACTACAGGACAGGGAAGGAGAGCCTGTTGGGAGAAGGCCAAGGTGATGCATTCTTAAAGTTTAATAAAATAAAATGAGGAGTTCTGAGGTAGTATAACACATGAAGCTTGGCTTTGAGTTTTTTTTTTTTAAGTAGACAAAAATTAGAATTGGGTTTGTTCTCTGGCTTGATTTTGTTGGTGCTAATTGTCTGAGGACATTCTATCCATACAAAATGGCTCCAGGGAGGATGTCTTGAATAGAACCCAGCTTGGCTATTGGTGAAATAATACACAAAAGATGGCTAAACCCAGTGTTCTATTGCCTGGACATGTCTCTGCTTCTGGGAGAGCCACATAGACTGCCTCAAGTCTGGATTCTCTGAGGAATATATCCCATACCTGTTTGCAGGCCATGAATTAAGAAGGCTTCTCACTGACTTACCCAGCATTTACCCAGACACAGCATCTCAGCAAAGCATGTGGGTTTTGGATCATGGGACTTAGCATTGGTTATTGGATTCTTCAGCATAATGAGGCGGTGACATAAATCAAGAAATGGACTCAGCTCAAAATGACAGCTTAATAATCACAGCTAGATGCTGATGTATTAGCCATTGGTGCAGACATAATCCCAAGGGGTGTGGGAATACTGCGGCAATGAAGAGAGTCATAAATATGGAGGCAGGACCTTCCAAAAGTCTCCAGGGAACCACCCTTTGCCCTGTACAGAAGTACAGAGGCTTCAGCTCAGGTCACTTTTCTGTTGTCAGTGCTGTAGAAAGCAACCAGAAATTTCCACCTGAAGACCTTCAGCAAGTGGAAAAGTTGCAAAGAACAGACAGACACATCCTCTGTGCATTACTCCAGTATATAAAGAACACCCACAATTGAAGTGGGGAAGCTATAGCTGCACCTTAGGAGGTGGTGGTGGTGGTGGTCATGGTGGTGGTGGTGAGGGGGAGGAGGAAGAGGAGGAGGAAAAAGAGACCACAGATATGTCTGACATGGAAAAGGCAGGGGACTGTACCTGAAGTAGGAAATGTTAAGGGACTGTGCATGACATAGAGAAGGTACAGTGTGTCTGAGTGTACATGATGGAGGCTATATTTGATGTGGAGATGTGAGGGAGCTGTGTATGAAGTAGATAAAGTGAGGGGTTGTACTTGAGGTGGAGAGTGAGGAATCATTCCTAAGACCTTGAAGGAGAGAGACTAACTATGCCTAAGGTGGAGGTGATGGATCGTGAGTGAAGTGGCGAAGGTCCGGGAGGATTCTACCTGAGGTGAAAAAAACATTGACTTTGGAGCAGAGTTTTAGGTAAGGGACTGTACATAGGTTGGAGAAGACAGGAGCTTTCCCTGTAGTAGACAAGGCAGGAGGCTATACTTGGAGTGGGGACAGAAGCATAGACTCAACTACATGAGTCCTGTGAGCCTGAAGAATAAAAGGCTCCAGGCCTTATTTTATACCTCCAATACACATGGCATTTCATATCATCTCTCAGCTTACAAATCCGACTCAAATCAGGCAGCAGATAGAAAGATCAGGTCTCTGCCATCTTGACAGGTCGTGGTAAACTCACAAGTTTTACAGCCAGGTTCAAAGTTTTCCTTACAACTATTTCCTCAGGCACTGGCCCACTCACTTTTCACAACACTGTGAAGAATCTTTGTCCTGATTCTCTGAAAGGCAGTCATGATCCAGAAAAGCTAAGCGACATGTTCAAGGCCACAGAGTAAATACATTAAATAACAGGCAGGTCTGCAACATGTCAATAGGATCTGGATGCTTTCTTGTCACGCTTCCTCAGGGGACCTGGAAACAGGGAATGGCTTCTTCTCCTTTGTGTTATAACAGAGGCAACTACTGCCTGGTCTTGCACGGGCATACGACAAATGGACTCATTTGGCTTGATAGAGTGGAGCCCTTCATGCCCCCTCCACACTGATGGATGCCTGGAGATGCCGAGCCTGCACGTCTACAGGCCTCCACACCCTGAGCTGTCACGGAGCACAGCACAGGTTCATTAAACCTGGATTATTTAATGATAGTTAATAAGATAAACTTCCTCCCAGAAGCCAATAGGAGTTGACACTGTCATCTCTTAACTGGTACTCAGGAGCTGATGAGGCACTTTCTGCCACCAGAGAGTGGGTCTTTAAGGCTCTTAATAATAATAGGTGTGCACAGTTCCTGAGATGGAATCGTATAAACATGGGATTTCTAAAATCGAGTTAACTCCTCAGCACCCACACAAGGCAGTATGGATTCTGTGTACCTAGAAAACTTCAGATCCCTGCTGAAAAGACCATTTATCCTCAAAGTATTCCCAGGGCCCCAGACCTGGGTCCATCAGAGGCCCAGGAGCACATGGCTTAATTCAGGATCAGCATACAAAGCCATGCCCTTCAGACAATAGATGCTTCAGAAAGGATCCAATCTCTATGACACTTTATAAAGAGCAAAGAATTACTATATTAGGTATGGAGACTCACCTGTCTGGAAGAAGCCGGTTCTCAATGATTTTATGTATTTACTTGGAATAAACTTGTCGACCAAAGATACGTACAAAATGCAGACTGGCCTGCAGGTTTGGATTTGCTGTTGTAGTGCTGTCAACCGCAGGAGAGTGAGCCTATGAGCTGAGCTCCCTGACAGGCAACTGGATGAACTATTTATTTATAGCTAAGCAGATCCCAGGCTGGAATGAAGGCAGAAGACTCCTGCAGGTATCTAAAGGAGCCAGAGTCATATTCCTTACCCATAAATGTCCCCTTCACAATAGAAAGGTTATTAAAAACAAAAGGAAGGAAGAATTGATCGAAGTCACAAGCAGATAGAATGAAAACACATGTACATTATTATATACTGAATACTGTTGTTCACTTTATAATTCACTTGTAATATTTGTATTGCTGTTTTCATACACACTCATGCTGCATTTCCTAGTGAGAACTGGATCTTTAAAAATCATTAATTGGTAGCTATGGTTTAATTATGTACATCTCTGTATATTGTGACACAAAGCCACAAGAAGAAAAAGAGATGTGGGCTTGAAACCCAACTGCTGGTAAGCAAATTTGTGCTTTAACTCAAAGTCAGAGATTCAACAGATCAAGTGACAAGTTCTATGCTAATTATCATAATGAATGTGGTCATAAAAGGCTAGACATGAATAAAATGCAAAAATCCCTTAGTGCTGAATTATCTCAGAAATATAGTGATTAGCTTTCATTAGATACATTCAAAAATGTTTAGTTTTATTTGATAAATATTATCACAATTTCTATGGGAATAAATATTATTACTGTCACGCATCTGAGCTTACCTAACCATCTTTTCTTCTTTGAAATGGTGGCTTTTAAATTAAGGTTTGGAGAATGTAAGATTTCTTAGCACTGTAGCAGTTACATCAAACCAGAACAGACAATGAATAGTACCTATAGTGGTATGTCAAAGATGTAGTAACATATGGAGATAGGCTACCTAGGTATATTGAAATAGAAAAATAAAAAGGAATGTTAATCAAGAGCAACAGATTTCTGTACATAAACTACTGCATGTGGGTCCTCTTGAAAGTTACCACTAACTGGAAGACTCTAGTCAGGTAAGCAAGAAACTATGTCTAACGATAAGAAGTTTTGTGGTGTGTGTCTATTGCTACCTCCACGTGGTTTTTGCTTAGTTAGCTTCAGGTTCTTGTGCTTTTCAGCATAATCTAACTATTGTTCAACATTAAGTACCCTAGAAGGGTGTAGGCCACCATTACCTGAGTCAAAGATGCCGAGATGCTCACACTACGGCAGAGCCAGCAGATGAGAGCATACGTTGGCTGTGAACAACAGTTTAGTCATGCACAAAGCTGCACCATCACCATGGTTGGCTCATTCCTATCACTCAGCGGATCTCACCTTTCAATCTAGACTTAGAACATTCTCTTCCTAATGAATAGGTCTAATGTTCTCCTGCATCCCTTTGATGGCTCATCCCTTGCTCGCATGTACCTATCAAAACAGCAACCTGATATGTAATGTGTGTTCGTGTTTCGTGTCTGTGGATATCATTTTCTGGCATCTTCATAGGCCCTTTCTTATTAGCTCACTGGTTAATTCAACAAGTTATTATTTGTTAAATGAATATACCTAAAGTTATTTTAAAACTATTCACCAGAGCTCCATGAAGTGGCTTATGAGATGGTCAAATATAGGTAACATTCCACCAATACTGAAAAATAAAAGAAACGCATAAAGATTTAGCATGCACTAGATTTCAGGATGTGTTTTGGGATGTTGGATCTTATAGAATCACTAGTAGAACTCATTCTAAATATTCAATTTAAAATTCCTTCACTTCCAAGACTGAGAGCTGGATCAATGTCAACAGTGACTTTTGCAAGCCAACTGTAGCTAATGGCAAAGTGGGATTTATGAATCCTGAATTTGCTAGTACTGGCAAGATGGCTCCTCTTCTAGACTACAGTTCAAAAAATGTTTGTAGGTAGTTAGCTTCACATTCCCGCTTTCTCTCAAACAGAAGGATGACTGTCATGAGACAGTCCTTAATGAACAGGGAAGGCATCATGGAGAAGAGTGGGATAGAGGACCAGTTCCTGCCAATGAAGGGAGAAGCTAAAGCCTGCTATGCTCCTCATTCAAAGAGAAGGAGCACTCCAATAAGAACACTAACCCACTAAGGAAATTGTCATTTCGTTTGAGGCTTAATTTTAGTTGATTCGCTGTTTCAAGAGTCCTTTGACACTTAAACTCTTGCCCGGTTGAAAAGGTCCTAAATACATTTGAAATACCCCAGGGCCCTTGACAAGCATGCTGCTTTCAATGAGGCCATACCTGTCTTCATGCTGGTGCTGACCTAATTCACCTGGGTCCTAGTCTGCTTTAATCTTCTTCCGGGGATTTCTCTCCTAAGAGATTAAACTTTCATCTAAGCTTGAATCAAGCAAGTGAAATGGACTCCTGACTCAGCCAAGGATAAGTCTGCTGCTTTTTTTTTCTTTTTAAGTAGCTAGCAGGGACTCCTCATAGTTAATCAATAAAATATCATGTGGCAGAAAGGATTAGGAAACAGAATGAGTTGTGCTTTCATAATTTAGAATTAGACTCCATTTAGGAATATGTACTCAATATCCCTCTACCTTCGCTTCCACATCCCTTCCTCCTCCCCTCCCCCCTTCCTGAAATCAACAGCTAATATGTCTTACATTCTGCCCTCAAGTGTTTCAGAGTGGTAATGGTCTGCAGAAGATAAACCCACAGCGCTTATAAATGACCATTAGGATGTTGGGAATTTTCTTTAGTACTTTCTGACAGCATCTTGAAGTGATGATCTTTCTTCAGCTGAAATTTGCCCAATGAAAGCTTTGGCATATTTTGTCCTAATAGGATTAGCTCTGGATATCCTTTGCTCTTATCCTACACAGCCTGACATTGGAATGTTGACAGATACAGAGAGCTGTGATGGGCACTGACACCTAGTGATGACAATCCCAATGCCCATGCTCTGGGTACTCCCTTTGTAGCCACTTGAGATCACATATAGCCTAGGCCTTGATGATTTCTTATGATCTATAAAATTGGTGGTGAATCTCTTTGTATCCTGATCATGTTTCTTCTGCCTTTGCCACAGGAGGAGTGTGCCCGGGTCCAACGATCCTTGTGTGGAGAAACCATGTCCAGAGGATATGCAATGTGTGGGTTATGAGGCCAGCAGGAGACCATTTCTCTGCCAGTGTCCACCAGGGAAACTCGGAGAGTGCTCAGGTACAGAGTGGAACAGGACAGTGTTGAGGCTCCTACTCCACAGTGAATTTTCCTTGAGCAAATGTCTCTAATGAGACCCTTACGGAAGACATGTTTATGTGTATACAACACTTACCTTCAGAATGGAACATGACCAATATTCACTCTCATATTTAGCTGGGGCATGCCATAGCCAGTCCATGCTAAAGAGACATGAACATAGGACTCCTTATGTAAAGTGGAGACCATCTCATGGGTCCACAGTCACATCTCATGGTTGATGAGAGTGTGACGTTATGGAAGACTGAGTGCTGATATATGGACAGAGCAGACACCCCCATCCCCAAGAGTCAGAAGGCTGCACGAATCTGTAGCCAAAAAGAAAAATAAAAACCCAAGCCCAAAGAAGGTAGATCTGAGCCAGTCTCATTGACATTCCATAGAATAAGACCAGCTTTGAACACCAAGTAAGCCAGCTCTTCCCTGGGAAGCTCTAGCTAATGCCATGTTGCAGAAAGCTGAGCTGTTTGCCTCTCTATCTTAAAGAAGAAAAATCAATATTTACATCATTTTCATCCAATTTTAACATTTTTACTCATTTCTTTCACTTTATTTCACCGTTTTCTTCTCAAAGTATCTTCTTCCATTTTCACCCCAGTAGGATCATCTTCTGTGATAAAGTATATTAACATCTAGGCACAGTGATACCAATTTTAGAATCCAGGAGATAATTACTATCTCTTGTAAGGCAAACCCAACAGCATGGCTGTGGGTGATAAGTGACAGAAGAGATGATAATCATAGTACTGATAGTGGCAATATGATTTATCATGCCTAAAGTGGAAAGCACTTTGCTGCATATGCGGTTTTAGAAGTCCAGCTTTTGTGAGACGTCCTATTGTAAAAATGGAAACCAAACTCCATCACTGTTGATGTCCAGCGAAGACCTGATCATGAAATACAGGGAAAACCTAGAAGCTTGAACAAGTCACTAAGGTGGCCCTACCCCAGCATGCGTGCCACACACACAGCATCCCTTTCCACTAATTTCTAAACAGAGGATATTCTGTTGCTGGTAACAATCACCCATTTGCTGTATTTTCATTCTCTCCACTGTTCACTCTACAAAGCCATTGACCTGTTTGCTGCAATGTAATGACAAAAATGCTAAGAAATCAAAAAGATGGTTAATTTAAAATCAGGTAAATGTAGAATCTGGTGAGGTGGGTTGGGCTACAGAGTCTAGGAAGGGGTAATTTCTCTTTGAGAAGCCCATAGCCACACTGTCTGGTGTGACTTTCTTTCCTCTGAAAACCCCTTTTCTCCTAACCTCAAGCTTAAGCCTATACTTTTCAGAGAAGAGAGAGGGAGAGACAGACAGACACAGAGACAGAAAGACAGAGAGAGACACAGGCACAGACACAGACATAGACATAGACAAAGATAAGAGAGTCTAAGAATGGAAATATCATAGTTAATGATTGGCAATCAGTATTGTGACAGCACGGGGCTTCCTTCCTTAACACCTGACACCAGTTGGCTGTTCAGTATTAGCGTTAGAATGAATACAAGTATTCCATGAAAATGACTTGACTGAGTTTTCCTTGTTTTATGGGACTCAAAATTACTCTTTTTAATTTTTTTTTTTTTTTTTTTTTTTTTTTTTTACTATGAGGGATTGACCTAGGACCTCGTGAAAGACAAACACTCTACCATTTAGCTACAGCTTTACTTTGCTTTTTAGTTTTGAGAATAGGCCATCCAGGTTGACAATGAACTCACTCTATAATCTAGGGAGACTTTGACTTGAGAGCCTTCTGCAGCAGCCTCTTGCTACTGGGATTACTAGCATATTGCTGCAATTTCTGGGATTACTGGCATGTACCACCTGACCCAGCAAAGCTCTAATGTGTCTGAGGGATGGCAATGGTCTGGAAGAAATCAAAGGATATCTTTTAATAATAATAAATTTGGAAAGAGGCAGTTAAGAATCTAATTAATGATACTAAGAAAAATCCACATTATGGAATTTACCAAGTTGCTCTGAATATGAGACAAGTGGGATATTTTTGACTGCTAACTGGTTAATATTTAGGGACGCAAAACTGTAATCTGGCAAGATCCCTGGGTTCCATCCGTAACTGCTGTGGTCTCTGATCAGCTTTCCTGATGTGTGGGTGGCTTCATGAGTCCCCGACCATTTCTGGATTTTTAAAGAACATGTGTGCTATTGTGTCTTTTCAGGGCACACTTCTCTCAGCTTTGCTGGAAACAGTTACATCAAGTATCGGCTTTCTGAAAATAGCAAAGAGGAGGACTTCAAGCTAGCTCTGCGCCTGAGAACCCTGCAAAGCAATGGGATCATAATGTACACTCGGGCCAACCCCTGCATGATCCTAAAGGTTTGTAAAATGGGCTGCTTTCTTCTGCAGCTCGGCTTTTGTCATGATTTGTCATTGTTGTTGAGAGAGTCTTATGTTGAAGCCTAAGGCAACTTCAAACTCAAAACAACCCTGCATCTCAGTGTTGAGATTATGGGCATGAGCCACCATACCCTGCCCATAACCATTCCTTAATTGACTATGCTGACTGTTATATTGGGAGAAACTAAAATTATTGTCTTGTGAATTTACAAGACCAGAACAGACTTCAGGATAAAAGAGAGAGTAACAGGGTTGAAAAGTGCACCGGTGTCCTACTTTGGTTTAGTATTTAGTAGTATTTAGGATTTCGAAACTGGCTGGCAGAGGTTAAAGATCTCCCTATAGAAAGTGCTTGAATGTTCACCTCCTTTGTATTCCAATCACTCCACAGGGCATTAGGACAGATGTCTCAATCAATCCCATGACAAAGCTAATCCTTTAACAGGTTGGCTCCGTCCTTAGTCACCGTGTTCTTGCCACACTCTCTAGACAGCTACACTGTTACTTGGGGAGGAAGTAGGAGATCTTGGGCACAAATATTTCACATATCCTTTCACGACTCAAGTCTCTCGGGTTTTAAATCATTTCCTGACCTCAGAAGTCCTCCTAAAGCAGCCAGAGTTCCTTCAAAATAAATCTGGCATTTGTATGCAGCTTGAGACGCCTAGTGCCTTCGTGATTACACTAAGAATACTAACAGATGTAGCTGCATCTTTCTAATTTTAAATTTAATACACATTTTCTATGGATGTGTTATCCCCATTTACTTGATCAAGAACAATCCAAAGGGTTTTACATATTCACCCAAAGTTGCTAAGCTACAAGGGGTAAGGCCAGATCCCTACTGTAGCGTGTCCCACTCTCTGGTCTTCACCTCCAAGCTCTCGTCAGTTCTCCTTCTTAACACTCCAGCTTATTTTATCTCGGATCACATCCTGTGCATGTGTAGACAAGATCCAGCTTTATGGTCTTGGGAATGGAGAAGGCCACATCCAGCTTTGGGTATGAGAGAATGGGAGAAATACGCTTCCCCTGATCTGTGTTCAGGGGACTATTATTTCAGTCGATAGTTGCTCAGCCTCCTTAGAAATCTTCAGAGCCTGCTGAGTGAAAACTGACCATTGTCTCTGGCCTTCCCTCTCCTCTTTCAAGCTCTAATAGGTTACTGTAACACCAATACTTTCTGTTAAATAATCTCCATACTGCACTGAACTTGAGAGGGAACAGAAATATCAGATAAGGATGGCTTGATCCTAAAATGAAGCTTGTCATCTTCCATCCCTGGCAAGTCTGTCACTAGTGCACCTCTCTAGGCCAGAAAAGAAAAATAAACCTCTGAGGTAACACTCACCATGCAAGTATACAGTACTTCATGAAATAATAAATATGTTTCTGAAGTTGGAAACTGAATACCTTTACAATGAATTCCAGTAAACAAACCTGGTTGCCATTTGAAGGTACCCTCTGTGAAAGCTTTGGGGTGGTCAACCATCACTGGCCCCTGTCTGGTATCTCTCTCATGTTGGCTTTGCCCAGAGCAGGTGGCAGCCCTACTGAATGGTGGCAGATATTCATCCATGTTGCCAGTAGCATCCTCGTAGGAGGCTTGTTGGGCATAGCCTGTTACAAGGTTTAATCTCAGTGGCCTTGGGTACATTGTGTGCCTGTGCTTTGCTTCAGCCACTAAACTGAAATGCTTGGATTAAACTGCACCTCCAGGTGGCCTGGATCTTCCCAGGCAGAGTGTGTTCCATAAACCCTATTTAAGACAATCATGGGATAGACTGCATTCCCTGACAACTGTTAAAGAGTTACACGGTGGTCAGAAAGAAACAAAACCTTCATGGACTGAAGTGTCACTGTATTCTGGCTGCACTAAAAAGCACTTGCCTTTCCATCTCCCACTTACTGCCCTGACTTCTAAAAGAGATTTGAGACTTAGCATAAACACACAAATTCAATAAAAAGTAAAGCACCATTGACATGAAAATAAAAGGTTACAATGCAATTAATGAAGCAAAAACAAAGTAAAAAAATCTTGATTTTGAAAAACCAGAGAAACTATATTAGTTGTGCACAAACTCAGTTCTGATTTTCCTTGCAACAAAGCCATAATAGAAGAAGGGGCTGTGCCCCTTTAAGCCTATTAAAAACAAAGTGTCAGATTTCCAGAGCAGACATGAGGAGAAATCACAGCAGTTCAAGGGGTTTCTTGTCAGACTTTTTGACACCAACTGGAAAACAGATAGAAACCTTGGATGCTAATCTAGAAATATTCCTAAATATAAGAAATACTGTGGAAAGTGACATGTCACGGAGTCCTCTAGGCAGATGACTCTCAGACATGGCTTGATATCCCATAATCAAAAAAAGAAAAAGGGTAAGTTCATAGGTTGTGTGGGCGGGTCTTACAAACCATGGGCTATGGAATCTCCCCGAGAGCTTTTACATCACATCTATTTCTGATTCCCACTCCCCTCCCTAAAGGCAGGAATGTGCATGTCTGCCTGTGAGGAGACTGTGACAGGGAGGCATTTGTTGATTTCATTAGTAAGCAATAACTATTGAACAGTGAGTAGATGTTTGACAGGCGAGCAGGTTAGAAGCTCTTCAGGAATTACGAAAAGGTCCAGGAGCTGATTGGAACGTCTACCTTTTATTTATTTCCTGATACAATTATTTTATTCTTGAAGGTACCCCATGTGTGAGATTAAGTGGCTTTGAAAATACAATATTGAAGGGTATCCTCTCCTGAGACTGTTTAATAACCCTTGTGATGATTGATCGGTCTTAATTGAGAACTTGCTTAGATTTAGAAGTACTTGGGGGATGGGTGAGACACACATCTAGATATGGCTGTGAGAGGGTTTCAGAGATAATGCACTAAGAAGTAACCACTTTAAATGTGGGCCTCTGTGTTCCAACTCCACATTTCTTCTGCTTCTTGGCCACCAAGATGGGAGCCGTCCTGCTCCCCACACCCTCCTGGATAGGATGGGCCCTCTGAAAGTGTGAGCTGAAGACCAAATCCTCCTCTACTCTGTTTCTGTAAAAATTTTGGTGACAGTGAGGATAAAACCAACTAATACAGACTTCTGGCTAGACTATTCTACACTGAACTCTACACTAAGGAGACACTAAGAATGTACTGAGCCATACACTGACAATCCAAAGCAGTGAGGCTCGTAATACTACTCAAACTCCTACTTTCCTACGAAAACTACTTTTGTAGATCCAATTTCCTGTCTCTTAATCCTCTAATCACTGAAAATTGACCAAAGCACACCATTGAATTCATACAACTCTGAAGATGTAGATATTTTATAACAGAAGGGTATGTATCTTTCTCTGAATTATGCATATCATGGAAAATAATCACCCATTTCCCTGACCTATGTAGCATGGCTACAAACTTCTCACAGCCCAGAGACACTTCAGTCTCCACTGCAGTGCCTCGATGCCAGTCTGATTCGTGAACATGTCGCCTTTCGCAAAGAAAAATACTTTGGCACTTTGTAGACAGACAAAAATTAACTACCAGAGTACGGTTTTCCAGCCTGAAGATGACTCAGACACTTCAAAAGGAAGGAAGTGGTGTTTTATCTTCCTGGCATAACATGCCTACCATTAACTTTTCACGGGGTAACTTTGGGCAGCCATATTCTAGAATGTCATAGCAACCGACCTGATGGTTCAAAATGCTTAGAATCATGATGATGCAGGTGGGAAAAGGTGAGACGGGACGCGTGGGCGCCTGGCTTCTTTCTCTTAGTAATGCTGCTGTTGTTACTTTATACAAAGAGAGGGGGAAGGAGAGGAGAAAATTAGCTGTGCTCGGTACTCACATGGGATAACTTTAGTTCCTTAGTGTGCGGTTGCATCTGGCTCCTGTCAATTCTTTCTGGTTATTACCCAGAGGCAATTGGTAGTGATGGTGGAGGAGCATAAATCAAATAATAGGTTAATTAAACACTCTTTTACAGAAGCTTTCATGAACTGCACGTTCACCACCAGATTTTTCTGGAACTGACTGAGGACAGTGTTTTGTAGCCATGGGGTAAACCAGCAGATGGGCTGCATCAGGAGACGGTGTCTCCAAAGCCATATTCTATCGCTTTATTACATACACTCCAATGCAAGATGTGGATATTATCTATGCATTGTCACTAAGCAAGTTTGCTGTAATTTACAATAGCCATTCAGTCTATTTTGCTAAACAACAGCAAAAAAACAGCAACTGCATATGTTTAGAGGTGAAAGCCCTCTGAAAATAAATGTTTACTTTCAGACCTTTACATCCAAGCACATATATTTCAGAGCTGTGTGTGTGTGTGTGTGTGTGTGTGTGTGTGTGAGCGCGCGCGCGCGCGCGCGCGTGCATGCACTTCATGTGTGATGTAGCCAGCCATTCTGCTGCAAAAGTCATGGCTCATCTCTGTTCTCCAAACCCAAACCCACAGAGATAGAGCAATGCTTTCCAGAGAGCAAGGTGGTCCAGGCAGCCCTGGAGTTAAGCTCGGCATTCCCAACGCCCTGGCTCTTCTCTGCTGTCCAAGTGCCAGTGTTGATGGGGCATGAACGCATGAGCTTGACTTGCAGGTGAGGAAACCATGGAATCACAGAGCAGACATGAGAGTCACTGGGTTGTTTGATACGGGAACTTTCTGAAACAGGTCGTTTGTATGGATGAGTGCTGAAGAAGCCGATTGTTCTCAAGTAAAGCACAACACACGCAAAGACCAGCTGGGTTCATTTCTATAAATTCGTTCAACTTTTACTTCTTTAGCTGCTGGTGACATGGAAGGACTGTTCCTGTTGACCTGTCATTTCTGCCCTTTCACAAGTGTCTATGTGTGCTATACACAAAAATGCAGATGTCAGGACAGACGGACCACACACCCCCTGGGACTCTGGACTCCACAAAATCATTTCTAGATCTAGACCCTTTCATCTCACAGTGCCCAGCCGTGAGCCCCCTAGTGGCCAAATATAAGCTTGGCTACATGGAGACCTAGCTCCCCACCCCTCAATCCTATCTAAGGATATCTAAGAAACACAGTCCAGAAGGGACCGCCAAGGGTCAAAGGCCATCTCCTCAACATCAGGGAAGCCTGGGTCTACATTGATGCTGAAGTCTGCCTGTGCTCTCTGCCAGCTAGGATCTTTGTGTGGTATGGCTTTATCACCTATGGGCAATGAATGTTCCCTGGTGCTCTATAGCCTCCAGGGATATGGTAGATGCCCTTTCTAAAGCAGGCAGGTCTCCCCTGTAGCATCATAACCAGGGAATGGAACAACCCCAAAGCGCAAAGAGCTGATCAGAAGGTCTGGTGGTTAAACATTCATAAATGGTAAGCCAAGGGTGCCCAACTTCTAGTCAATGTGCCCTAATATAGTCATGAATGCAGTTTAACACAGAATTATAAACTTACTTAAACTGTTAGCAGGTTGTCTGTGATTTTTACTTTGTAAATCAACTGTGCAGTTCTAAACCGTGAACTTCATACTTTTATAGATGACAAAATCATGTCGCAGCGCCATTCAGAACACATGCTTGCATTCTTTTCCACGCCGTGTGGTGGGCTGAGTTGTTGGAAACCCATGAATTTAATATGTGGCCCAAGAACATTGATCATCACACAATGTGTCCCAAAGAAGACAAAAGGCTGGACACCCCTGCTATACACACTTGGCAAGCTTGGGTACTCTGGGAGTGTCTCTTGTGTATATAGTGAACAGTATAGAAAAAGATAGGCTTAAGCATAATACCAGTGTTTAATATCCAAATTACACACAAGCTGGGTACCAGGAAGCCCTTGCTTCTATCTGGCCTGTTCTCTCCACTACATCACACTTTTGCAAACTTGTTTGGGGATTGTAAGTTTGTATGTGTGTGCAGAGTTAACATGTGGCCATGCTCCTGCCAACTGGACTAGTGAACCCCAGAAGGGCAGAACAAGTCACCTTAGATCATTGTTTACCACATGGTGGGTGTCCTGTGTAAGTTGGTGATTCCATGGAAATTAGTGCTGTGATAGAGAGGAGTGCAGACAAGATATCGCAGTGGGTCTTAAAGGGGAGGAGGGGTGGAGCATGATCCACATACAGAAACTTTTTAAAATACCGCCGTGCACTTCCTGGCCAGCCCTGGGATTGGTAGCAGGAAGATCTGAGAAGTGCCCGACCTATGTCTTCCTGGCAGACAATGGAGGGCAGACTGGATGATCCCAGCTGGGATCACATCATTTCGGATCCAGACTCATGAGGGCTCTGCATTTCTTCTTGCACAGATTGTGGAAGGCAAGCTGTGGTTTCAGCTGGACTGTGGCAGTGGCCCTGGGATCCTGGGCATCTCCAGCCGAGCTGTCAATGACGGGAGCTGGCACTCAGTCTTCTTGGAGCTCAATCGCAATTTCACCAGCCTGGCCCTGGACGATAGCTACGTGGAGCGTCGCAGAGCACCCCTGTACTTCCAAACGCTAAGCACCGACAGCGCCATCTTCTTTGGTGCGCTGGTACAGGCTGATAACATCCGCAGCCTGACGGACACGCGTGTTACGCAGGTCCTCGGTGGCTTTCAGGGTTGCCTGGACTCCGTGGTGCTCAACCACAACGAGCTACCTCTCCAAAACAAGCGCAGCAGCTTCGCGGAGGTCGTGGGTCTGACCGAGCTGAAGCTGGGCTGTGTGCTCTACCCCGACGCGTGCCAACGCAGCCCCTGTCTGCACGGGGGCAGCTGCAGCGGCCTGCCCTCTGGCGGTGAGTGCACATCTGTGCAGGCATCTAGGCAAGGGGAGGGAGTGCACCTGAGGTAGGCCCACCCTCACAGACAGAGACTGCTCACACACTTGCATGTTCAGACTTTCTGAATCCTCTGTTCTGCAGAAGCTTGACAGTTGCAGGGTACCGGACTTAACCGTAACTGGATGCCAGACTGTAGGTACAACCACTTCTTCCCTGCCCACCAGACAGTCTTCCAGACTTCAGTTCCCTATAAGGTGTGACTTCGGGAGCCACCTTCTTTCTGTCACTGCAGAAGGCTGCCTGATTTCATTGACTGGAGCTGCCAACCTGTCTGGTAACCCTGACTGCCATGGGGGCGGGTGCAGTGGCCTGCCCTCTGGCGGTGAATGCACATCTGTGCAGACACAGAGGGGAGGAGAGGGCATGTACCTGGAGTAGGCCTACCCTCACAGCCAACTCCTCCCTCCTCCTGGACCCTCCCAGAGAGGATGGTCCTTCGGATATAACTTTACCAGTAGCTGTATGGGTTGGAGGAGTGGACCTGCCTCCCTAGGCTTCCACTTCAGGAATGAAAATCTTATGTTTATCTCTAGGAGCTATATATTAAAAGCTAGACACGATGATGTGCACTTGTAGCACCAACACCAGGAAGGTGGAGATAGGTGACTCTTGGGGCTCAATGGCTAGTCAGCCTAGCCTACATGGAGAGTTCTAGGCTGGAAAAGATCCTGTCTCCAAAACAGAAAAGATGGGAAGTGCCTGAGAAATAACTCCCAAGGTTGTCCTCTAGCCTTTACATCCTCATAATTACTCATGATACTAAACACACACACACACACACACACACACACACACACACACACTACAAACTACAAGTAGATAAAACTATACAGAGACTCTCAGAAGGGAATCCAGTCAAGAACAGCACAGTGTTCTTCTCTAGTCATTTCTTCCCCAAGTACATCCTCTATGGAAGGAGAGGGAAGCAGGATAGCAATGGAGATGAAGGAGAAAGGGGAAGAACAGAGCCACAAAGTACGTCTATAGTTGTTTAAGGCCCAGGAGCCTGAGGTTGAAGACTCCCTTTTCCTCCTAGATGAAGAATCTGTGCAGAGAACCACTAGACAGGCTTCCTTCTGGCTGGGCTTTGCAGCCACCGCCTCTCAGCAGCCCCAGTCATCCCCTTCAGCCCCTTCGCAGAGCTACTCAGCAGCCATCTGATTGGTGAACTTAAACGTTCTTCACAATCACTTGAGATTCTGCTCAGCATTAGCAAACACTTTGGGTGCAGCCGGACTCTGAATTTAGAGCCCATTTTATTATGAGAGTGTTATAAACTGTCCGTGGAGTGATGTGGCGCAGGAACACAGACAGCAAAGATGTTCAGACTCACATATGTCACTGTCACAATGAAGGCCCAGTGCCCTGGGGGGAAGTTCCTACTGTCTCAATTTAAGAAATCTATTTGCTGTTTTTACTGTCTCAGCAGTATATGTAAATAAAGGGTGCTTATGGTTCCATAATTCCCGAATGATGGGCAGTGACTCTCCACTAGCTGTTCTGCAAACCAGCCCCTTGTGACAAATCATGGCCAGTTTTTCATGAGGCAAAAGAAGAAAAAAAAAAAAAAAAAAAAACCCTACCAGTGTGAACCACTGACAATATATGAGAGGGCATATAATTAAATTGGGTTGAAATTGAACACCATGCTGTGTCAAATCGTGGGTATGCAGCCACAAATTGTAATATACTTTAACCATGCCAGGACATGGTTTTTCCTGGCAAAGCTGTGGTCTTCCAGAGAGGGTTATCTTTAAAATAATAATAGTCTCTGAACAAAGGGGAAAGACTGTGGAGTCTGGCTCAGCAGGATGCATTTTAACTGCCATAAAATGCTTTAGTTAAGTACCCAGAACAGGTACTGTTATATAACTAACTGGCCCTAGGGCCCCTCTGAGAAACACTAGTTATTCTTCTGTTTGTTTCGTTTTGTTTTGTTTGTTAGACAGAGTCTCATTGTGTAACCAAGGATGGTCTTAGATTTCTGGTCTTCCTGCCTCTGCCTTCCGGGCACTGGGATTCTGGGCATGCATCACCATACTCTGTATGTATATTAGGGATCAAAACCAGGGCCTCCTGCTATTCTACCAGCTGAACTACACACCCACCTCTACTTTTACCTACACCTTACCCTCCCTAATGGTCAGCCTTGCCTGTGTATATATGCAAGCCATCTCTCTTTGTTCCTCAAGCTTGACTTTCTTCTATGATAGAGCAATCTTCTCGATTCTGGGCTCCTCAGCAGGTTCTCTTCCTTCCAGGGTAATGTAGTCTCTTTCGGCTCCAGTCTTCTCTTTGCACCTGTGAGTGTATGCTTTTCTAAAATAATCAATGCATCCTCCCTCACCTCCATCTCGAGCAGCACCTCCTTGCCTCAAGCCCACCATTCTGCCAATGTGAGGAAGCCCTACGAGGAGAGCCATCCCCCCAAATCACACCAAACTGATCTAGAGAATCTGGTTCTGGAAGCATGGTTCAAGGTGATCAAGCCCACCTAACAGAAATGTCAGAGGTCTTCTGTGACTTAGTGTGGAGCCAGAGACACAGAATTCCTTTCCTGGCATGTGAGGGAGCACCTACAGGCTTCTTTGCTGTAAAGATGAGACCCTAGCCTCAAAGAATACTCTATTTAATATCATGGACATTTAAAAAAAACTTTTATTTTTTCTTTCTCTGTATGAGTGTTTTGGCTACATATATGTCTGTGTACCACATGTATGGCTGGTGGCAAATGACCCCAAAAGAGGGAATCAGACCCCGGGAACTAGAGTTACAGGCAGTTGTGTGCTGCCATGTGGATGGTGGGGCTAGGGGGTCCTTTGGAAGAGCAGTCAGTGCTCTTAACCACTAGGCCATCTCTCCAACACCTATCATGGTCATTTTTGTCATGCCTTTGTTTTCCCTAGCTGAAAAATTTTGCCAAATTATGAGGGTGGGTACAAGAAAGGAATGAGTCAAAACTCAAACATCTACTTCCTGCTATGGAACCATAAGTTAACCATAATTACTTAGAAGAAGCACCTTTTTTTAAAGAACAGTGAAATTAAGTATAGTCATGCCCTCAGGAGTTCCTTCTGGTGGCCAGAGAGGTTGGATCACAAGGCCATGGTCTCAAGCTCCCAGATCTAAAGCTAGGACACATCTAAAGCAGTACTCCAAGAGGACATTTGAGTTAAGGAAGTAGACTGAGATCCTTAGAGGTAAGCCTTTGCACATGGCAGTCTGACAGCAGAGTTCATTTGAACATCAGTCTGTTTTGTAACTGTCTCCCATGGATCATGCCAAGACGCAGTTTACCATCCTCATCCCTCGCTCACAGAGCGATGCTGGAGGACTGGATGTTGGATCTCCTGGTAACAGACCACATTCTCAAACTGTGGCACATTGTTCCAGAACATTAATAACCTTTAAAGCAGCCAACCCACAGCAAGAAATATTTCTTTTCAGGGTTCCTCCCCAACTACCCCAAACCCAACCAAAGCCTTGGCACAAGGACCAAAGAGTTGCATCTACTAGCCTGGAATGGCATAGTCAGCAGCTCTGACCAACCTTATAATTCTTCCTACCCAAGAAGCAATCCTCAGGAACCCCAGGGGAGTCAGAGCACAGAGTGCTAAATTGTAACGTGACTCCATAAATCAACCACAGAAAGAAAGCCTCCCCTCAGTAGTGTCTTAAAATTATATATATTTCACAAACATGACCTGGAAACAGCAATCACCATGGAGAAGAAATGTTACTGGAACCCATTCTGACCCTTACATTTTCAGACCCATTGGTTGGAGTGTAGACCAGGGGGCACCCACATTCTGAATAAGACACACTCAATTCTCCGTGCCTCATGATGCTCAACTCAAGACGATGAAGGGAAAACACAGAGGGAACTGAGTTGTAATTTAGTGAAGCAATGCACTAAGCCATGCTGTCATCGGGCCAGAAGCAATCACTCAGACAGCTTTGTATGAAACTGAAAACCTAAATCCTGAAGGAACATTGGTGAATTCTCAGTAGTCAGAAATACTAGTTTGAGTGTACCCAGCACTAGAATATCACTTGCCCTGAAATGCTTACATCTGAGTTTTCAACATTCTTCCCTTCTACAACCCCTCCCATTTTAAAGAACTAACAAGCCAGAGAAGTTAAATAAGAAGTCCAGTATCACATACCTGAGAGTGTGTGAAGCCAGAATTTTGCTCCTTGCTATACTCAAATATGTCCCAGGGACAAGCTACACCATTGTTGCTAAGGATGCTAAAAAGATGTATCACAGGTCCCACCAGAACCTACTGATTCGATCTGCACCTCATCATGCTCCCTAGACAATGATCTGATTTCACCTTCCAGCCCTAAGTTGCCCTGGAATCTGGAGAATCTTTTAGTTTCCATTTCGCTCTCTAATTAGATAGTGGTTCTTCACCTCTGAGATGCATCAGGTCACTCCAGGAACTTGTAAGGTTTTGATACTGAAGTGTCTCCTGATTGTTCATTCAAAAGAAAAATATATTTGCCTCTGTCCATTGTTGTCCACACCAGAAGAATTATCTTCTGGATAATCAAATTATACTTGCAAACTCCTGAATGTTTTGCCAAGAAAAATTCAAGAACAGTGGAAAGGAGGCACAAATCTGAAGTATCAGAATCTATACGAATTCAGGCATCTCTGTGTTAACAAGGCAGGTTCCATGTACATCCAAGTCTGAGAACCACAGCCACTGGAGGATCTTAAGAGTTCTTTATCTTCAGAAATGTGTTCTGTAAGTACCAGGAGAGGTAAAAAAGACATGGTCATTAAAAGGAGTTGAAAGTCAGATGAACAGACTCAGAGAATCACTCTCTTGTCAGCAAAACCAGGTTACCCAGAAATCCTCAACGATAAAAACAATAGTGTCTGCCCAGCTCATTCTCAGCAGCCCTGAATATTCTGCCTATCAAGTTGTATGATGGACTGTTAGATGTTTGTAAAAAGATGGACAGAGAACTGGCAACAAAGTTCCTTATGTTGGTTTGGTCCCTGGTTTATGGTTCCCCTTCCTTGTAAGTGTAAGTAAGTTCAGTCCATCAGACTTCATCCACTGGGAACACTGTACTGACCCACGTTAAGTTCCAAGTCCCACTGCTTTTTTAGTAACCAGCAGGTGTCACATGTGTAGCCTGCTTCCCCTCAGCTCTACATGTATTCCACCATTAGTCTCCTGATCAGAGGCACAAGAATGCAGAAGCAGCCTGCTGAGCATACACAATGGGGGTCATCAGGATGGATACTGCAGCTTATGAAAAATGTTTTTTCCTTTTTGAGTGAAGTTTTTCTAAATTACAAGTTAATGATTTTTTTTTTGTTGTTCTTTTGAACAGCATTAATAGCAATAGATGCTAAAAACAAAGTTCAAAAAGTCTAAGTCATGTGAAGGCACAAAAGAACATTCTAGAAGATGAGATTCTACTTTGTACCTCTTGCTGTGAGCAAATAAAAGCTGCCACATCTCCAAAGAAACTGATCAAAGCCTCACTCGACACATTGTACCTGAAATGTGGGCCACCTGTCCTGGGGACCAGTTTTAGTTCTCTCCAGAGGTTTTTGTTTGACAAGGTCCTAAAGCACTGAATGGATCTTTCTTGCAGAAAGGAAAAATTCAAATTAACAATGAGGGAGGATGGTCAGCAGCAGCTAGAGTACCCCCAACTGTGATTAGCACTCATTAGAGATTGGTAGTCTCAGGACTGAGCCTAAAATTTATGTTGAAAATCTTTTCTGGCTTTAGCTGGTAGAGAAAGAAAGACAGAGGAGTCAGAGACAGAGAGAGACACACAGAGAGACTAGGTATGCTTTGATGCATGCACACATCCATCTGTGGATGCAAGTAGAGGTCAGAGGTCACCTCCATCGTTGTCCTAAAGAACATGGATTATTTTACTTCTCTTTGAGATCAAGTCTTTCTAGTCCAGGACTCAATAATTTGCCTAAGCTAACTGACCAGTGAACCCCAGAGAGCAGCCTTTATCTACCTCTCAGGTGCTGGGATTACAAGCATTCACCATCATGCTGGACTTTTTCCAGTTCCTAGGGATCTGATCGAACTCAAATCTTCATGTTTGTGAGACAAACACTTGACTGACAGAGCTAGTTCCCCAGCCTGTGGTAATTTGAGTTTATAAGCAACAGGAAAGTGAAACTGATGTTAAAGTCTGCAGTAATTACAACAGAACACAGAAGTACCTACTACCTGTGTGCTACATTGACTTACAGAATCTTAGAGCCCTGTTACTCTCTCTGACATAAGCATTCCTGAATATGACTGATCATAAAAAGGAAGGAGATTCTCAGAAGTCAAGCATCTTGAGCATGGCCACATGCAGTTGATGGGAACGCCCAGGACTGAACCTGGAACCCAGGTCCTCACCATATCCAAATACCTCCCCAAATCATGATTATTTTACAATTCAGCCAGTATGGCAACAGATGAAACTAAGTCTCTGGTGCTTTGTATGTGTCTGTCAATATTTTCACCCCTGTGCAGTAGGCCTTGTTTTCTTATCAGGATTTGGACCCCAAGAATGAGGTTCACCTCACCCTGATGAGCAAAGCAGAGGGCTGATGCCATTGCCTGGGTGAACTGGGGAAAAAAAAAAAAAACTAAGCAAAGGAATAAAACAGGAACTGTATTGATTATTTGCCTACACCACCCAAATTTGCTCTATAATTGCTCTTTCCAACACTATTTTTGCATTTTATAGGTTTTGTGATGTTCTTCTTTGAGTAAGAGAAAAAGCACTTTAAGTTTATCTGGGTGCAGGTTTCAAAACCATCTGCATGGGCTATAACTAGGAGTATAAACAGGAACACAGATTTGGAGGCGAGGTTTAAAAATATACTTCCCATGTCTCCAAGATTTGAAGGGAGAGAAGCTGTGGCTTTTTTTTTTTTTTTTTTTTTTGTACACATATTTCAATGCTAGTAGGGCCATTTCCTTCTTACAAGCTGGGAAGTGCTACACAGTCCATCTGCTCACTGGCTTCAATAACCACAAGAGAACCATCTCACCTAAGCTCCTGTTTTCTCATTTGTAGAGAAGCCATGATAATAACTGCTATTCAGAGATTATAATGCATGCAGTTGTTATAAGAAGTAACTGAAATACAAGTCATAGAAAGCACTTGGAATTTTTCCTAGTCATATGATAAGTTACTATTCTGGTTAGTTATTTTGTTACTTTTTTCCCACCTCCCAAAAACCCAACTCTTATTCAGACTTGAGAAATGATACCATGAAAAATTGTTTTTAATATTTGTGACAGTGTTAAATAATATTTGCAAGCATTTGGTGCTCTCTGGATAGCTTTAGAAATTGTGTGTGTGTGTGTGTGTGTGTGTGTGTGTGTGTGTGTGTGTATAGGCATGTGTATGTGTATAAATGTATTAGTGTGCACAGGTATAGTTCTGCATGTATAGGTGAGTTCATGTGTGCAACTGTACATGAATGTACATTTGTTGATATCTGCATATGTAAGTATGTCTGTACATTGGCATGTGTTTAGGTATATGTGTATGTATGTGTGCATATTTACATGTATGTTAGAGTGTTGTGTATGCATGTGTGTATGTGTGTATTATAGCAACGTAAGAGAATTCTTAAGAAGAACAGAAACATATATGACTATTCATCTAATGATTATTTGGCTCTTAGAAGGAATGTCTGTTCCTGTCTGTCTTACTTCTGCCCCCCAGAGAACTTTATGAAATTATCTCTATTCTTGGCAAGTCATTAGTCTCATTCAATGATAATTTCTAGAACTCATACAGTAGAAAGTTCTGGGAATAAAAAAGCCTGGTTCAGACTTAATTACTTACAAGTCCCATGTCCTAGAACAGTCTCATGAACTCTCTAATGCCCTGTGGAGCAATGTTAGCAGACCATTCCTATGCCTCCTCCTCTGATCACTGTGATCCTCTGTTGAATGACTAGAAGTCATTTCTAAAACATGAAGTCACTAGAACACTTGGGTTTATTGTGATAACTTGTTGATATAAAAATTATTAATAATAGGTCCTGCAGCTGAATGATAGGATTATAACATCAAGTAGTAACCGGTTACTTTTGATAAACAAGTCTTTCACAGAAGATAAATAATAGATATCATTATTTACTAAAAATCTAGTTTTGAGTATTTTAACCCAATATTTTCCCATTTGTTGTTTGTCAAATAATCTCCACCAAAATTACGTGTTTAAAAGCAGGTTTGTTTCCAGGCCCTCTGCTCCTTTTTCATATGGGTGTGAGATCACAACACAGATCTGAAACAGTTGGCCTCTTTCTGATGACAGAGATCTGCTCAGTGAGTTGTAGTTACAGTGAGTTATGTAGTATTCGAAACAGGTCAAGAGAGCACTGGTAGGGCCTGAGTCCATCCAGCATTGTGACCATGAGAAAGTCCTGGCTTCTCTAGAACTAGGTTTCCTTGGCTGTAAATATCTCTGAGCCTGTGTAGCTGGCGCTTATCACAGTTTCTATTCTAGACGTGCTGGTAACCATCTCTGTTGAACAAAGTGTTTATAGTGTTTGCTCTTTTTTGTGCTCATTCTGTTTCTAAGTGTTCTACCAGTGGTTCGATAACTGCCCTGCCAAATACCCAATTACTCTGAGCAGGCACCTGCACACCCCCACCTAGCATAGAGCTAATAGTCCTTAGAGACAGGAAGTCAGTCAAGCTGACTGCCACAGCAAGTAGTCATAGATGCCCTATAGAAGATCATGAGGGAGCTGCATAATTGGGAAGATAATGTTAGAGTTCTCCAGAGAAGAATCAACAGGAAGATATATATGTATATGTATATTTTATATATATGTATGTATAATATATATGTATATATGCATATATCAGACACACATGCACACATAAATGTATATTTACACACATGCACAGAAAGGGATAAGATAATCTTATGGGGTTATCTAAATGTGATCTTGGGTTAGCAAGTCTAAAATTTTGAGGGCAGGCTAATAGCTGGAAATCCATATAAGAGCTGGTTTTGAAGTATTGAAATGATAATCCATAGAGCAGGCCAGTTGGCTAGAAATGGACAAAGTTTTCTCTGGGTGTTGATTTGAGACAAAAATTCTTCTTGGGCCTACACACATTATGGACAGTAATGACTGACTGTAAATGCTGATACATCTACAAATACCAGAACTATAAGAGCAGTGTTTAAATGGCAGGGCACAGTAGTCTAGCGGGCCTGAAACACAAAGTAGCCTATTGTGGAGATCAAAAGAATCAGGAGAAACTACACAGGTAGAAAAGCATCATGAATTATTATTACCCTCGAGAGGTTAAAAAAAAGAGAGAGAGACTATGGCCATAGTACATAAATCTGGGGCTCATGTTACACAATTGCCAAAAGAAAAGGGAGATAAGACAGAGTTATTGAAAAATAGTTGTCAGTCAGTCTCAAAAGCAATCCAAAATGAGAAACTGTCCACAGAAATAAGCAAGAAGTGAGAATTTAAGGGCACAGGCAAGATAAAAAATTCCAGGAAGGTCTCAATCTCAGATGCAAATAGGAAAACTTCCAAGAAGACAGAAGAGAAAGCAAAGGAAATCACCAATAAACAGATGCAAGAACACGTACAATTTACCAAAAATTAAAGGATATGAGTTTTGAGATTACAAGGGCCTACTGAGGATCCAGCACTAGCGAGAACAAGCCTGTGCTAAATCACAGCATAGCTAAATAGCATGAAATTCCAAAAACCTAACCTTCCAAATTATTGGAGAGAAAAGCAAATCTGGTCTCTTGCAAGCTTCAGAGACTTTGGAGTTCTCAAAAACGACATGCAGAAGATTGCTTCAATTTCCTAACTTTCAATGAGGTCTTAGGATTTAACTAGACAAAATTCTATAAAATTTGCCTCCTTCAACCCTTCCCATGGGAAGCAATTATAGAATCTCCAAATGAAAGAGAGAATAAGCCAGATGAATCCAGAAACTGATCTTTAACAGAGGTATGCAAGAATGCTGGGTAGAAGGCCAGCTGTTCAAGGCGGAGACCCCAGAGGCGTCATCAGAAACTTCCTTAGCAAGGGAGAGTATGAGCCACTGTGTGCAGTTCGGCACAGAGAGGCCTGGTTGACGAAAAGCCCGGAGTAAATTTGAATAAGTATTCAGAGAAAGAGGAATTCAAAGCACAGATTCATCTCTGACAACTTTTTAAGACTAAAATATGCATGAAAATAAAAGTCACAATGTCCTAGTTAGCTTAGCTACAAATAGCATATACAGTTAATTACAGTAATAGAAATTCTGTTTGTTTAATTAACATTAAGAGATTACAATGTATTGGGAGGAAGAACCATAGAAGACTGTCCATGTGTGATGTGATTGATGTTTTGAAATCAAAGACATAATGGAAATCCAGCAGAAAAATGATTGTTAGAAATAATCACAAAATATCAGCATTCTACAGAAGAAAACTAAAATACTGAAAAGGATGTCCAGGTTGTTCCCAAGGCGGTATAAACACTGTGAATGACAATACAAAACCCATAGAACATCACTCATTTACTAAGTGTGTGTCTAACTCTAAGGACAACAACTTCATAGTCATAGTAATGTATCCTTTCCACCCCAAGGCACATGTAAGACTCTGAGTCTTCATTCGCCTGATAGTTAAAGGTTGTCTGTGGTGCAGACATCAGTGCCTAGTTTTGTATGACAGGTTCATGAATAGAACATGAAAGAGATGCAAAGACGATGCTCTGCACAGGGCATATGAAGAGTTAGGCACTGAGTTTTAGTTGAGTTGACTTGCCCTGGCTTGGAGCTCCGGGCAGGAGGGAGCGTGGCATTGATGGCTTCTCCCATCTGGAGCTGTCACCATTTGCTGACACCTGATGAGGGAGCGCACTGCTGTCTCCCTCACCATCCTGGTCTCTGCTCTTAGGGTCTCTGACAAGATCACTAGCATTCTTTACAATATGGATAATTAGGTGAATTTTTTGTGGGCTAACATGGAATACAAAAGTACTGCACCCTGGTACATTTTTATGGCAACTGAATTCCACAGAGCCAGTGTGCTGATCAACTTTGGAATTCAGGCCTTGCTTAAGATGAGGAATGGAGAGGACCTGTCACAGCTGAGTCCAAAGATGCACACCACTGAGGCATCCCAAGCTCATGAGGCCCTCTGTTCTCCCCAGGCTATCAGTGTTCCTGTCTCTCGAAGTTCACGGGGACAAACTGTGAATCAGAGATCACAGCCTGCTTCCCAAACCCTTGCCGGAATGGAGGATCCTGTGATCCCATAGGAAACACCTTCGTCTGCAGCTGTAAAGCCGGCCTCACAGGTGTCACGTAAGTGAGACTGCTCAAGGACTTCTCTCTATAGGCTCCTTGTCCTTAGGAAACAACCCAGCATGTAGTTCATTAGAATAAATGGATACACTGCTGTCTTTCTCACACGGTGTTCACATGGGCTGATGGAAGGTAGGGACTGAAGTGCAAACAGGAGGCCCTGAATTCAGAGGCCTAGCACCCTTGTTGATAGCCTGGATAGGGTGGCATGAACTTGTAATCCTAAGACTGGGATTTCCTGGGATTCATTAACCAGTCAGCCTAGCCAAACTATTGTACTTTGGGTTCAGTGAAAGACAGGGTCTCTTACAAAAAAATAAAGATGGAAAGTGATGGAGAAAGATATCTGAGATCAACCTTATGTTTCCACAGGCATGTGTACACAACCACACTGACAAGGAAATACATCACATACACACATGTGCACGTGCACACACATACATGTCAGCACACACAATATACACAGCAGTTATATCTAATTTGTATGTTTTACTTTATCCTTTTGTCCTCTCGAGCTTATTCAATCCCCACACATTTTACAATGTTGAAGACACTTCTTTTGTTTAATGCGCTTAGCACCACCTAAATCTTCCAGGATAATTCTGAGACACACATAAAACTCACTTCCCAGAACCTGCCAACTGACTCCACTACCTGGTGCTTAATGACTATTCTGAGAAATTAATCCTTACCTTTCCTTTGAAAATCCCTTTCCTCCAGGAAATGAGTGAAATTAAAGTGTTAGCCCGACAGAAATGGAATGCTTTAAATTCTGAGTAAAAGGCCACTTCCTTCTCTTGATCAGTTCAGAAGTACATACGTGCACTCTCAGCAAGTGATAGTCTAACTACAGATCAGCTTGACATGTTCATTAGAGCAAGTCTCTGAGGACTCCACCAAAAAATACTTAGCTGAGCTTGAATCACTGGATGTAATTTAAAGTAATAAAGCTGCATTTATTTTTAAATGCTCTGTGATTCTAACTAATTTCTGATTGACCTAGCCCAAATCTGTTCAAATTAGGGATATTTGGACTACATTTTAAAAGGTGGATTACCAAAATTATGGGTGAATCAGACTCTTTTGATGAAGATATCAGAACAAGTACTTAAGTAGAGAAGTGTAAAGGAGGAGAGAAGTTTTAACTACGTGCTTTAAGTGTTAAAGTAAGAAGGAATCAAACTTAAAAGCTACTGGGGCCCAAGAGACAGACCAGTGGTTCAGGGTGCTTGCTGCCCTTCCAGAGGCCCTGAATTCAGTTCCCAGCACCCATGATGAGTGGTTACAACCACCTGTAATTCCAGCTCCAAGGAATCCAACGCCCTCTTCTAGTCTGTACAAGCACCTACACATGCATGGCAGGCACACACACACACACACACACACACACACATAAAATAATTGTAAAAGCCTAGTGTGTAGTTATAGTACTGTGGGAATGAAAGCTCTCTGGACATGCGCCAATGTTCATCCTAGTCCACCTCTCTCACTTGGTGCAACTGTTTATGTTTCCCTGTGGAAACGCTGGTGAGTTTGATTATGAGAGCCTATGTTGCACTGTTAGGGAATTTGGAGAAGGTGTCTTTTCCACACCAAATGTTCTCTTTATACTCTTCTCCCACAAGCTCTTCCCTTTCTAAATCTCATGAAGACATGAGAAGGCAACCTTTTGCAAAGTAATGGGCAAGGGCTCAGTGGAGACAGAAATGGCTGAATTCACCCTATGTGCACCTGTGTACATACACACACGCACACACATATGAAACACACACACGGTACTATACTTTGTAGGGACTTCCTTCTGTTTGAAAACTTTTGCCTGAGTTCTGGTACAGTTGTCCTGACGTTGGAAGGGCTTTGTTGTGCTTTGTCACTGAAGGTGCGAGGATGACGTGGATGAATGTGAGCGAGAAGAATGTGAGAACGGGGGCTCCTGTGTCAACCTGTTCGGTTCCTTCTTCTGCAACTGCACCCCAGGCTATGTAGGTCAGTACTGTGGCTTGCGCCCTGTGGTTGTGCCCAACATCCAGGCTGGCCACTCATACGTGGGAAAGGAGGAGCTGATAGGCATCGCTGTGGTCCTCTTCGTCATCTTCACCCTGGTCGTGCTCTTCATCGTCTTTCGCAAGAAGGTCTTTCGAAAGAACTACTCTCGCAACAACATCACCTTAGTGCAGGACCCGGCCACAGCTGCTCTGCTGCATAAGAGCAACGGAATCCCATTCCGCAGCCTGCGAGCAGGAGACGGGCGCAACGTATACCAGGAGGTGGGGCCCCCACAGGTGCCGGTGCGCCCCATGGCCTACACACCCTGCTTCCAGAGTGACTCCAGGAGCAATTTGGACAAGGGGCTGGACGTGCTGGGTGGTGAGCCACAAGAGATGAGCACATTCCACCCAGAATCCCCACGCATCCTGACAGCAAGGCGAGGTGTGGTGGTGTGCAGCGTGGCCCCCAACCTCCCAGCTGTGTCACCTTGCCGCTCAGACTGCGACTCCATCCGGAAGAATGGCTGGGACACGGGATCTGAAAGTGAGTAAGATGCATGAATAGGTAGGTGTCCTAGGAAGCCCCTGGGTCTCAGCAACTCCAGCCAGTCCTAACCTGTGAGAAGGAAGGAGAAAGGAAAGACAGTCTCATGAAACAAGAGGATGGGACGCAGGCAGGGGAAGCGGTTGGAACCAGGTATCCGTGTTTTGCTCTTCTTTCACCTCCTTCTGCAAGATTCTAACCTCTCAGAACAGCCCTGGGGGTGGAAGCCCTGGAATGTGAAAAAGTCTTGGTGCGCTAAGTCACAGTTGAGTGTGGCTGGGGAGTTGCTGAGCCTCGGGCAGAAGGCGGGACTTAGCACCCACAGTGGTGCAGGTATTTAAGCACGAAAGTGGCATGAGCTAGTTACAGTTTAAAAGACATCTCTGACAGACCTGCAAGGGACTGAATACATTCTAGAAGGGAGGCAGAGCCAGCAAAGCAGCATCTGCAACTAAGTAAAAAGGTGACAGCTCCTGCCCTGGGATCCGAATGAGACTAAGGGATGCTCTGTTGTCCACTGGCTTATCAGCAGGCTACACAGCCGTTAATGTATCTTACATTTTAGGAAGTCCTCAGCAGCAGGAGTTCCTGTGCTATGCTATATGTGCTGGGGGGGAGGGAGGGGGGTTCCACACGGTTCTGTAGAGCATGTGCAGAGACAGAGTAACTGGTGTGTCTAGACAAGGGGAGTATTGCTAAGGAATCCTTAAGCAAGAGTCAATTTCAGTTGAAAACTATTGAAGAGGGTCTCCTAGGATCAGGAAACAGTCAGCTCAGTATTGAAGATGCATGCCTGAGTTTCTGGGATGAGAGTGAGGGGCATCTAGACGTCAAAGAGGTGAAAGTTGACCATCATCTGCATACTGCACATATTACATATTTTAGGAGGCTCAGCTCACTGAGGGGCAAGAGAGAGTAGGCTGACTCGTCCGTCCTCTGAAAGAACGTGGGAGATGCTTGTTTGCAAGCAGAGGGTAGAATAGAAAAGAAAGAAGAGGGGAAGAGAGATGGCCTTTATTATAGAAGCCAAGCATGTGCATAAGGTTCATAGTATGAAATACCAGGAACAGACCAAGAAAAAGAATTTTATATGTGTGTGTATGTGTGTTTGTACATATATACACATATATAATATATAACACATACATACACACATATAACACATGCATGAACACACACACACATAGATACAGATACAGATATACAGATACATACAGATAAAGATGAGGGGTAGACACCTCGATCTGACAAGAGTGCTGAGGTAGAGCTACCAGTGCTCCACTACTGTGTGCCTGCCATCGGCTTGGACCTTCACAGCCAAATGGGCTGCACATCATGGGGAGCATTATCAGTTCCCAGAGAAGCAAAGGGCAGAATCAGGGCACCAGGTTCCAAGTCTCAGCAGCTCGTGGCAGAACTGGAGCTCAGCAGAAAGGAGGCAGAGAAGAGGACAAGACAGCGTCTCTCTATGGGAGGGGAGACCTGAGGTGAGGCCTTTCTAGTCTAGTGCCCTGTGAACACACGTAGTTTAAGTCATGCCTAGGTTCTTAACATGAATGGAGGATCATAATAGTGCTGTGGAGAGGCCCCTTTTTGATTGTTGCTTCTTTGTTTGTTTATAGCTGGCCTAGAACTGACTATGTAGAGTAGGGCCTAGAACTCACAGAGATCCACCTGCCTCTGCCTCCAAATCCTGGAATTAAAGGTGTGTGTAATGACACCCTTGCCAAACAAGTCTTTATTTAGGAAATAAAAGGAATTTTAAGTAAAAGCAATGCAAAAGACTTGGGCTGGTCATTGCAGCCCCCAAGCCCAGCTGACCACATATTCCTCCTTGTTCAAGGGTCAGCTACGGACACCTTGCCCTTTGTTAAAGTACAGTGCCATGTTTTGTGGCATTGCTGTTGGGAGATGAATTTATCCCTACTGTCTCTCTGCATTTCTATCACTTGTTTATCTAAAGCTCTGACTTCATTATGTGAAAGCAGATGAGGAGTCCTCCTGTTTCCTCCCGATATTACTCTTTATGGGGGGAACAATAATTTCTGCGGCTGCAAAACAGGGTAACTATTCCCTTAATCACAGGTCCATGTCTCTTTGTATGCTCACATTCCAGGATGGTCTGAAGTCTTTCTTGGAGAATATTTCCCATCCCCACCTAGTTATGTGACCGCTTTATTTTCCAAACCCACCTCAGGCCCAAACTCAAAGTTTCCCCGAAGTATCATTGGATTTTAGAGATTACATTTCCCTCTTTGTTAAACAAGACAGAGTTAGAACTAGTGAGACAATCTCTGGGCAACTAATTCATTTTGGACTTGGTCATCTCAAAAAATGGCGCTTTTTATTGCTTCTTACGTCTATTAAGTTGGAAAGGTGTGTGCCTCTGGGGTGTGTGTGTGTGTGTGTGTGTGTAGGGGCCTGCCTATTTTCTATAGGAGAGAGAGAGAGAGAGGGAGAGGAGAGAGAGAGAGAGAGAGACCAAAACCACCAACTAAGGAAAATTCACATCTGCCTCTCCTCTTACCAGACACAGGGCAGAGAACATTGGCAACCCCAAGATAAAACACCACTGCCCTCTAGAAGGCAGAGCTGAAAATCCCACTGATCCCCAGAGATGGGAGCTGGAAGAAATAGAACGGCTTTCTTGCCTATAAAATATTTATGCCCCTGTTTTTAAAGTAATCTCATTTAACCTGGTGTTGACACCACATCGGTTCATGTAAATGACATAAATTAAGTCTGAATGAAGAGCAGCTCAGCTACTCCAGCCTCCCTTCGCTCTCCCCACAGTCCTCGCTTTGAGGCAGGAACGGTTACTTTCAGCTGACAGCTATTCAGAAGCTCATTTACCATGGGTTAAGGGTTTCGAATCCATAATGTAAATCACTTGATTGACAGACCTTTGCCCCCTATGGCACAATCAATTTTCCATTGTGGAGCTAACTTATTTTCTTGAAGCAAATCAAAAAAGCCTCTAAGAAAAAGGGGTAGGAAGAGAGAGAAAGCAAGACTGAAAGACTGCATAAGGCTGAGTATTGTTTCTGCTTTCTCTTGCTGTTCATGAAGACAAAGGAGCTGAAGACACAGGAGAAGTGACCTGCTTCACAAACAGTAACAAAGGCAGCAACTCAGAAGTTCAGTCCCTCAGTTCCTTCCAGTCAGATTCTGGCGATGACAATGGTAAGCACTTTCCTGCTGGGTTCTGGGGACAGCAAATGAGAAGGGGACACCACTGTATTGTTTCTTGGCCGTTAACTGTTTTTCACCCATTGTTAGGAGTCCTTGTCAGAAGACCCACTGGTCAGACAGGATCTCCATGGGGAGCATGGGTAAATGACAACCCGAAGGCATGGGTTCTCGTTAACATAGAAACAGCAGACTTGCTTCCTCCCTAGTGACAGTTCACAGCAAATAGGATACTATGTTCCCTTTCTGTGATGCTTGGGGCTTCTCACCTCCCTGTTTTACATTCAGACACCACATTGCTAGACATTAGTTTGGAGACAGAGCAGCTTCTCTGTAGAGCAGCGATGTCTTTGTTCCATTGAAATTCCTGTTTCATCATTTGGGGTTGTGGGATCTTGGGGAACTGATTAAAAAATATGACCCAGCTCCTTAGAAAAATCCCTGTCTGCCCAGACTGCAGCCAATCTTGCAGCTCACAGAAGGCTTTGATAACTCCAAGTCTGGCACCTTCAGCTCCCATGAACCTGTGCTGGAGGAAGAAGGGCTGGTATTTCCAACTAGGAGAACAGCTGTGGAGGATGAGCTGGGGATGAAGAAGCAAGTCAAACTAGCAAATATTTGTCATGTAGTGCTAAAGCAAGAGTCACTTCAAATGGTCATCCAGGGGCAGGTAGTCCCACCTGAGCCAACACCTTAGGCTGCCCCTCCCATTTACGAGCAATCGACAAGGAAAAATTAATACTTGATAATGTAATTTTCAACACATGGACCTTGCTAATCCACTGTGTGCCAAGTTCTGGGCTCCATGGTTTGAACATAGAAAAGTAGAATAAAAATAGCCAAGCCGAGCCTCTGGGCACACACAGGGAAAGTGACAACAGATTGCTTTCTTGTATATAACCCAGGTCTCTCTCACACGCTCACCCAACACTAGCCACCCCTGAAGAAGTTTCAATGCTAGGAAGATGGCTTCCGTAGTAAGAGCACACTTGTTCTGTACACAAGAACCCAAATCAGAATCCCCAGCACCTACAGAAAATCTCATGCATGTGGTGCATTTCTAAATCTGAGCATTAGGGGTAAGAGACGGGCCAGCCAGTCAAGCCAACATGCCAAGCTTCCTGTTTACTGATAGACACTATCTCAAGATAATAACGCTTACAAGGGAAAGAGAAAAAACACTGTAGGCATCCTGCTCTGATCTCCACATTAATTGTGCAGGTCCATGAATATGCAAACATGCATTACCACACACAAACATACACTCAAGAGTTCATGCATTCATAAACACAGAGAAACACACACAACATACATACACACACACACACACACACACACACACACACACACACACTAGCATACCTATTTGCTGGAATAACAAACCATGTAACTGCGTTTCGTTTGACCAAACCAAACACACAAGCCTCTGTCCCAGGTGTGTTTGCTTCGATGTATCCTCTTTCCTTCACATCCAGGAAGAAGAAAGGCTACAGCAAATTACGTTAAACGTTGAGAACTTATCGTTTCAAAAACCAGGCAGCAGCTCCAGCCATAATGTCTGGCTGATGGCTCTCAAAGTGGCTATAACTCACATACCTACCCCTTCATGATCAGTGTCTGGGCAGATAGCATTAGGCCCCTGTATCTAAAGTCATGAATATCTAAGAAAACTCAGTAGGCCAGAGGTCTACTTCACATACCCAAGCCTCACAACAGGAGATGGGCTTCCAGTTGATCTGGCCCATCCATGACAAGTGTGAGGCTATTAGACTCATATCAGTTCAAAGGTTGCCTACACCATTGATATTGGATTCAGAGCACATATGCAAGCAACAAGTAATCTCCCCAAGACCAGTGAAATCTTCCTCTGAGGGCCTCTGTGAGTGCTAATGAGAAATGTCCCTGAGCTCCATGGGCCACCATCATCCTGATGACAGGTGATGGGTTGTGAAGAACTGACTCAGAAATCTTTGACCACCATGCTTTTTAGGAACACCGCCCCCACCTTCTACTGTTTTTCTCCTGTTCCAACAATCCCAGGCCACCATATATAAGCATCCTCTTGACACCTGCCCTGAGGGAAGGCTATGGGAAGGCCATGGGGGTTTGTGTGTAATGTCTTCATTATTGTTGTTATTACTGGTTAACCTGTGTTTGAAATATGTGACTAACGAGGACCTGTCCTTCCCCCTCCCTCCTGTCTTCTTTTCCTGCCAAAAGCATCCATAGTGACTGTCATTCAACTTGTCAACAATGTAGTTGACTCTATAGAGAATGAAGGTATTTATAGTTTGTTTTTATTTCTGTTCGTTTGTTAGTTTCTTCTATCATAGCATGTCTATGTCCTTCTGGAAAGTTTGCTTCTGTGGTACTTTATCTAAGGATGAAGACAATGGAGGTTTTAAATAAAATAATAACAAGGTTGGGTCTTGAGTTCAGTGATAGATGTCTTGTCTGCCTAGCCCACAACTCTAGATTTGGTCTCTGGCACCAGAAAAAAAAAAAAAAGTAAAATGCCAGATGTATCTCTGTGGATTACAATAAACTTAACAATTATGAAAGAAAATCTAGATCAAATTTATTTAAATATCTATGTTCCCTTATCAAATCTCTTCAAAGTAAAGAATATTCATTTGCAATCCAGGTTAATCAGCTAATATTACATTTATTCTAGTATTTGTTGAATACCTGCTGTGAGCTGTAGAAACTTATAAAATCACCAGAAATGGCAATATTATAAAGTTTAATTATATCGGGTAATTTTTCTAGTGCTTTAATAAAATGATAGCAAAATACAGATGGAATTTGTGTATTGATTTCCTAAATAGCAGTAGGGAGATATATATTTTTTTTTAAATCTAAACTCAGGGTTAGGCCTTGGTTTTCTGGGTGTAATTTTAAAGCTTCTGAAATATCTGTTTATCCCTTCCTATGGCCCAAATGGCCAGATTCACATTTCTCTTTGTGTTTGAACAGTGTCTGTTATGGACCAAGGACAGAATTACAACCGAGGTGACTGTGCCACCACCCAGGATAACGACTCATTTCTGTGTTTCCCACTGCTCTGCTACTCTTACCACGCCCCTTCCTCCAGCCCCTCCCAGTCTCCCAATCTGAGCTTTGCATGTTCCAGGTGTCTTGTATGCTCAGCTCAACACACATTCATTCTCCAGGCCCATTCCCTGGGTGTGGAATTCACTCACTTACCTGCAAAGCTCCTTGCTTTTTGCAGTTCACAGTATGCCTGTGCAGATGCCAGCATGCTGCCAGCCCAGCCTTGTGCACAGCATGTGGATGGGAAATAGGGATAGGAATGGATGTTGAAGATCTTAAGTCTGTGTCCATCAGCATGCCTTTGGGGGCCACATCTCTGGGCCTAGTGAGTATGAGTCT
The DNA here is from genome assembly GCA_021653895.1 of Mastomys natalensis. Lineage (NCBI taxonomy): Eukaryota > Metazoa > Chordata > Mammalia > Rodentia > Muridae > Mastomys > Mastomys natalensis. The sequence goes on along the minus strand of JAJTUV010000955.1, from coordinate 42,719 downwards.
GCACCAGCCAGGTACTTTTTTTCTGTACTCTCTCTCTCCAGGCCAGAGCATGACTGCCCTAATGGGCCATTGTAGAGAGCTAGCATGTGACCTTGGCTTTTTGGGTCTTCTGGTCTTTAGTAATGCATGGCAGGCTCATCCCTGCTCTTCATTCATCTTTGCCCCTCCTCTAGTCTAGAGGAAGTTAATCATCTGGATTTTTCTCTTCCAGCCTATCACTGGGACACCTCTGATTGGATGCCTGGGGCACGACTGTCTGATATAGAAGAAATGCCCAACTATGAGAGCCAAGATGGAGGGGCAGCGCACCAGGGTAGCACACGAGAGCTGGAGAGTGACTACTACCTAGGTGGATATGACATTGATAGTGAATACCCACCACCTCATGAAGAAGAGTTCCTGAGTCAGGATCAACTACCCCCACCACTGCCTGAGGACTTCCCTGACCAGTATGAGGCCCTGCCTCCCTCCCAGTCCACTTCACTCACTGGCACTATTAGCCCAGACTGCAGGAGAAGGCCTCGGTTTCACCCCAGCCAGTACCTCCCTCCTCACCCACTCCCCGGTGAAACGGATTTGGGGGGCCCATCCTCCAGCTGTGATTTTAGTACTTTTGCAGTAAGCATGAACCAGGGCACAGAGGTCATGGCCCCCACAGACAGTGTGTCTCTGTCCTTGCACAATTCCAGAGGCACCTCATCCTCAGATATGTCAGCCCGCTGTGGCTTTGATGATTCTGAGGTAGCCATGAGTGACTACGAGAGCGCAGGAGAGCTCAGCCTCACCAACCTTCACATTCCCTTTGTGGAAACGCAGCACCAGACCCAGGTGTAGAGGACACCCATAGGTGCTGTGCCCTGACTAGTAAAGCATGGAAAAAATAAGCCGCGCTTGTGTTGGATGGAGAGAAGTCCGTGGAAATGTGGATTTTCTATGAGGAACACCTTCGCAAGTCTTACTGTCGCAGGCAAGCTTGTTGCCCAGAGTGACAAGGAGAGGCTCAGAATTGTGTCGGGGGAGAGGGGAGCTGACAGTCCTTGTTGTGGGTGTTTGTGGCTTGGAATGCAAAGGAGAAGAAATGAGTTTATGAAGTTAAACGGGAGATCATGAATGGCTTTGTGCTTTATGGTGACCCGGAAAGTATGAAACCAGAGTTCCTTACAGTATTTACCCCTCACCACCAAGAGGAGCATCATTGCATGTGATTTGGAGCCAAGGAAGTGAGAATAGTAGAGATGTCTGTCAGAAAAGTTAGTGTTCTAGATGAAAGGAAAGTGAGCGCTGAACACGAGGGAGGACAGAAGCCTTTGAAACCGACGCTGTTGTTTAAGGGAGCTGCCTAATTTTCAGCTATAAACTTAGGTTTGAGTAACATGCTCAGTGTGCTCAGATTCTTTTTTCTTGTTTGTGTTAAGCATCCAGTATAATATTGTTGGGTTTTGTGATTTCTGAGAAAATTACGAAGAAAGAGCAATAAGAGGCTGTCCAGGGGCCAACCTGTGGGAGGTTAATGTTCAAACATTAGAAAAACTGTCATGATCTTGTTTCTGTGTTTTCTGTCAAATATTCCTGGCCATATCTATGGTTCTAACATTGCTGCCAAAACTGGGCCCTGTTGTTATATTGCTCTCTAGGATGAGATGTATTTGAAAGTCTAAGAAGAATTCACAATTCAGAGGAGAGGGTATGTGATACGGTCAAAGTTTCAGCCTAGGTAATCACAGTTCTCCACCACAGGTGAAAGTTGTGTGTGTTATTCTTAAACTGGTAATGATATCATTATAAATACTCTTAGGTTTTTGAGAAGAAAGTAGGTAGTGACTATGTATACATTAAATTGTGCGCGTGTGAGAGAGTGTGGTATGCGTGTGAGCAGAACCTAGGTATCACTCTGAGTGTGCACTCACTACAGCTGCTCTTGAGGAAAGCTGCCCCAAAGGATTCAGTGTTGGAAATCCTGAGGTGAGCAAAGACTGCTCACCTTCGATCTCTCTGATCTTTAGTGTTACAGGAACACCAAATGCCATACCTTACTCCAATTCAGTTAACCTTATTTTAGTACTGCCATTTATATTAACTTAAAGCAAGTACTGTGATTTTTTTAAAGACAGTGTTTTATAATTTTCAAAACTACTATTTGAAACTGTGTAACATTTGATTACAGCTGGGGTTTCCCCTCCCATCTAACAGGTGGGCTTCGGCTATCACTTTCCCGTAACAGAATGCTGGTCCCACTCAAAATGACAAAAGCCCAACATCCGAAAGTTAAAGTTAGCAGGGAGTTGACTTTCCTCTCTTGCTTTGATCAGCTGTGGCCACTGCCTTTGCAGTGACCATGGGAAATGAATGCATATTTGCACATCTGCCTCATGAGCAAAGCTCTGTACGGATGGTTCCTAGTGACGCCAGCATTGGTGTGTGAAGGAAGCTGTCTGAGATCTGCCTCTATCATCTCCTCAATTGTCTCTAATCCTCTTACTTCTTTGTAGGAGTCAGTGTTTCTGAACATCTGTCATAAAAAAAAAAATCCCTTTCATTCCCAAACTTCCTGAGTTAGTAGATACACATGTCGGGTCTCTCTGTGTTTCTCTTCTATTCTCTTGGTTAGACTCTCCATGGAGGCATTATCCACACTGTGGTTTTGAAATAAATGAATTTCACTAAGGCTGCTTTCAAGAATCAAGTCTTTAGTATTTTTCTTACGTAAGAAGCACATTTGCAAGAATCACAAAGAAAATGACAAACTAATGGGCCAGAGTTGAATTACTGCTGTGCTTTTAATAACACAACAGCATAAAACCATCATAGTAAAACCAACAATTCATTTCTTGCCCCCAGGAAATATGAGATGAGATTCATGCCAATGAGTCACCAGTGCTTAGCCAGCATCTCTTCCAGAGAGAATGCCTGGCTGACCCTGTAATGATGGCATAAATAGAGCTATCTGCAGGCAGTGGTAGAAGCACTGAAGAAATCCCCGCCTGATCTCTCCTCTGACCTACATAATATACTTCTCTCTTTAGGACACCTTCTTGCTAAATTTCAGCAGAATAGCTCTGCAGACTTTCCAGATGAGCACTGGGTCTATCGGATTACTTATCTGTAAAAGTATGAAATCAATTCTCTTTTTAAAATATTAGATTTTCCTACAGATTAGAAAATGGAGTGCAGCGAGTTCTACAAACAACTAGGAGAAGTGCCCACAGCTCTAAAGAACTGCATCCTTAAGGTTTACTAGTCTAGGTCCCATTTTCATAAGAGAGGAAGCATGCCCAGAGAGAGGAAGAGACTTGCCCAGACTCACCCAGAAACTAACTCACTGACAAAAACTATCACCCGTCCTCTTAAGGACAAGTCCTCATCCGTAACATTGCATGCCACTAAGCTGCCTGAGCTGGCAGCTGCTTCCTTCTGCTGAACCTCTCACTTTCCACTTTTCTTCACTGAAATATGCAAGAAAACAAAACAAATAAAGACCATTTCTCTGTGGGCTTTGATGGACCAAGAGATTTGGACATTCATCAGAATGCTGCTTTTGCCAAATGAATGTTTCTAGAATGGGGGTTGGAGCAAGCACAGAACTGTCTACGGACTACAGTCGTCAATGGTGGTGAAACTGGGGTGTGTAATGCACCCACCTGGTGTGTTTGATGGATTTAATGTTGCTGTTTTCTTCACATGAGCTCTGCCTACCATCTGGTCTTGTCCTGTCCACCATGTTGGAAAATTAGCGAATTAGCTAGTGTCTTTGTATCTGTTGGAAGAAGAATTGCACACATGCTGGTCAGGCCAAGTGAAGCTGTCAATCTTTGTCACCCTCTAAGCAGGAGCTACAGGGCTGTTAAGGATAGATAGCGTGCTACATTTATTCCCTTCTTCTGAGAGTATTTTGCTGCTGAGCCTCATTCCATGCCTGCTTTCTGTGTACCCCTATCCTGCCCACTCACACAGTACAATGGGAAAGTCATAGCAATACATGCAGGTCAAGGCCATAATCCTGGGGTTCAAGCTGTTGGAGTCACAGGAAGGCCTGGGTATACTTACCTGGGTCTACCATTAGAAGTCACTATCCCAGAAGAAAAGGGAGTACATGTCCTATTGGCCTTTTTCTGCTGACTGCCTAGCCACAGAGCTGTAGTACTTTGCTGAAGCTGGGAGGACCAATGGGCAAACAAAGAGAAAGATGACCAGAATAAATGCTTAAAGACTCAGAAAACACCTTTAGATGAAATAATTCAAGATGATCTAGCGTTCATGTTGTGTGAGTTGTCTGGCCTTCTTACTGCTGCACACACTAGTCATGTGGTTAGATTCGGACACTCTGTGCTTTGTGGGACATGGACTTCCAAGGGGTATTTCTTCAGTGCCATCTTTCTGTGTGGTCTGTGAAGAGCTGGTTTTGTGTTCTTGTTAGTGTGTGTCTTGCAACTTCCGCTGCACATCGCTGAGTCAGACCCACCTCTTTGAGCTTCCAGTTGTGTGTCGCAAGGGGTTTAAAGTAGCCATGCATGGGTTTGACATCAGTGAATATTTAGCCAACTGGCTAAGACGGGAAAAGAAGAAGGTATTTCTTTCCTTATGTAATAATGAAAAGCAATAATTACAAGTATGTAACAATACACAAAGGCCATAATTAGTCTCTTCCCAGTGTTCAGGATGCGCTAGAGAGTTCTGTAGTCATTTGGAGTATGTTGGGACCCATTAGTATGTCCTATAGCACCCTTCAGTAAACAAATATCTGAATTGCTCCTATTTAAAATTTTATGAGCCCATACTACTGCATTTCGGGAGTGACAGATGTGTCTGGAAATGGGGAGGGTTCTTGCAAAGCACTGTACCAGAGACCATGTTGTACATTTGTCTGTTATAAACAGGCTGGTTTGTAAAAGATGTATGTTTTTGGTGTTTAAAATGTTTATAAAATTGTATATAGGTGGTTTCAATTTTCCAGGCGTTTGTAGATACAGTATTTGATGCCTATCCGGATGCTTTAATTTGGAGGGTCGAATAGAATTCTTAGTCATCCACATTGTTGTTCTACAAACTTTGGGGCACACCCACAAAGAAAAGGACTTTAGATTTGAAACGATGTTTTTTTTAAATTCATTTTGAAATGTATCGTGTCTTTCCTTTGCTTCCATGGTTTCATTTAACTCTGTTTTCAAAAGAAGGAAAGTGTTTTTAAGATGAATGAGTTTTGCCCAGTTTTTAAGCACTGCACCTTCATGCCATTTCCTAGTCAGAGGGAGCTGTCATTTCTTCACACACATGCATACTCACCTCGCCTCACACACACACATCACATGCAAACTTATGCAAAGGGGAAAGTGAATAACACATCATTGAATCTGTCCCTTATATAAATGCATTATTTCTACAGATATTGCTGTTGGCAGTATTCAGTCTTGTGTTCTTTTCTTAAAAAAAAAAAAAAAAGAAAAAGAAAGAAAAAAAGAAATGGAATAAAAACAAAAAGAAATAAGAAAGACACAAAAATGCTAGCCAAAAACTAAAACAAGGGAGGGTGGGGGGAAACCATAGTACACAGGTTTGTAACTGCCAAATTTGATCATTAAAACAAGTTTTCAAGTAAAAGGAAAAATACTATGAAACTCTATTGTGTTGGCTCTTTTTAAGTGTCTTTTTGCATTCTCTGACATGGTATTTGGGAGCAATACTGTTATAGACAGAACCATCTAGCACTATCTGTATCCCAAGGATGGTCTCTGTCTGAAGTAGACGGTCTGGGAGGGGGTTGTTTTATCTCATAGTTTTAAAATGATGTTCTGATGCCCATATAGTAAAATCCTGTGTAATGTCTTCTGGGCACAGGATCTGTGGGTCCTTGCTTGATAAGAAGCATGAAACAGAGAGTGCTCGAGCTAGACCGCAATGGCGCAGAGGTCACAGACTTCCACTCAGCTGAAATCACTGAGCACAATCCCAGGCTTCCAAGACAGGGCTCCACTTCCCTCTCAAAACAAACAAACAAAAAACAACTTCTTGCAAAGCTTGGGTCATAACTGATGTCTGAGTCTTCTTCCAAATCTACAGAAATGTTTCTGTATAAAGCAGATATTAAAATGTGCAATAGGAGAAAGACAGAGACTCAAATGCTAATCTGAGGAGGGACTTATCCAGCAGGTGTTCCATAGAGCCACAAAGCTCAGAAGGAGGGAGCACTCTGTACCTGGACTCTGTGAGGTGGCTCAAAGTCCCAGAAAGGGCCCCTGGAGCTGCTGTCAAATTGGGCTGTTCCTCAGCCTCTGTAGAATTACTCCTGCTGGTTACTGGCCAAATGCCAGAGCTGGCAGCCACAACTCCACTGGAAGCACTACAGTTAAACACCCTCCTTTTCATGCTTGAAGTCCTGTGAAGGCCCACTCACCTTTGGCAAAGCAATCCTTGGCGATTTGTCTATGTTTCTGTGATGCACAGGTAAGGATTAACAGTTGGATAGAAGCTGGGTACCAAACTAATGCATGCACCAATTCTTTGGATAAATACTTGTATCATCATGGCTGACTTTGATAAATGAGAGAAGGGATAGATAGAGACATTTCATATTCTTTATTATAAAATGTATTCCTTACTGTAGAAAGGAATCTCATTACCAACCTAGCAGATACACACAATGTCAGTAGTTTGCTCTGAGTTAACCATTAAAACAGTAAATTGACTTGCTTTTCTAAGAGGTGCCTGAACCAGACATCCACAGAGGAAGAAGAAGGCTAGGGATGATGGTGAAAGAGGCACAGATGTTAGTCTCAGAAAGAAAAAACTAGCTATGCTGTACTTTTCTACTAGCTCACTTCAAAAAGTCCTATAAAAACTTCTCCTCCCTCCAGCCCTCTGCTGTCTCTGCTCGAGACCATTCTGTTCTTCTTACCAGTAAATCTCATATGAGGTTTGTTACATGGTGTGACTTTGTGGCATTTCTTGGTTCCAAACTGCCAACATGCCCTTGCACCAGAAAATCCTTCCACAAAACGACCAGAGGGGCAAAATCAAGCTCCAGAAGCACTCACCCCTTTGTTTTCATCTGCTGCTTCTCATAAGGCTGGTCAGTTGTGCATGAGATACAGGGCAGTTCTTAGTCTGCTAATCTGCTGCTTTCTCAGACTGTTGGCTCTCCAGATAACACAAGATTCAATTCCTGTCTCTCAACACTGGCTTCTGGATAAGAGTTATTCCAATTAAAATTCCAAGCTGAAAGGGATGGGAAGTGGTTTTAAGATCCCTAAGAGTCAGTTGTTGGACCTCACAAACCAGTTTGAACCAACTGAATCCCCAAGAGCACTTTCTATGCCAGAAGCTACCTGCAAGCCAAGTAGTGATTTTTCTTCACAAGTATCTTTGTATCACTGTAAGTATATGGCTTTCTTAAAAGTTTTTGATTGAAAATTAATCCATTTGCAGCTACATACCATCTTCTTCAATCATTCTTCATTTGGCAAACTTGATCATTCTACTAAGAAGGACTTTATGATAGGGCAGTGTTTGATAATACTATCACCCACACACACACACACACACAACACACATACCACACCACACATACACACATACTCACACACACATACACACAATACTCACAACATACAGATACACATTCACAACATATACCATATATACACACATATATACACATACATACACACACATATAACCATACACACACATACATCACACATACAAATACACACACATATAATACACACACAAATACACACAACACACACAAACACAAATCACACATACACACATATACACATACACACACTCACACACATACACTCACACACATACTCAACACACATATACACATCACACACACATACACACACACATACACTCAACACACATAACACACACACTACACTCACACAACACAACACACACACACATATAAAACAGAACTGCCCGCCACCACCACAGCTCATAACCTGAGTAGGAAAAAGACCTTTAATCAAAGGGTGTGTCTACTTTACCACCCGTACCACCTTTGCAGAAAAGCCTTGGCTTAAATCTTCACCCTTCCTTATAAAATAGTAGGACAACCCAGGGATGAAAACAGCACTGGTCTTTCAGAAAGGAGAAAATGGGTTTTTATCTGTCTGGTTTTTTGCCTTGGTTTTGCAGTAGAAGGGCTGGATTCTAACTTGGAAATAATGCTTTCTAAAAAGATCTCTCCTTGTGGTCAGTCCCGAAGACAAGTTACTGGGAAGATTAGCAGGACTCTACATAAGCACACTCACACCTATGGGTTACCTAAAGGAAAGAATGCAAAGAGAATTCAATGAGAGGGATAGCTGTGGAGTAAGGCGTATTCACTGTGTTTGCACAATCAAAGATGAGCCACTCTGACCAGTCCTGGAAACAACCAGAGCCTGCCCAAAGCCCAGTGCCCAGACATCATCAACTCACAATCCTCTACAGGACTTCAGTCAAGTTATAGGGTATTTTATGCATAGTTCCTTAAAATTTTCACTGAAGCGACACCTCTGATTTCCCGGAGTCAGCAGTGTACGGTTTCTGCTCTTCACGGTGCACTGTGGGACAGAAGCTGATGTTCTCCAAGTGTGCAGACCACTCTGATCTTCCATTCCCTTCCCTTCACCTCAGGAGTGGAGATGCTGTCCCAACATGCTTCTGTGTGAGCATTCTGTGTGAACATGTGCTGGTCGATGGAACAATTCTGTCAAAATTCGTATAAATCACCAAACCTTGCTCTTGGTATGAGAAAGCATATCATCTTCACAAATAAGAGGTTTTTCTTCAAACTTCTACCATTTCTGTCTTCACTCCTTTTGTTTTAAAATTCTAATTAATTTTTAGACAGATTTTCCAACTTTATGTATTTTAATAAAGAAAATTTGGGTCAATATCAAACAGTAAATGACAATACTTAACTATAAACACACAAATGAGTAAGTCAGCTTAACAGACTTAAAAATGACTGAAAATAGAATAATAAAATACATATAATCTTAGCATATAAGGTATCACATTTCATTATGATTTTTGAACAAGATGAGTTGTAGTGGTTCTCCATCCCTTCATCCCCAGCCACACCCCTGACTCCCAAAGTCCTCACTAAGCCCCATCCCTCTCTCATGTATCCCTTTGCCATCCTCTCCCTCCCCATCACTCCATCACTCAACAGCATCCTTTCCTTCTCAGTGTTATAGGCTGTACACGGTGCTCACAACTGAATAAACAAAAGTTGAAGACCCTTCTCTTTATAAAAATGTGTTCCTTCTATTGATGTCCTTGTTTCTTCAATTGGTTATTATACTACAGGTTGATTATCCCTTTCCTCTTATCCATGGATCCAAATGTGTTCCAAACTTCAAATTGTATTTAGTTTTTTACTTCTTTTATATAAATAACAAGCCATGTTAAGTATGTGACCTGAGTCTAAGCATGAAATTCCTTCCTATTTCACATCAAAAGGATATGTTAGGGTGTGTACCCTGTCTGTGAGTAGTCCTGGTTCCTGTCATGTGCTGTGGTGTTTCCTCTGGTGGTGTTAGGTCAGTGCTCAGATGTTTCAGGTTTGTAGCATTTGAGGCTTCAGATTAGGACACACAACTTGTATTATTTCTTTCCTTTATTATTTCTGAGAAGTACAAGTTCATTAAAACTGAGAAAATGAAAACAGGGGAAAAAAAGCCATATGTATGTTTTCGTCAATGACTAGCAGCATTTTATAAATTATACCTATTTAATATATAATAGATATTTGCACATAAACAAATATCAATGTTCTATTAAGTATTCTTTTGGGCTTTATTTTCAGTGTGGGTAGATACTACATACATGTTTCTCATGAACATACAGGATCTTTACAAGAATACTCTGCATAATAAAAGACTACTTCCTCATGAACACAGAAGCCTACATAGCTGTGCATGGAGGTTTGCCTTGTAGCCATGTTTCCCATCATTCCCACCTCTGACAGAAACAGGGTCACTTCCTTAAGAATGTGGAGGCATCTTTAAGTTTCATACAGAAATCATTCTCTTACTGGCACCTTTTTGTGTTGCTATTCTCCCTGGGCTTTATGGTCTGCCAGTTCTATACAATCCCATAGCATTGCACAGAAATCGCCGTCTCCCCCTCCCTTCCTCAGGCTTTGCAGACTCTGTCCTGGATTCTGCAAGGAGTGCCCTTTGACTGGACAGTCTCCCTGACCTTCATAACTGCTGAGAAGTTCAGATGAAGCAGATTTCACATATGTGTGCTATGGGCTAAATAGGATGTCTCCCCAGAATGCATATATTGAAACCTTAACCCTAATGCTCTGGTTTGGGGAAGTGGAGGCTTTGAAAGGCGAACAAGTTATAAGAGTGGTGCTCTCACAAATAGAATTAGAACTCAGAATAAAAGGAGAGGGTCATGAGAACACTTTTGACACCAACTCCCATTAAAAAAATGGTGGTAGTGCAAAATGAAGAGGTCCCTTCCAGCCCCCAGTCATGTGGTACCCTGGTCTCAGACTTCCCCTCTTCAATACTGAAAAAAAAAAAAACCCACAACCTTTGTTGTTTATACATTTTGTAGTCTCATGATGCTTGGTAATCACATCCCAAATAAACAATTATAGGCCATCAAGTCAAATGCACAGATGAAAGGAGGGTTCATAGCAAGATTTGTTTTGTAAATATAAATAGTCCGGAAACTCACTGTGTTACCTGACATCCTAGATATCTCCTGTATCCAAGCTGCATAAATAGATAGATTGGATTTGGGTTCCTCTGTCCGTTGTGTGTCTCTTTGCATCGGCTGAGTTGTTTTCTGTACTATGATCAGTCAGTGGTTTATAAAAGCAAGCTTAGTAATGGGCTAATGTTTGTGATCAATGCTTCTGTGAACATCTTAGTGAAACACACACATATGTAGGTATTTCTGAAGACAGGTTGCTGAAAGGAAACATTTTAAGTCAGAAATGGGTCTGTCTGTTTTTAATTCTAAGAATTTCTTCCCATTTTAACTATCCACAAAACCATTTAATAATTCTAAACAGAATAAATGATAATCCTGTCAATATTGTACACTCCACTTATGACAATCCATACAATGCATTCACTCTATCAACTGCACAAACCTTGTTTTGTGTTATTCAAGATCCCTAGAAGACCCTGGTTGGAGACATCATGGTTCTTCTCTGCCATCTCAAGAACTGGCTTCCACATTTGTAGATATTGTCAACCCTACTGTCCCTCTGTCTGTCCAGAGAAGGTACATGGAGAAAGTCTTGATGACAGACAGGCAGAACTGGAGACAATGCATGCTCAAAGGAACCACATATCTGGTTCTCAGGCCAGGGACTTGGACAGTACATTCTCAAGAAGCTTCTCATGAGTGGTTCCTACTGATGTCCACTACAGAAGCTCACATTGAAATAACCATGACTTTACAACCTTTAGCCTTAGCACTGTCCATTTCTGCAAGATAGGAAAACCCAAAATAGCCCTTAAAACATAAATTTCCAGGCTGGGTAGATAGCTCAATTGATAAAGTGCTTACTGCACAAACATAAGGATCAGAGTTCAACTCCCAGAACTGACTTTTAAAAGCTGGGTTGACACAACATTCACCAAATCCCAGCCCTGGGGAGACAGAGACAGGTAGAGCAATGGGGCATGCAAGCCAGTCAGCCTAGTCAAGTGATCTTCAAGCCAACTGAGAAATATTGTCTTTACAAAAAAAAAAAAAGGAGCGCATCAGACATGAGGGCTTTAATGCACTGCCAGCCACAGGCTCACACGTCATACCCACTCACCTTCTAATGAAGTCTAGATTCCCATCAATTTCAGAAGCTGCTTCTTGAGATAGCCTTTAGGACTGCATCATTTCTGTGACCCAGAAAGAAACAGCATTTAACTAGGTCACAAAGGAACGTGGTGACAGCTGAGGCAATCTGAGCTGGAGAAACTAACAGTCTGGTGCTTGGCTCTAAATGGTAGGAAATTGACTTGAGAGGAATGAGATTAAAATGACCAAAAGGACAGCAACTTCAGAGACAACCCTGAACGACAGTGAGAAGAGATCATTTATCAGACACAGAAAAAAAGGCTTCAGAGGAGTTCAGTGCAGAAGGGAACTTACTTCTTCATCCCTCAGAATATAATTAATTAAGAATTCGTGATACAAGGTAATTAGAGGCGCTGTAACCTGGAGGCATACTACTCAATTATTCTGATCATTTTTAACAATGAGAAAATTTAATTTTCTGGCCACGTGGCATAGATCTCAAATTTGGGTAATGTGAAGAGCAATGTTTATGTAATGGCCTCTGAAAATTAAGCTGTTTCCTGTTATTTTGATTTTCCAGTGAAAATCAGTATCAAATGACTGACTCAAAACTAGGAAAATGCTTGTAGAAAATGAAAAGATACTTGAGAGAAAAATGAACACATTTCAACTGAATTGTGTATCTTCCTTCACATGAAGCTACAGCACTCCATTTATAACCTATGTATGTGCATCTATATGTGTGTATGTTTGCACACATAGGTATGTATTTTGTGTATATGTGTGTTTGTTGTTTATGGATGGGTGTATGTATATGTGTATGTGTGCATGTATGTGTAGATATTTATGTGTATGTGTGATCATGTGTGTATGTTTATGTGTGTATGAATTGTTTGTATACATGTGTGTGTCTACATGTATGTAAGTATTTTATGTGTGTATTTGTGTGTATGTATATTTTTGTGCATGTATGTGTGTATTATGTGTGCATGTATGTGTGTATGTATGCATGTATATGTATGTATGTGAAACCCAGCACTTATATGTGCTACAGTTTACTCAGTTTCCCACTTTCCACATAACTCCAGGCATTGATTCTGTCAGTGTTTCAAAGGCATCCCATAATACTTAGGAATTCATCAACTGTTCAGTGAGTGTGTTCAACCCTATCCAGCCTTCCTATATACAAATGACAAATGGACTGATAAAAAGATGAAAACAACACCTTTCTCAATAGCCACAAATAATATAAAATACATCCAGTAACTCTAACAAAGCAAGTGAAAGACCTGTATGACATGAACTTAAGGATTTGAAGAAAGAAATTTGAGAAGATATCAGAAGATGGAAGTATCTCCCATATTCATTGATTAGTAGGAGTAACATAGTAAAAATGCCCCTCTTACCAACAGCAATCTTCAGTTTCAACAAAATCCATATCAAAGTTCCAACATAATTCTTTATAGATCTTGAAAGGAAAATACCCAACTTCATGTGTGAAAACAAACATACAAACAAACAAACATCCTGGGATTTATACAACAATCCTTTGATCCATGGAATTGAATCAAAGCCCCAGATATGAATTTGCATACCTATAGACATCTGGTTTTTTATAAAGAAACCGAAATGCACAATAGAAGGAAAAGAAAACATCTTCCATATATGATGGTGGTCTAACTGGATGCCAGTATATAGAAGAATGTGAATAGATCCATATCTATCACCCTGCACAAGATTCAAGTTCAAGTGGTTCCAAGTCCTCAACATAAAATGAGATACACTGAACCTAACTGAAGATCAAGTGGGAAATAGCCTTTAATGCAGTGGCACAGAAGACAACTTCCTGAACAGAAAACCAGTGGTACAGGCACTAAATCAACAGTTGGTATATGGGACCTCATGAAACTGCAAAGCTTCTGTAAGGCAAAGAGCACTATCAATAGGACAAAACAGCAGTATGAAGATTGGTAAAAGATTTTCACCAACCCTCCATCTGACAGAGGGTTGATAGCCAAAATATATAAGAACACAAGGAATTAGACATCAACAAACCAAAGAATCCAATTTAAAAAATAGAGTATAGAATAAACAGAATTCTCAATAGAGGAATCTCAAATTGGCTGAGAAACAGTTAAAGAAATGTTCAACATCCTTAGGCATAAGAAAATGCAAATTACAACTACTTTGAGATTCATCTTACACCTGTCATAATGATTTAGATCAATAACGCAAGTGACAGCTCATACTGGTGAGGATGTGGAGCAAGAGGAACACTCTCCATTGCTGGTGGGAGTGCAAACTTGTACAACCCTGTGGAAATCAATATGGCATTTCCTCAGAAAACTGTGAATCAATCTACCACAAGACCCAGCTATACGACTCCTGGGCACATACCCAAAAGATGCTCCATCCACCAAAAAAACACCTGCTTAACTATGTTCATAGCAGCTTTAGTCATAATAGCCAGAAACTGGAAACAATCTAGATGTCCATCAACCAAAAAATGGATAAAAGAAAAATACGGTATATTTACACAAAGGAGTATCACTCAGCTGTCAACAAAAAAGAAAGAAAGGAAGGAAGGAGGGAGGGAGGAGGGAGGGAGGGAGGGAGGGAGGGAGGGAGGGAGGAGAAGAGGGGAGGGAAGGAGGAGGAGGAAGGAAGAAGGAAGAAAAGAAAGAAAGAAAGAAGAAAGAAAGAAAGAAAGAAAGAAGAAAAAGAAAGAAAGAAAGAAAGAAAGAAAGAAGCATCATGAAATTTGCAGGCAAATGGATGAAATTCTCAAAAGTCATTCTGAGTGAAGTAACTAGGAAAAAATCATTTTAAGTAAGATAAGCCAAACTCAGAAAGACAAACATGGTATGTACTCACTTATAAGTGTATATTAGCTGTAAAGTAAAGGATAACCATGCTATAATGTGGTTCTACATTTCACCTCACCTGCTGGGGTGTCTGAAAGCACTTAGGGAAACAAAACACAGGGGTGCTTGGCTTGTGAGACACCTACACACTGCTCAGGAGGTGAAACACAGTCTAAGACAGGGGTCCCAGCCCATGTTTCTTTGGGTGAGAAACAATGGGGACTGGGATGGAGGCTGTGCTTCTCAAACTCCTGTGTATCCAGAAGCCACTGGGAACCACAAGGAGTTGGGAACAGGTGCTAAGCGCTTGCAATGAACCCAGGCCGGGGGAGGGTGGGGGGAATCTGGCATAGCTCAGAGTGATTGCCAGAAATATGGAGAGGCCTTCTACAGGAGACTATATGACTAAGGCCTCCAAATGAGACAGTCCTTGATGAAGGAGACAGTCCTTGCTTGTCCAAACTGTCCATGTTTCATTCATGACAGATGAAGATGCGTACAACTTACTTAAGGTGAACCAGAGATTAAATATATTTTGCAGGAAGGGATGCCTAGGAAGAGATGGTCATTGGCTACACTCAGGGCCCCTAGGTACCTCATTAGCATGGAGAACTCTAGGCTCTAGTTATCATGGTCCTCTTAGTAGGGTATTATGGTCACATGCTCCAAAACAGACACCTAGTCAGGAGCTAGTCTGAACTCCTGCCATTCTCAATTATGGATTTTATTGAGGCTGTGAACCGTTCTACAACTTTACCAGTTCTTCTGTCTAGTGGCATGATCCACTGATCCACAATCTTTTTTTTTTTCCTTTTTCTAAAGGAGAGGTATCATGGGAGTGACTGTCTCATTGTGTTATTTGTAGTTAAAATTTTGGACAGGGTAAGGTACAAGCATTAAAATAAAATATAACATAAGCCAGAGGGTAACAAGGCATTGGGGCTGGGAAGACAAGGAACCAATTCAATTACTCAGTAGATTGAAATAAAGAGTAAGTTTGAATAGTTTTTTTTTTTTTGAAGATATTAACATTGTGCTCAAGCAACATTTGATTTATCTACATAGACATAATGTTTTCCTTACTATCAATGCAAGTTTCTCCAAGTTTAGTAGCCATTAGGCTCTGGCAAGAGAGCTCATCTGTCGCTGAAAGGACCCAAGGCTGTCAGTAGTGGTAAGGTCCACTGCCCTACACTACAATCCATAGACCCTGAGATGCTAAGTAACAAGGAGGGCATGGATCTTCCTAGGAAATGGAAATAGAAATGATTTTGTAGGTGGACTGGGCCAGTGGAATGGGAACAGACGGGATGGTTTGGGGCAGGGCAGAGGTGTAGGGGTAGAGTTCAGGGGTGGCAGAAAAGCCTGTCATATGATCACCTACTACTTGCTGATTTTTATTTTTATACCTTTAAAATTCCTTCATTAATTGTACATTCAAAATTGAGTACCTCGCTCAGGGTTTTAGAGATTTGGCATTGTTCTATCTGTCATAAAGTCTACTGTGTCACTAACATGGTATACTCACGCCTTCTTGCCCAGTGCTCGTGAACAATCGTAATTGGTAGTAGGCTCTTGGCAAAAGTATGTGGGTTTAAAATGAGGACATACTGGATTATATCCCATATAAAGAAGGAAAGAGACAAAAAGAAAGCCATGTGACCTCAAGGCTGGGTGACACTTCTAAAGGCCAAGGAACAGTAAGGAACCACAAGAAACAGGGGAGATGGCTAAAGTAGACACTCCCTTGGAGCCCCAAGGAAACAAAATCTATTCTGCAGAGCCCTGGAGTTCCAGTTTCTAGTCTAAAGCCCAAGGGAGAAGAGAAAGAAAGACAAGAGAACACGAAAGGCATAAAATCAGGAAAGAGAAGAGAGTGTTTCATGCCCATTTGAATCTCGCTCTGTCAATGCCAGAGAAGCAAACTGACCTCCATGGATATTGCATAATCACTGTTACTAAGCAAGCCTCAAGATTCACAGCTCAGACCTGTTGTTAATACAACAAAAGCTTTGAGAGCCTATGCTGAAGAAAGTAATGGGGAAATTTTTGTTTAGTAAATGAACGTGTGAAAAGTGGGATTCACTGATACTAGAGTAAGTAAGGTAGGACAGCCATCGTACACATTCACAGTACACATTGAATAGCTGTTACACACACTGAGTAGCTGCTCTTACACACACTGAGTAGTGCTCTTACACACACTGAGTAGCTGCTCTAATACTGGTAGGTACTAAATTACCATATCAGGATGTAGCCAATTGTCTAGTTGTCACCAAAACACCTACCTTCACACTGTCCCATGTAGGGTGTCCTGGTTGAAGGACCACCTCTAGAAGTAAGATTCAGGCTCTGTGCTGGGACTCCACTTTAAACAAGGACAGGAGCAAACAGCTAATGGGGCACATTCTGAAAAAAGCAAGGCAATGATTTAAGCAATGTAGGCATGGCTTTGGGCTGCATTTCCATTGGGTATCTGGCAGCTTGCTATGTGCTGTACGGCATCAAAAGAGGGAAGAGAAGTCAAGTGGTTGCCTCCCTGGGCTTTCCTCTTAGAATATACACACCAGTTTTCATGATGACATCGTAAGACAGTGGCACAGACGCTGTGTGGACTCTGCCCTACAACCCATAGATGGGACAATTATACTATTTGGGATAATTGTCTTGTAATTGCTGCTGTGATGTAAAAGCTAATGTTATCCTCCAATTGTTCTGATGTCTTTTCATGAATAATGCAGTTGTCCCGAGAGCCCTCTGCCAGTTTCTCATTTAGACTGGCTCTGTGTTTGAGTTATGCACCATTGTCTCACAAAACTAATGTGGCAGAGACAATACAGAAAATAATGAGGACTTGGTAATTATGGGAAATGGAAGTGCAAGTAGAGAGAGGTTTACTCATGGAAATATTTCTAACCCTCAGTTGCTCTGTAGGAAAATAGGATGACCGTGGTGGTGAGGGGCAGGATTTTCTTTAGGAATCCTGCTCAGGTGATACCTGTGTCTGATTGCCATATTGTTCTGGGTGGCAATCGGACTTTGCTTTGAAAAATAGAAAGAAAGCAGGTTTCCCACAGGGTGACTTTTCTCATTTGGATTATGTTATCGTCAAACACAAACAGCTCTGACAACAGGAGCTGGTGCGCATCCCAAAGAAGCTGAGACACCAGTTGTTTATTTGAACAGGCAATAGAAGCTGGGGTTTCTGTTTCCTGTATCTAGGACTTGGTTTAATATGACAAGAACAACTGTGTTCCAGTGAATGTCAATAGAATCTTCTCAGGATTTCAATTAAGCCTATAGCCAGAGAAGGGACCATCTCAGTCTATTGTAGTCTTGATTATTCATTTCTATGACAATGACACAGATATAATTCTCAGGTCCAACAGAAGTCGGTATGCCCACCAGGTCAAGCAGACATGGGCTGTGTCTTCGGTGAAAACCAAATCTAGTTCTGAAAAGGCTCAGATCCCACATTCCTCATTTAGAGAAAAGTCAGACATCTACACTCTACACAGCTCTTCTTGGCCTCCACATCAATGTCAGACCTCCAGAAGGACATGAAGAACCTTAGATAGCTGTCTGACTACTCACCTACCGTGGAGCAGGACAGCCTCTTGTCCTTCATGTGCCGAATCCCAAACCTATGCACATACTTTCACAGAAGGTAAACTCTTGACTTCTAGAATCAGTTTCCTCTTGTTCCTCAATCTCCACTGTTACCTTTCACATTCTTCCAGAGACTCGTAAGTTATCCCAACCATTGCCCTTCTTCCAACAGGTCATTTGTCTTTTGTCACTTGTCTGTCTCCCTACTGGACTGTGCAAACTGGATGTGAAGCCTTCAGTCACCACGGGTTGCCACAGTCACCATCCATGGCTGGAGCACTCTCCATTCTGTCAGATCCCATTGGAAGAAATGAGCAGGATGACCGCATGACTCTAAAGTGGCCACTTTGCGCCTTCTCGTAGAAATGGAAGTGACAAATGTCAGCCTGAGGAATGTACTGTCCAGGAGGCAACATAGTGAAACCTTCTAATATTTCACACACACACACACACACACACACACACACACTTCAACTAAGATAGCTCAGATCCATTTATATTGTGCTATTGTGCTAAGGTCTATGTAGGGTTCTAGATCACAAGGCCCCTAGTGACCCATCAGAGAACAAATACAAAACCCTACTTTCTAGAAAGAGGATGGAGTTCTTACTCTGTCTGCATGCAGTAGTCACCTTTAGGTGTGAAACTTCTAAACCTAGCTGCTTTATTATTAGTGCTGCCCCCAAATGCTCATGGTATTGGATTGCCCAGCCACAAGAAAATGTATTGCATTTTTTCCAAAAGATGCCTCTGAATATCCACTGGGGAAAATGATCTAGAAGAGAACAAGGTTCTTGAGGGTTAGCTGATGTACTGGTTAGTCTTTATGAACTTGATACAAATCACAGTCACCAGAAAAGAGGAACCTGGACCTGAGAAATTGTCTGTGGGCACATCTGTGGGGCATTTTCTTGATCAAGGATTGAAATGGAAGGTCTCAGTTTACTGTGGACAGTGGCACCCCTGGGCAGGGAGTCCTACCTGGATAAGAAAGCAAGTTGAGTAAGTCATAAGATGTAATTCAGTAAGCAGTGGCCTCTGGTTCAGTTTCAGCCTCCAGGTCCCTGCCTTGGTTTCCTTCGATGATGAACTGTAACCTGCAAACCAAATAAACCCTTTCCTCCTCAAATTGTTTCTCCCTGTGTTTCATTACAGCAACAGAAATCAAAATAGGACAACTGATACTTTAAGTTCTATTTGAAAATGTAACGTTTAAAGTCATCCTTCAAAGCAAGCACCTGAGCCCTGACATCTTTGAAAATTAAGAGTGAACTGACGTCCATTTATCCCTTCTCTTTTTTCGGTAACTATATACTGACATCCATTCATTGCACAAGTTCTTATGGAGTGATACTAGAACTCTGGATGTCTCCAGATTAAATGTTTAGTTCTCATTCATTTTTAGAGAAGCTATTATCATTACATATACAAATCTAGAAAAAAAAATTCTGGATAAAATATTTCAGATTTTGTACAGGCCTCAGTAAGGAGATGGAACATAGCATTTGAGCATTCTGTACCTGATTCTCACTACTCACTTACCTGTCTCCATCCCCTATCCAATATGGGTGGCTTTGACGACACTGACAGCATTAGGTGCTCCACAGCTTGGTCTTGGTCCCAGTGGGCATGCACTCACTCTGGCAGCAGCTCGACTCTGACAGCACTGGAGACAAGTGATGCTCTTGACATCTGTCTCGTGACAGGTCTGATCCTCTCCTGCTATGATTTCCAGGTCTGTGCTGGGTCAGTGTTTCCCAGGAGGTTTAACCTGAGAGGAAGCCAACCTGACAGGGGAAACAGACAATGTTACTGAAGGCTGGTAACTGAAGAATGACACAAGGAACCTATTCCTTAAACCATAGAATCTCAGGAATAAAAGTGATGCTGGTCCCAACTTGACTTAAAGAAGGCTCAAGAGGCTGCCTGGAGGTCGACTCATTCTAAGTCAGAATTGTCAGTATTTTAGGCATATGGCCATAGAACAGTTCTGTGCTCTATGGGGAAGGTAATGACTACAGAAGTGAGGAAGGGGTCCTGCCAACAGCCACAGAACATGGTGCTCTGGGTAGAGAATGTGTGGAAGGTGATGGCTGAGGAGGTGAGGAGGGTTCCTGCCAGCAGCCGTGCTATACTCTGTGCTCAGAGTAGAGAACACAGGGAATGTGACGGGTGAGGAAGTGAGGAGTAGAGTGGTGTATGTATTCTCCTCTAAACTGAAAGTCTAACTGCAGATTGCTTATGCTTGAGTATCTTGATTACTCTTTGTTGCCCTCAGGGGGAAGTTCTACTTTTCTCTGTATGATGAGCAGCTCAGAGATGCCTGGGGCTAGAGGCTGAGAGCTCTCAGGCACAGCTGACCGATGCTGAACTTATTTAAAAAGAGGGTCCACACTGGTTAGTTTTGTGTCAACTTGACACGAGCGAAAGTAATTTAGAAAGGGGAACCTCAACTGAGAAAATGTTCCTACCAGATTGGCCTGTGGTACACTTTATGGATTGTTGATTGTTGTGGGAGGGCCTAGCTCATTGTATGCGGTGCCACCCCAAGGCAAGTGGTCCTGTGTGGTTTAAGAAAGCAGGTTGTAAGCCATGAGAAGCAAGCCAGTAAGTAACACCCCTCCATGACCCCTGCAACAGCTCCTGCCTTGAGTTCCTGCCCTGACTTCCCTCAGCTGTGGCCTGTGGCCTGAGAAATAGGAGCTGAAATTAGCCCTTTTCTCCCCAAGTTGCTTCTATTCACAGTATTTTAACCCAGCAAGAGAAACCCTGAGGAAGACAGGGTTATAAAGAAGAAGACAAGGAAAGCTGGTAAGAGTGTGTGTACCACCAGGGCTTGGAACAGCCTTTACCAGGAGCTTTTCTCTCACCACAGACTCAAGCTGTATAGTTTACCAGGACTCCTAAAGATCCCATGAGTGAAACTTAGGTCCCTTCCTGGCTTTGTAAGTCCCTAACGTCATATAAATGAGCTGAACACTTCCTCCTCTTGATCTGAAACTACCCAGCTTCTACTTTTAAGTACATATGTATTTAGCACACACACACACACACACACACACACATATGTGTGTATGTATATATATGTGTGTGTGTGTGTGTGTATATATACATATATGTGTATGAGAGATGAATACTTATTATTTATATTACTTATATATTAAATATATATAATTATTATGTACATCTATGTGTTTCTGTCTCCATAAACATTTATTATTTGTATTATCAAAGCTGAAATTCCTCTCCTCTAACTCTTTATGAATTAAACAATAATCTGTTGTCAATTTAGTCCTTTTACTGTGCTGTGAAACATTTAAACCAATTCCTCTTGTAGTATACCTTATCTAATCCTGAAAACCCCCCAGTTTCATCAAGAAATCATAGGTTTCTCAGAATTTCATTCTCTTTCGAATAGCACAAAGACAAATTAACACAACACTGCCTTGAAGTCAGATGACTTAGGTCTGAACCTTTCCTCCATGACTTACTTGTGAGGCTCTGATGTGTCAGAGCTTCAGTTTCCTGATCCTTCAAATGATGAGATTGGCCCCTGCTTGCTCATCCCTGTGAAGGAGACCTGACAGAGCAATTTAAGGGAATGTGGTGATTAAGATGACGGATATGGTAGTTTTCAGTCTTACAAGATTTAGAATCACCTAGGAGACAGACCTCTGAGCATGTCTGTGAATGAGTTTCTAGACTAGATCAATTTGAGTAGGATTCGCCCTCACTGTGGGGAGCACTATTCCTTGGGCTAGAGTTCTGGACTGGATCACCACCACCACCACCAACAACAACAACAACAACAATTGCAAACTGAACGGCAGCATTTATCTCTTTTTACTTTCTTACTATGGGTGCCGTCTCCTCATGCTCCCGCCACCATGCATGCCTGACCCTGGTAGATTATACCTTCATCCTGTGAGCCAAAATAAATCTTTCTGTTCTTAAGTTGCTGTTATAATTACTTTTATGTTACTGTGATAAAATACCAAGACCAAAAGCAACTTAAGAAGTAAAACCGAGTTTCTTTTGTCTTTCCATCTTAGAGAAAGAGCCATGATGTCTGGGAGTGCTTGGCAAGCTAACAAAAGCAGGAAGGGAACTGATCAAATTTTAGCTGTTCATTGGAAGCAGGGAGAGCAAGCAGGAACTGGGTGAGGCTCTAAATCCCCAAGCAAGATCTCCCACCTATAGGTTCCATCACTTCCCGAAACAGCAGCACCAGCTTGGGATCAAGTGCTCTAATGGATAACCCTGTGGGAGGGAATTTTCACTCAAACCATCATAGTTTCTTTTGGCACATATTTTGTCTCAGTGATGAAAATAGAAACTAATTCAGAGACGAAGGACTTGGATCATGGTTTCAGAGGCTATAAGTTTCAGGAAAAGCATGGTAGCTGGGATGATATCGTTCAGAGTGGGAGGTTTCAGAGGGTCAGAAAACAAAAAGACCCAGCTTGGGAACAGAGACAAGTACCTAAGTCCTGCCTCTAGTGGTCTAAAGTCCTCCCATTAGACAACCACATCTCAAAGGCTCCACGGTCTCTATAAACAGCACCACTAACAAGATATTAAGTTCTCAAAACATGAGTCTCTAAGGTGCATTTCACATTCAAATGACATTCCTGGCACACGGCTATGATCAATAACTTAATCTATGGTCATCCTATTTTCTTTTCCCAGCCTGCATTATTGGATGGCACCTGCTCTGAGCTAAAGTGCTTACATAAGCAAAATGACCTGCCCAGGGTCACAACATGAGTAAGCAAAGAACAAAACTATAGTTATTAGATAAATGAAGACTCTGAGTGACACCTCTTGGTCTACAGGTTCCCAACCTTCTCCTGAGCTGTACTGTCTTCTCAAGAATTATTACTGCTCCTGTTACATTTGAGCTATTTACACTGTTAGTGTCTGTTGGTTTCTGCTGGACCAGAACTGAAGAGATAATCAGAGTTAAGAAGCCTCCGGACACTAAAGTAACTGAAAGGTAAGTATTCCTGATTGAATGACTTCTCTGTAGTGTCACCTGATGATGATGATGATGATGATGATGATGATGGGGAAATATCTCCATTATTTATAGATTCGGAAGAATGGAAATTCATTATTGGTTTTATTAAAAAGGAACTTTATAATTCAAAAGTATAAATAAAGTCACTAGGGTCTCTGCAATGAGATGGAGAGGAATTAGAAATGAGTTGACACTGATAGAATTATCAATTACATTCCAACAGGATGAATTGTAACCATCTACAATGATAAACAAAATGCTGAGGGAAGCCTCTGGGACAGACAAGGTTCCATATTGGGATATCTTTGAGAGATGACTTCTGATAAAGCAAGCAAAGAGAGTGGAGTTAGTCCCCAAGGGAACAGATAAGGTAAGCCTTAGGAACCAAAGACACCTATGAACTCATTCACCATCTAGATGACTAGTGCACAGGCACTTGGTGGATTATAGAGAGCAGGGGTGGAGCAATTAAATGTCTTACTTTTTCTAAGCTTCTAGACACAAATAGGACTTTATAAGTGCACAAATGTGTATTACAATACTCAAAATGAAACTGGAACTGTTGATGGATTTTTTTAATGAAGATTCAGCATCAGAAGAGATGCAGTAGTGTGGCCAAGAAAGCAAAGACTTGAGTCATGGGGTCTCAGGGAAATGTGAAAGAGGCATGAATGGTCTTCCTACAAACTCCAGGGTAAGAGTTGTGCAAACTGGCGGGCAGGTTTGTACACTGTGAAGGCCAGGATTTCTGTTGTCTGTTTCATTGCTGTGTGTAACTCTACAATCAAGGAAAATTTAGTTATCATGGTTTATTAGTTCTTACAAGGGCACTCTCAAGTGATCTCAAATGATTCTTTTATGCATTTAGTTAAGACTCAACCTTCAGGTTCTTACTAGACAATGAAACAAGCAGCGCCCAAGAACAGTCTTCTGAGGGTTTGCATTGGTGCTCCCCATGCTGCGAACCAGGCTCTTTATTTACAATTTTCAGTTCAGCTTGAGCATTGAATGCTTTTGCCTACAGGATTTAATTTTATGAGAAAACTAAATTAGATTGAAGACAGCAGTATAACAACCCTATAGAGAGTGTCAAAGAACAAGAAACTCTATAGATTCAAACGTTCTTCAGGTCTAATGTCTCAGAAATGTGTGCTCTTGCTAAGCCACAACAAAATATTCTAATAAATATTTATATGGTTTTTTGAGGTCAACAGATGTTGAAATAAAGATAGAACAAGAATAAATCTGTTCTCTTGAGAGAGGCAGGGTAAACACTAAAATAATCAAACGCAGAGAATATTCACAGTGGTTTGTTTTTGTTAGGTCATGCAAGAGACCTAACTTAACTAAAATGTTGGAACTCTTGAAATGGTGACCATGCACTCTGTTTCTTGGAAGATATAAATTCATTCTACTTTAGGAACTTTGAGATTATAGATGCTTCCTAGGAATTATGTGATTAATTTTCTCTGGTCCCTCTATTAACCAAGATTCTTTTACCCTGACTTAGAAAACAGAATTTTTTTTTAGTCAAAGAATTACTTGGCCAAAGCTACCTATTTTTAAACACATGAATAAGCAAAAAACAATAGCCCACCAAAACTTCAAAGACTCAACTTTGAAACTTGAAAAACAGAAAATCATATCCTGTAAAAAAGTTCTGTTTCACAAAAAACACCTTAAACAGAGATTTCAGAGTATAAAGAAGACTAAGATCTCTGCCATTCTGGACTCAGCTTTAGGAAGAAAGATAAACACAGGGTTACCCACCTTCAACTGTCGTGAAGGAGGGATGATCTTAATAATACAATGGCTCCAAATTAGCACTCTGCTTCATGAATGGAGACCAAGGAAGAATGACCTTCCTTGATTTTCCAGAAATTGGCAACTCCCATGACCCTTGGCATTTCGGGAAGTCCTGCCTGAGCCCTGTTAATGCTTTGTCTCCTCTGAGATACCAGAGAGCATTATTCATTCAACAAGTTA
Source organism: Mastomys natalensis (assembly GCA_021653895.1). Lineage (NCBI taxonomy): Eukaryota > Metazoa > Chordata > Mammalia > Rodentia > Muridae > Mastomys > Mastomys natalensis. The sequence continues at coordinate 17,480 of JAJTUV010000955.1, read as the reverse complement.
TAGAATCTCCACCCTAGTGCTGCTCACAGGCCTTTTCCCCTGTCGTACACACACACAGAGGAGGGAAATGTTGACAGGGAAATTGGAATGTCAGTCAGGATGTGTCTCTTTCCTTAGACAGCATCCTTGCTCTAAAGTCAACTTTAATGAGGGTTCTAAATGCTTCAACCCCCTTTCTAGCCCACCATCCAAAGATAGGGTAGAAAAGATGGTAAATAGGACAAGGGGATGTGGATTTGTTTAGAAGTAGTTCTTTGTCGTGATTTCAATCTCTGTTGTCAGGATATCAGCAGTCCAGTTCAGTAGTGTCAGGATACCAATAGTTCAGTTCAAAGATTGTCACCAAACAGGAATCAGCAGCGGTGGCACGATTCAGGCCTCCACCGAATCAGCATGAGTCAGTGGGAGTAACCAGAATCAGCCAGAAAGCCAGGATAAGTTCTCTGTTGTGCCTCTCTCAACAAAGTGAAGATCAGCACAGCTAGCAGTGCAAGTGCTAGAATCACTGTCTGTTGGGTCCTACTTATATTCTCTCCAAACATCACATGAATCTGCTTCAGCAAAAATTCGAATGAGTCTGCATCACATGATGCAACCAGAAATTTCCACTTCATTGCGCCACCCTGCCAAGACTGCTTCCTTAGATGTCTCCAAGCCATCCTATGACTCCATCTTCATCTTAGAGAAGCCCAAGATATAGGAAAATCAGAAGCAAAGTAAGTTGATCCTGCAAACACTGTTAGGCCAAAGACAGTGCAAGAATGATTCTCACTTGAAGCAAAACTAAGGCCAGCTAAGGAGACAGGCCAAGCACTCAAGGACCACGGTGACCTCTACTGAAGACGGCGCAACAAGAGACACCTCCAGGAATGCTTACATGACTCCTTTCTCCCCAGTCTCCAGAGGCAACATCTTTCTTCCAGAATTGCAACATTCATTTTAAACATCCTAATCTTTACATGATTTGGATCACAAGTTTGGATCACAAAGTTGACTCTGTACCTCAGGACAGAGGCAGAATAGAGGAGGAGGAGGAGGAGGAGGAGGAGGAGGAGGAGGAGGAGGAGGAGGAGGAGGAGGAGGAGGAGGAGGAGGAGGTCAGGGGGTAAAGGGGGGGTAAAGATCCCACATCCCTAGTGTTTGCTCCAAACACTGTTCCAGGGGGATCCTGGGCGACAGAAGAGATCCTTTCCTCTGGCTCAGCACAGAAAGAGATGACACAGCATGAAATGAGGAGTTGAAGGGAAGGATGCTAAGGACTTAGTGGTAGCTAAATGCCCCAGCATTTGCCTTTTGAAAGTCTGAGAGGTCAGCAGGGAACATCAGTAGAGAATTCCCATGTTATTTGCTCATTAACTCATTCATTCAAGGAACTATGGGAGCTGCGTATTTTTAGTTCTAATCTTTTTAATAGTGAACTATATGAAGGAATTCAGCAGACCTGAACTTTATTGTACATTCATTAGAATTTGTCCCTCCCTTGACTCTAGAAATCCACGTTCAGATTCGGTCTCCACATGACTTTAGATAAATCACCGATTCTCAAAATTGTGAGACTTCCCCTTACAAAAGAGATGGTTAACCAATTCTGCCAGACCATAGAAGAATCAGACAACAGTTTGAACGCAAAGCCAGTAGGCTGCATGAGCAATGTACAGAGCAATTGTGCTCCAAGTGATCAGAGAGGTTGGGAAGAGAAAAGTGATATGATGTGGATATATCCCCAGGGAGCCCCTCCCCCTGGTACTCAGGGCTGGCTAATTCACAGTTTCCAAGGCAACACTCACAGTGACTTGCAAAAATGGAAAGTCCTATTACTGGAGGGTGTAGTGAAATGGTCAGATGTCTATGATATGTCAATTTATCAGATAATATAGGCCACACAGATCTGAACTTGCACACTAACTTGTGAACACATGAATTGGTATGTTAGAAATCATTTAATTGATACATAGGAGATAATAAGACAAAAGAAACAATGGAAGGGAAAGTTAAGGGGTAAAAGAGTTGAGAGGATGTCAGAAAACAACTTCAATAATTAGCCTGATCATGTCAGATTCTATTGAATTGTGGTCACAATTTAACTGTTATTTACCATTTATGGATAATACACATATTTGCAAATTGTTTTACTCTCATTATATAGCTGTTCTGTGAGAGATAATTAAAGCAAAGCCACTTTAAATGAGGTACTCAAAGGGACACCATTGTTTTGCCAATAATGTGCCATGAAAATGCAAATTATCAAAATCCCTATTATAGGAAAAACTGTTTTTATCATTTCTTATTTAGACCAGCGTGTAAATATTTTAATAGTGCTCTGATTTATAGAGCACTTTTCTCCTAAAAGATCGACATGCCTCACCGTGCATTATTTAACAGATCCTCCCAACCGCAAGGCATGAGTAAAGCCATTCATTCCCTAATCCTTTCCCTGAGATACTGCCACAATGCCCAGCTCAAAACAGGTGCTCAAGGCTGGTCAACTAATGAAAGGAGGAGGTGGCATCGCCACAAAGCTCACACACATCAGCAGCCTTCTGCAGAAAATGAGGGTTGCAAAAGGACAGGCTGGCCATGAACTAGAAGAGGTCAAAGCATCTGGGGAAGCACAGAGGAATTCAAGTGACTTGGCAAAAATGAAGAAGATCAAGGGACTCGTGTGTGAGTGAACTGAGACAATTGCCAGCACATAGAAGTCTATTTTTTTTTAAACACTGGGAAATGAAACTGAGAGAGAGAAAAAAAGAAATTATGGGAAAATTTACTTGTAATTGCTGAGCTTAATGTTCTGAAGAAATAACCCCATGGAGCTATAATCTGTACTTGTTAAGTGTTGGAGAAGCCAATAAAACTGTAATCCCAGGAGAGCTGCATCTTCATTTGCCTGGCAGAGCCAGAGCCTCATGAGTAGTGTGACACAGCCGCCCACACTGGAGATTCTCCAAGAACCTGACTAATAGACAAAGCTCATCTTAGAGTTCACACATGTACTGACTGCAGAACCATTTCTAGAGGCATACTACTAACCCCCTGTGAAACTAACAGACTATGGAATAGTTTGGAGCATGCTAGTTTGAAGAATAGGAAAGCAAAATGGCACGGATGTCCCCACATGCTCATATTTTCTGAAAAGAGATAAACCCATTCTTGCCTCTTTGGGGCAGTTAACAATATTTGTTCATGTGCATGCCCAGATGTCCGAAAAATCACTGTCACATATTCTTACCATTGTGTGAATTTAACTGGGATGTGTATATGACACCTTTAGTTATTGATTGATTGTACATGGAAATACAGTGTTTTGTGGGAGTTATTACTATTAATTTTTCACACCATTAAAACATAAGCCACTGCCCTGTCTGTGATAGGTCTGTGGGTCCCACAGAATGCACAGCCATTCTGGCCTAGCTGGGTGATAAAAGTGTCATACTTCTAGTCCATTCTGATGATGGATAGAGAAAGCAGTAGACTGATTTCACAGAGCCACAAAGATGGTCACTTGGTCACCCAGGAGATCTGTGTACTCATAAAATCACTGTCATAAAGGGCACTGGTGACCTTTTCTAAGCCTGGAAATTACTCGGTTTTCACATGATATTCCTTTCAATCCTCCCTGTTAGCCAAGGCAGGTGGGATTTCATGGCAGAAGCTGATCAGATATGGAGATCTCAGTGCCACTATTCTGGTAAAATATGTATATACATACATATACATCATATACTTATGTGTTATTCTCAAGTCTTCATAGTACATATAGAAGATCACATGGGCCTAAAATAGAACATTGGATGTTCTCAACTGTAATAAATAGTCTGAGACCCCAAGCAAAGTGCCTTAAAAGAAAAATAATAAACCTACAAAGTTGAGATATAAACCACCAAACCAATTGCTGGGAGCCTCCAAAAGTGTTTCTTATACTTTTAACCATGTGAGTAAAATAACAGATAATACTAAAATGAAATAGTTTTATTTAAAAATATTTATCAAAAATGTATTAATGTGGGCATTGCTTGAAACTGTTGTATATCCTTTTAGTGGTTTCCAAAAGTCTTGAGAGATTGACATGTGTTCTGTCAATGAACTGACCCTAGGAATAGCCCTATCCCCTCCATATACACAGGGAAAACTGGAAATTGGCAGAGGCCACTGCAGACTCCATACCTATGCGTTTATGTTCAGCCAGTCCTCCTTTGCTCTGTCTTCTCTTCATTCACAGTCTCAAATCTTGATTGTCCAAATCAACAATTAGAACCTAGTTTTTTTTTTTTTTTTTCATTTTTGGTGTGTGTGGGGCGGGGGGATGGGTTGTGTGTAGACTCCTCCTTATGCTTTGAGGCAGGGTCTCTCAATTGAACCCAAAGCTCAACCATAGATCAGCTCTGGATCCTCTCTCTGTCTTTTACTACACCAGCTACACAGTGTTAACATGGGTTCTGGGAATATCAATTCCAGTTCTCACAGGTGTGGGGCAAGAGAGAGCCATCTCTCCAGCATAGACTCCAGCCTCTGAAGCTGTGGGTAGAAAGCCCAGACAGGTTCCATAACTAAACATTATGGTGACATGCAAAAAAAACAATGGCAACAGTAAAAGGTTTCTGAACAAAATGAATTCAAAATCAAAGGTATAAGAAATCTGCGATGTCTCTCCGGTGCTCGCACGTGTTGCAGCCCTGGCACTGTGTGCACTATGTACCTTGTATGTCTCTGTTTTACAAAATATCATCAAATGATGGCTTAAACAGCAGCGACTCTGATTCCAGACTATTATATGATTATATGATTCCAGAATAATATATGATTATATGACTCTGGAATGTTACATATAAAAGCATATTGATATGTTTTCACTATACATACAAAATTGTCTGCTCTTATAGAAGTGTAGCAGATTATTCACTGGACAAGACTTTTAATACTTTAATAACAACCTCAGCATGTATCAAATTAGTGTATCTTTGGATTGTACTGTGCTGTGGAAATAGAGTTTTAATAGTTTCCTATGGTCATTTCTCACTGTGTACCAAATTGGCACATCTTTTGATTTTGACGTCTTGGTTGACTTCAAGAATTACTCACTTGATATTGAAAAGAATCATTAAATAAATTTTGGCTTGGGAAAGAATTTCCAACCGTTTCTGAAATGATCATAAACATTCTTCTGACATTTCTACTACATAGTTATTCAAAATGGTATTCTTAAGATTGATGATTATAAGATCAAAGTCCTGATCAACTTTCAAAACCATTAAGGGTGTTCTTCACCCTGCAGTCCCAAATATTCTGCCAAGATTTAGTCCTTCATGAAAAAAATAGTCACATTAATCTCAGTATGCAAATTGTCTTGCATCTTTAATAAATGGTAAAGTTATATGTATACCAAAGAATTGTTTGAGAAATTTTTCTTTATGATTATTCTCAGCAAATATTCGGCTTCTATAACTATTTTAAGTACCTCTGTGTCCAGGCCTGCATACACTTTTCTCAAGTGATGAGGAAGGCTGATCATCGCCAGGACTCCTCACAGAGGCTCCGTGTGGTGATGCAGTGGCCAAGAGCAGCTAGCTAGTGGCCCACCCTTGCTTTATCTGTGTTTCCTAACCTAATGGTGGAGAGCAGCTTGGAGGAAGTAGAATATTCAGAGAAAGCATTCTATTTTGGTTTTGGGGACCTCAGGGCCATCCATGAAAATCCAGCAAGGCAACTGTCCTAAGCACAAGGTGCCTTGTCCTCTCTGCACGTCTGCAGGACAGTGAATGTAAAGACGGATGAGGTGCTCTCTGTGCAGGCATCAGTCATCCTGCTCTCAACAACAAATTTATACCTTGTTACTTCTTATCCACTAAGGCAAGTCTGTGTTAGAGAATGAGACCCTCATACACAGACCCAGACACTCAAGACCCCCGAGGGGAAACAGAAGGACTTTGGCTCCTGCATATATTATAAAATGCACAGGGCAGAGATTTGACTCTAGCTTTGTAGCCTGGGACAAACTGAGCCTCAGTTTCCTTATCCATAAAATGGTATTATAACTGCTCAATAAAATATTTCACAGAACAGGCACTTAAGAGTCCCAAGCATATCCTCGGTAAGAGGAGCTGTGGCTGTTATTTATAGCACTTGCTCTTGGGTTACAGAAAGTAGTTTCCAGGGCAGAGCTGCCCTGAGACAAAGCAGCGCAGCCTCTGTAGGCATAGGCAGGTTATTTACTCAGCAGCTGGAGCTTGCCTTGCGGTGCAAGCCTACATTGTTCTGAAGATTGATTTGCAGTAAACGGCAGCCATTTTCCCATCCATGCGCTCCATGTGGCAGATACTGAGCTGTGGGGATCAACTTCTTCCTTCAATAAGTTCTCATTATCAGATTCTGGACTACAAATGAAGTTCTAAACATTTTTTTAAAAATGCAAGTTAGATAACAAAGCATCATGTTAAGTGTTTTATCATAAATTCACTTCAATGTATCCTGGAAGGCTAGGTTGGAATATAGAATTCTTGAAACTCTCAGAGTTGTATGCCCTAATGCGACAGTGTAATTGATGTCTCGACCCCCATCCAAGTCTAACACCATTTCCTATCCTAGGTTTAGGTCTGCAACTTGCACCCCTACACACAAGAGAATGCTCTTCCCCCAGCCCGCACCCCTCCCTGCACACAGGAGTAAGCGTGTTCCAGCTTGTTTATGTAAGCACCACTCCACAGCTATGCCTCAGGCCTGAGTGCTCACTCCAATGGCTCAAACAACTTTGTAAGAATAAACTCAGGTCTGAAGTATGTGCGATTTGTGGAAGTGTGCTCTGGTCTATGAGGAAGATAATTACAGGATCCGGACACCTAGACAGAACAAGGAGACAGTTAAAATGAGGGATTGTTCAAAGCTTTGCAAAAGAAGAAAGGGACTCAAAATATTTGACACAGGATGGTAGAGGGTAAGTGGTGGCCCTGTTAATCATTGGGCATGATGTTTTCATATAACTAATAATAAATCTTTCCCTCCCTTGTCCTTTGTTAAAGTCTTTGTGATCTCCAAAATAAGGTGCATGCTTTGTATGCCATGAGATAATTTATGTTTGCAGTCCCAATAGCTTTGAGGTGGGGGTGGCTGGTTGCCAAGGGTACTCATCTTATTGCTAAATGGTCCTCACCTCCAGCAAAGGAAATGGAACTAATGGTCACTGGTGACCAAATACTTAATTATCTATTCATACATACTAAAGTCATCCGAAAGAAAAGGATTGGAGACCTGGATGGCTTAGTGTGTGGAAGAACCTACAGGGTGTCGTCAGAAGTACAGGTCACAATCTGAGACTGACAAGTAGTGTCTGAAGTGATTGAATGAATTTGTGAAGCTGGACCCTTAATCTATGGGTCTTCACTAACCCCATGCTAGTTAGCATCAGAGAGCTGGAAAGTTGTTTGATATGGTAAAAACTAAACTTGTAGTGTCAAAAATGACATCATAGATGAAAACAGGAAGCCTGTTTGGTGATGAGAGTCAAAGAGTAAGTGTCTAGTTACCAAATGGAAAAGATAAAAAGAAATGCCGGAGAGTGGCTCAGGGAGTTCTCTTACAGACATGGAGATAGTGATCTATAGTGGTTTTTATTTTAATTTAAATTATCAGAACAAGGGCACTGCCTCTCTTCAGCATCTTCAGGCAATTGAGAAATTCATTTTATATTACAACAAAACTGTGTAAGAGTCATGGGGCTCACACATTCATCTGTTATCAAATATCTCCAGGAAGCAATAATGTGTTTTCTCATGAGCTGGAAGTTATTAGCTGGAGAATCTTTGCTGTTTGCATTTGGAAGTATGGTGGGCATTGACCTCCCCAGACCTGGCCGGAGGGACACAGAGCTCTGGGAAAAAAAATCAATTACCAAAGGCGTGCCGTGCTCACTCTCCTATGGAAATCAGTACAAAGGCTACTGAGTCTGATCTGAAGTAATGCAGCCTCAGATTCTAGATCTTCCGCTTACAGAGGGAACCTGTGGTGGGCGATGGAAGGAGCCCTCTTTAAACCTGTCTCCCTAACTGTAAGAGGAGAAAAGACAACCAATTAAGCACAGATGCTGACAGTCTCAATATTATGCAAGTTGGTAATGAATCTGTCTTATATCCACCATTTTATTTTCATTCATTTCTAAGATATTTATTATTTTCACCTTTATTTGAAAAATAAAATAGGGACCAAAGATGTGAAGTGCCTTGCCCAAGGTTTCTTAGCTAGTGACCATCACACTGGCCTGCTTGCAACGTTGGGATTTTTGTCCATTTCTTTTCTTTTGAGTTGTTGTCAGGGTTTGTTTGGTTTTTTTGGTGTTTGTTTTGTTTAAGTACATTTATTACTTAAAGCTGTGGCCAGGAATTCATGAGGTTTGCTACTTTCTGACACTGGGCTGTGCACTAAGTATCCATAATATGCTTAGTCACTATAGTTGGTCACCACAGTGATCTGTGATGTCACTGTAACACTCTTCCACAGGTATGCCATTCTCTCCGGAGAGACCAGAAGCCACCGTATGTAAATGTGGGCATTATCCAGATACCTGGATTTCAAAACCTGCTCTCTCCCTGCCACACAAAGGTGCTCATCAAACCAAAGCAATGTGTTAGAGCACCTTGGTAGATCATAAGACACTGGCATTATGCTTCCAGGGCTTCTGGCTCAGCGTTTCATGCTGCTCTTACAGATAGCAATAGAAAGGATGGGTGGGTGGTAGGAGAAGTAACTTCTATTAATATGGTAATGATATGGTTGACACAATCAGCTGTTTCAAAACACCTAATGTATCCTAAATAGTTTCCAACTCAGGCCAATGATAAGTGTGTTACTCAGCTTCTTGTTAGTGTGAGAAATATTTGACAGATTAAGATTAAAGGCTTTTTTGAGCTTATAGCTTTGAGGTTCTAGTTTTTGATTGCACAGATTCGTTGCTATTTTAGGTCTCAGAGACGGATGCTCAGTGACAGGGAACATGGAGTAAAAGAAAGGCGGGATAGAGCTTTAACTCAGTAGGAGAATGTTGTCTGGCATGAGTGATGTCCTGAGAGGGGAGGGAGGAAAGGAGGGAGAAGAAAGAGAAGGGAGAGGGAGGAGGATGAGAGAGGAGAGGGAGAGAGATCTCAATTTCGATAGTTTCATATGACCTGAGACTTACTAATTGGCTCTAAACTTGTGTCACCATCTCCAACCAGTGCCACCATAAAGAACACCAACATTCCAGGTCCAAAGTCTCTTTGGTTGGTGGCTTAGTCTCTTGGGAGCTCCCAGGAGTCCAGGTTAACTGATGAGGTTGCTCTTCCTATGCAGTTGCCATGCCCTTCAGTTCCTTCAATCCTTCCCTATTTCTTCCATAGGGGCCCCAACCTCAGGTCTGTGAGTATCTGTATGTGTCTCAGTCAGTCGCTGATAGAGCCTCTCAGAGGTCAGCATCCTCACTTGGGCCTTCCTTCTTGTTTAACTTCTTAGGGTCTGTGGGATGTATCATGGGTATTTTGTACTTTTTAGTAATATCCACTTATCAGTTAGTACATAGCATATTTTAAAAACACATTGCGGGTCAGACAAAGGGCATGGCGTTCCTGTTTGAAATGTATGAAGGAGAAGAAAACAGTTGTCTTAGACTACCACTACCACCACCTCATCTCCCCTTCACACACACCCCACCTAGATTTCCAAGTTCAGCCGTATTTTCCTTTGCTACCACTAGGGGGCACAGGTGCCCATACGAATGTGCAAATGTGTCAAAAGCAAGCTGCATTCTTCTTGAAAAATGCGAGATGCTTCGCTAATTAAATAGGCCATTTTGACCCTTGGGTGATGAGCAGAAGGTGGAGCAGTGTGGACAGGGGAATATGGGAATCACAGAGGGGGCAGATTGAAGGGTGGAGAGCGGTTTTACTGTTACAGCAGATGTGAGACTAACACAGCATGTATGTCACATGACCTCCTTAAGTGGTGCCAGAGGGCTGGGTCCAAATACACTGGGCTCAGGTGAAGTCATATATTTTTTAAATTAGGTATACAACTCATGTTTTCCCATTTACTGCTGCATGACTTACTTCATTAGATGGAAAGATTTTATTTAAAAGATTGAATCTATTTGATGATTCTCCCATTTAATCAGAATATAGCATTTGTATACAAGTGGATGAAGTTACCACATCCATGTAAGGATCATCCACCATTCATGTTTTGGATAGCTCTGCTCCTAGACACAGGACTGTAAACAAGGAATGGCTGCTGGGAGGAGAATTGGCCTCTCAGAGATAATACCTTATCGCTGTCTACTCAAAGTGGTCATCCCTGAGGTCCTATATACAAACAGAAACATGAGCTCACTCCTCAGGCTGTAAAGATATATCTATGTATACACAAAGATAGATAAGTAATAGAGAATAAATGATGGATGGATGGATAGATAATGATAGATTAAATAGATGCTAGATAAATAGTAGATAGATAGATAGATAGATAGATAGTTTAGATAATAGATAGACAGACAGATGGTAGATGATAGATCAGATGATAGGTAGATTGATAGACAGATTGGTAGATTGATGATAAATAGATGATAGATAGAAGATAGATAGATAATAGATAGATAGATAGATAGATAGATAGATAGATAGATAGATAGATGGATAGATGATAGGTATATTAGATTAGATCAATAGATTAGATAGACAGATGATAGATAGATAGATAGATAGATAGATAGATAGATAGATAGATAGGAGATAGATAGTTGATATATATAGATAATAGACAAGATTAGATAGATTAGATAGATAGATTAAGTTGATAGATTAGATAGACAGATTATAGATAGATTAGATAGATAGATAGATAGATAGATAGATAGATAGATAGATAGATAGATAGATAGATAGATAATGATTAAAAATAGGCTACCAACTAGAGAATGGGGTTACATGGAAGATGTGGAAGGAAGGAAGTTAGGAGAGTGACATCTATTTCAATTATATATGTACTAAAAAAATAAAGAGAGTCTCTCTTTGGAGAGAGACAAAGCTCGTTTGTTAGAGAGCTTGCCTAGCATGCACAAAGCCCTGGATTTGATTCCCAGAACCTCAGAAACCAGACATGGTGATGTGCACCCATAATCCTGGAAGTTGAAGACAGGATTCAACAGGTCATTCTTAGCTGTATAGCAAGAACAGGGCTCCATGCACCTTGTGAACTTGGGCTGCCATTCTGGGGAAGAGAGTGTGTGACAAGGGAGAATTGTGAGCCACAGAGAGGGCCCAGGACAAAGTATTGAGTCACCTCATTATTGATGTTTCTTATCTAGCTTGGGTGCCTCAACGAATAAGTTTAAATTCTTACTCTATTTTACTTGTATAAATAAATGTGCTATATATGTTATAAAAATTTATATGTAAATTATTTTATACAGTTAATTTACAAATTATATATACATATATATGACTTAAATTGCTTAATCTTTGGCTTACTAAAATTAAAAGTAGCTTAGAGTTTGTTAGAGGAACATTACTTAAAATAAATTCTAACCCAATATAACAAGGACAGTGCTTCCTATCTGTTATTGAGAGAGTTGCGTCTGACAGTTGGAAAGCAAACGGTCAATTTTCTGTCCATCTAGTTTCTTTGGTTCACATTTCTAGATGTCCAAAAGCATGGCTTCACCATGAGCTTGGCTCTGGTGCATGGTATTACAGTGGAAGGCACATACATGAAAGGGATAGATCCCATGGTGACACAGGAAACAAGATCAAGACTTTAGTCTCCTGAGACCAAACTTTGTCCCTTCTAAGGCAAAGTCTTCTATGTCCTCATCAGCCATCTCACCTCAGCCTCATCAGCAGGTTTCACAGGTCCCACCTCTTCTGGATTCTGTCGACTATGACCATCTCTGCTCTAGGAGCCAAGCTTCTAGGAGCACAGCTTCTAACATCAAACTCACAGCAGGGAAGGAGTTGACAGGTCAACTTAGTTCTAAAGTCTTGACTTTAGAACAGGCTGCAGATATCTAATGATCCTCCCTCAGCAGATTCCTCTGTGCTAGGGATGAGTCTAAAGCCCTCAGCCTCACTCTGGAGGACCCTGGTCCAATTCTCTGTCCACTTCTCTAGCTCAAGTTCTGAGATCCCTTCCTTATAGAATGTCTTCCTTGAGCATGAAACCCACTCTCTTAGTCTGAACACCACCTCCATTGCTTGGAGGCCGGCACTCCAATCTCCTATCAGGACTGCTTCTCTGGATCTACTTTAGTTAGTCTCATTGATGTTTGGTAAATTCTATTGAGTTGAGAGTGCATAGATATTTACATTCTCCCATACAAAATCCCTTTCTTTCAGAAAGAGCTTTATTTTAGGGTCACAGTAAATTAAACCAGCACATGAACAGTTCCCATAAAGCCCTTGTTCCTATATACATATAACCCTCCTGTCAAGTTCCTACAACTAAGATATCTGGCACTGTCTATGACATCATATTGGCCCACTCTTGTCATGCACACTCTAGAGTTTACATTAGCCTTTGCCTTTGGTACATGTACTATGGGTTTGAACAGAGTCCACTATCATGGAATAGAAGCTGAATACTATCAAACCCTCCATGATCATGTAGAAGAGACTCATCCCTCCTCTAGTTCCTGGTAATCTTCTTGAATGATTGGTTCACAGTGAGGAACTGTTTGGAAAGGTTTAGGAGGTTGCTTTGGAGGAGGTACGACACTGGGGAGTGGGATTTAAGGTTTTAAAAGCCCACGCCAGGCTCAGTCTTCTCTACCCCATGTCCTTGCAACTTACAGATCATATGTGAGCTCTCAGCTACTCCAATGTCATGTCTGCCTCTGCTTGTGCCTTCTGCCATGATGGTTCTGAAACTGTAAGCAACTCCCCAGTTGCTTTCTTCTATAAGGCAACCATAAGGCTAGCTAGGTTTATACCAACTTGAAATAGACAAGGATCATCTGAAGGGAGGAAACCTCAATTGAGAAAATGCCTCCATAAGATAGCTCTAAGGTATTTTCTTAATTAACAATTGCTGGAGGAGGGCCCAGCCCATTGTGGATAGTTCCAGGCCTGGGCTGGTGGTCTTGACTTTTGTAAGAAAGCAGGTTGAGCAAGCCATGATGAAAAAGCCAGTAAGCAGCACCCCTCTACGGCCTCTGTATCAGCTCCTGCCTCCAGGTTCCTGCCCTGTCTGAATTCCTGCCCTGACTTCCTTCAATGGTGGACTACAATGTGGAAGTGTAAGCCAAATAAACCCTTTCCTCTGCAACTTGCATTTGGTCATGATGTTTGAGCCGAGCAATAGAGCAGTAAAGTAACACCACCTATGTGAAGGCATAGGAAATTGTGGTGGTTTGTTTTTATCTTCCAGACAAAGTCTTACCTGGTAGCCCAGGCAAGCCTCAGACTTCCAACTTTTGAAATGTGCCACCATATGCCTCTTGGTGCAGATAGAAGTTTTTAAAGCACTCAGGAAAATGTAAAGAGAGAAGCTTGCCAGAGAGAGCATGATTCTCAAGAGTGCTACTAATCTCCCAGAGGACCTGGCTTCATTTTCCAGCGCCCACACCAGGGAGCTCACAAACACCTGTAGCTCCAGTTCCAGGGAATCCAACCACCTTTGGGACTCCCCAGATCTTCAAATATACGGTACTTACAAACCCACTCAGTTTTCACACACAAATACATAAATACAGTGGACAGAGCTTTTTAAAATGATATGAATAAAAACTGTTGAAGTATATAAAGCATGCTTAGTTTTGTGTTTTATTGACTTTAGTTACCCTATGCCTTCAAGACCCAGGGAAGTCAGCTGTGTGGATGCTACAGTGACTTCAAGTACCCTGATTCCAAAGGTCTGGACATACTACTGTGCATGGAGGCAAGGTCAAAAATTATATTCCAGGATGGCACAGGACTGATTCCTGTGCTTCACACTCTATTAGCCAAATGTTATTATTAGAGTAAGTTTGAATAGAGGCAGCATAGCTGGTATTGCACTTGCCCAGTGCTATGCCTCCTGCTGAAAGACAGAGGAACCTCACTGTACGCCTGCATCTGGGAGAAAGAGATGCTCTGCCCGTGGCCTCTCCCTGTGAAAGCTGATCTTCACTCTGTCTTCACAGCTGTATCTCCTGTTCCCTCCACCTCCCTTCACCTTCCTTTTCCCTGCTACCCCAGATCCTCCTCCTACTTCTCCTTGTCCTCTTTTCTTCTCTGTCTCATTCTTCTCCTCCTCTCCTCCCTCTCCTTCTCCTCTTTCCTCTTCTTTTTTCTTCCTCCTCCTCTTCATGCAGTGCTAGAACACTCTGAGCCTCATGCATGCTAGAACTCTCAGACTGCTGGGTCCGGCATAGCTGCATAAGGGGAAGTGGGAATAGTTCCTGCCCCTGGAGCATTTCTAAGCCATTGATTCTGTGACCCCCAATGTGTGCTGATGGTTTCTGTTGCCCAAAAGTTGATCTACTGTCTTTACTACGCTACTTTCAATATTCCTGGGAAATATACTTCCCCACTACTCAGAGCTTATCACAACATAGCAAATGAACCAGTGCAGTTCTCAGGAATGAGGAATGGAGATGGTCATGGGCTGTGGAGGACGAGGACAGGCCCTCTGCTTAGCCGTTAGGGTCATGGGAAGGACCTAGACAATATAATCATAAGGGCCATAAAAGTCTACATGGTCCTTTTTTGGAAAGTTGTTCATTGGCAAACTTGGCCTTGAATTTGGAATCATGAGGAAGCACGTGTACCCTCCGGTCCCATGACTGCTGCATTGCTTAGCCAGGATGAAGTCAGAGACATTAAGGATAGAGAGTTAGAGTGATCTTGGGAAAAAAGGATATGAATAGAAAAATAGGAATTTATATATGATTTAGGAATAAATAATATCAGAAGGAGAATACATGAGGCTATGGAATTGCTAGGATGAGGAAATGAAGATTAGAGAATTAAACTATGATGTAGAAGCATATAAAAAGTTAGTGCTCTGTCTTTCTAGCTGATTGAAGAATTGAAGAGAACAATGCCTGGAAAGATATAAAGAGAGCTAACTGTTTCACAGTTTTACTTACATAAATTCAAAACTGTTTAAGGAATCATTTTCGTTTTAGTAGTTTGTCATTTTTCTATTCTTACATGGAAGCAGTTACTAAAGACTGCTGTCTACTGTACCAGAAAACTGGAAGAGCTGTGGCCAGCTACCCATAAAGAACAAGCTGTGTAAATCTATAAGGAAATGTGCTTTGTGCTTGGTTCTGCTGTAAGGAAAGGGGGGCTAGGACTATTGATTGAGGACTAATAGAGTTTATGTAACTCTAAGAATTTTTGATAATCATTAACAATGATCAAAGCCTTGATAGTGTAGCTTTAGTAAATAAAAGACTGTGTTCAGGCTCTCTCTGAATGAATTACGATTAAGATGAAGAATAAGAATCGTCAGCGAACAGAGAGAGTACCTGAACTAGCAGCTTGCATCTACTACTGTCTTCGAGTCACCATTGAATCAGCGCCATTCCCCTTTCCACCTTCTCAAGACCCTCCTCACGCTTAGGCAGGACCTCGGCATCCCACCAAACTACAGCCCTATTTCAGACTTTCCCATCTCTAAGGCCATTTTTTTCTGCCTTCCTCCAGGTACCAACACCATAAGCATCCTCAGAGCATTCCCAACAAGAGCCTACACACTACAGAAATCTGTTTTTCAGGCTGCTTTTCATAGCTCAGTAAAGTAGTCATACTTATAAGCACAAGGCTCTGAGTTCAATACCTAACACTCTAACACAGAAAATGAAGGGGCATCTCATCTCAAAGCACTTGCTTTTAAAAATAAAACAACTCCCATGATGTTACTTTTCTCTCCAGCTAGAACAGTTCATGCCAACTCTCCCTCTCTCCTGAGCAGCTCTGGTTTGCTGATTGATAGTCATCAAGTGTCCAGGTGACTTTAAAGTCATACACAGGCACACTCATGTTCCTGACATCCTGTTGAGCCTCCTAGGGAGACTTTTCACTCTCTGAAGTGTCATTTCATACTTCTCCTGCATTTGAACCCTCACCCATCCTCGAGCCTGGTTTATGAGGTAGCCTGAAACTCCCCAAGAATAGAGAATCTGAAAGGAGCCCAAACTCTCCCTCCAGTTTAGAAGCCCTTCTGAATTTGCACCTGGCTTCAGCCTTCTCTGTGCCTGGGGAAACGCCACCTCTCTTCACAACATCATCTCTCCCAGGATAGAGACATGCTCATCTCACCAGGAGCACAGTGTCCCTGTCCTCATAGACCTCCTTCGTCTGCCTTTCTTCTGTTGATTGCTAGGAAGAGAAGGACTTATATAAAGTCAAATGCACAAAAATAACATTTCAGAGCTGAGGCTGTAGCTTGGCATTAGAATGCTCACCAACCATTACAAGATTTGGAGCCTCAGAACTACCAGATTAATTACTTAATTAACTAAATCTCTGTCATCAACCTAGTTCTCAATTCTATCAGATGAACTAAGATCTATCACGGACGAATGTTAGACCTCATGAATTGAACAAAATACTATATACTTTCTATATGCATAGTATTTGGATTATACTACCTTCTTTTATTCCACTTAATACACATATGCATGTGAAGGATCGTGTGTTTGCATGTGTGTGTGCATGTGCGTGTGCATGTGTGTGTGTGGATATATATGGGTTCCACCTCTGGCATCCTGTTGTTCTTTTGAGATTAATCTGTGCAGTTGTGTTTGTAAGTTTTTATCCCAGTGTGTGAAGTTGACTCTCCACTCTTCCGTTGGTAGAGGTCAGCTCTGTTTTGGGTTTGGCCGGATACACACAAAGCTGCTGTGGAGAATGTGGGATAAGTGGCTTGGAAAAGATAGCCTTTTGTTTTCATGTTGATTGAGTTTCATTCTGAATTTCTGCTATATCTCAACTGTCCATCCTTTGATAGCAGACATAGGTTTAACTGTGTAAGGCAAACACAGGCACCTATCTTAAAACCCTACCTCATTTTCCTTGTCCTTGGGGCAATGTGAGATTCCATTTGCAGTCTCTTGATAAACTCAGTTTCCTGATCGTTTGGTGTTAGTGATTCTAGTGGGGCCAACACAAAGGGCACAAGCGAAATCGGGGAACATTATAAAATGCCCAGTGGCCAAATGTCCTTCCATCCTGTACTCATGCTTCTCTGGTCTTCTTGCCCTTCCTCAAGCCCACATTATAATAACCTCCACCGTGGACCATGGACTCATGTAGGCACCATTCTTAAACCAATATCCACACGCGTATTTTTAAAAGTATTTGTTTTAAAGCACTAACCTCATGGTCATTCACAATACACAACACATGATTACTGGATACTTTCCCTGTGCCCTCTGGGAGCTCAGCACTATTGGCTTCATAGTTCTGGGGTTGATCCCCTCTCCTCAGGAGTCATCCGCTCTTTAGAGCAGCAACTCCTGGCAGAGGGGGTCTCAAACCCCC